>SJYX01010277.1:271835-287453 GCA_006410675.1 Oreotragus oreotragus
ATCTCTAGTCTTTCCCATTCTGTTGTTTTCCTCTATCTCTTTGCATTGATTGCTGAAGAAGGCTTTCTTATCTCTTCTTGCTATTCTTTGGAACTCTGCATTCAGATGCTTATATCTTTTCTTTTCTCCTTTGCTTTTCGCCTCTCTTCTTTTCAGTGCTATTTGTAAGGCTTCTCCAGACAGCCATTTTGCTTTTTTGCATTTCTTTTCCATGGGGATGGTCTTGATCCCTGTCTCTTGTACAATGTCACGAACCTCATTCCATAGTTCATCAGGAACTCTATCTATCAGATCTAGGCCCTTAAATCTATTTCTCACTTCCACTGTATAATCATAAGGGATTTGATTTAGATCATACCTGAATGGTCTAGCGGTTTTTCCTACTTTCAGCAGAGATTATTTATTTAAAGATTCTCCCAAGTAATGCTGGGAGACTAGTCAGTTAATATGACAAAGGAAGACCATAAGAGTGGCAATATACAAAAAAAGGGACTAATTTCTACTTAGGTTACTTCATTTACTCATTCTTGGCTACATTCCTCTATTGTATTTATCAATTACAGATTAGTTAACCACTTAAGAATAAAATTATTTTTCTCTCTTTCTGTCTCTCTCATACACACACACAGACACACACACACACTAAGTTATCAGACAGATACAATAGCAGCTTTTCTCACCTTTTCCTCAGACATGGGTTGTTATATATGTCTGTCAACCTCTCCTGGTAGCTTCGTGAATTATAGGAATAATAATAATAATATAAAGTAATTATAATAATAATGTAATAATAATATAAAGTAATTATAATAATAATGCAATAATAATATAAAGTAATTATAATAATAATGCAATAATAATATAAAGTAATTATAATAATAATGCAATAATAATATAAAGTAATTATAATAATAATGTAATAATATAATAATGATGATGATGATAACACATTTGCCCCTCCTCCAATAATATGAATTCAGATATAAGCCCTCATCACAGTGTAGTCTTGCTGGCCCCTCACCCAAGGAGACAGGCATTTCCACTTCTATCATAAACCCTTCTTTCTGCCTCTCCTCCACTGCCTGAACACCCCCTAACTGCCACTCACCAGGGCTGGTTTTACTTCCCACTTTCTTCCTTGAATAAGCCAAACATTCCAAATCAAAGAAGGAAAAATGTGAGTTAGAAGGAGAAAAGGAAAACAAGTAATGGGCATACTATAGCAGTTCCCCACTGTTGAGCTGCCATGGAAAGATTTTCATCGTGATGACATGAATAGCAGAAAGAAAGGCGTTGCTTCAGTTGTTCCCCTCTGGGAAGGTAGAGGCAAAATGAAATTGCCAAACCTTCCACTTTTAAGACAAGTGAGTATGAAATTAGGCAGCTTCCAAATGCAGAGGAGTGTGTTCTATATAGTGTCTTCTTTTGTACTGTATTAAGCTTACACCCACCCAGAGTCTCAGGATGCACATTTAGATTTCCTTCCTGTTTACAACCCTCTTGTGTTCACTCCCATTGGTAGACAGCTCTGGAAGCCAGCAGAGAATATGAACAAGAAGATGACAATTCCTCATACCAGGTCAGTGAACACATTAGAATAATCTGAGATTATAAGCAAGATTTCTCATTGTAAGAATAATGTTTCAACTAGCAGATCAAACTCTGGATCTTAATCTGTGATAAAGAACAAAAGGAAACAAGAACCCTCTTGATATCAGCCCTAAGATTTCACTTTTCTCGAAATAAGTATTCTCCAATTCTTCAAGGAAGTAATAGCTTAAATTCTTTAAATAGACTACCACGTGGCAACAGGACCAAACTGCCCCTGATTCAGCCATTACTAGTGAAGTCACTTGGAGAAGGCGATGGCACCCCACTCCAGTACTCTTGCCTGGAAACTCCCATGGACAGAGGAGCCTGCTAGGCTGTAGCCCATGGGGTCGAGAAGAGTCGGACATGCCTGAGCGACTTCACTTTCACTTTTCACTTTCATGCGTTGGAGAAGGAAATGGCAACCCACTCCAGTGTTCTTGCCTGGAGAATCCCAGGGATGGGGGAGCCTGGTGGGCTGCCGTCTATGGGGTCGCACAGAGTTGGACACGACTGAAGCGACTTAGCAGCAGCAGCAGCAGTGAAGTCACTAGAAACACAGCCTCCAAATTTCTCCAGCCTGGGTCAGGATATGGCTGGGAGAATTAGCCAGGACTGTTTCAGTTGTGAGCTACATTCCCACCATCTATGTTAGTGGGCACACAAGGAATATTTAATGAATGAACACATGAATGAATGTGTATTCCAGTATCAATGTATACTACAAAGTAAAATATATTCGCTTCATGTTCTAGCAATAAGCAAACCAGAACTTTGAGAGAGTAAAATGGCTTGTTGAAAATAATCACAGGGAGAACCAGGGCAGAAATTAACCCTGAGGCCAAAGTCCAAACCCAGAGACCCAGTTCAATGTTTGAGTCCACCAGACAGGCCCAGATTCCCTGGTGCTGACAGCCACACTGGTATTGACCCTGGCACTAATCTGCCTTCAAACCAGGAGCCAGACAGATTGAGCAGCAAAGCTGGGCCTCTCACTTTCAACTCTACATCTGCGACTCCTTCTGCTAATGATGGACCCACTGAACAGGAATACTTCCTGCCTGGCACCCTGCTGTGGCTCTGCCATGCCCTGGGCCCTCCATGTGGTGGGCACATCCACCCGGCAGGATGAGAGAAAGGGGACACGGCAGGGATTAAGAGAAAGCCCCAGGTAAATATCTAATCTGCCCAGTCCAGCCATAAAGTTGAAGAGTGCCCACCTGACATCACCACTGTGATTTTACATAAATGATATTCAGGCTGGCTACAAAACCCCATGTGAGTCTCAACAGTAAAGGGCCTCTGGGTAATTCACCAGCTGGTTAGCTGATTTTAGCACAGTTAGTAAAACACTGCATTAACATTTAGCTTTTGTGTGTAGAACAAGCTGTGCAATAAATTTTTCTAAATGTTAGTGAAATATATTACCTACAAACTATGGGCCAAGCTGAGGCAGCAATAGGAAATGTCTCTGTTCTCAGAAAGCCCAGGTTCTAGAACAAGTATATTTAAAGTAAATGTGGAAGATGCACATGCCTGGCCTACAGGAAATAGTAATGGGTGACAGGTAGGCTTGGGGAGAAAATCCAATCTCTGCTGCAGGGCACTTGCTCATTGGATCCATCAGCTTGTATGTACAGTGTGATTACTGCCTGCTATGGATTGAATTATGTCCCCTTAATTCATGTGTGGAAAAATTAATACCCAAGGTGATAGTGGAGGTGGGAGCCTTTGGAAGGTGATTAGGTCATGGGGATGAAGCCCTCAGGAATATGATTAGTGCCCTTATAAAAGCAAAAACACAAAGCTCCCTTGCCCTTTGACCATGTGAGACACAACAAGAAGGCACCAAATATGAGTAAGCAGGCTCTCCCCAGACACCAAATGGGCAGGAACCAGGGTCCTGGATTTCTCACCCTCCAGAACTGTGAGAAGTAAATGTTGGTTGTTTACACTGTGCAGTGTTAGTCGCTCAGTAATGTCTGATTCTTTGAGACCCGTTGGACTATCGTCTGCCAGGTTCCTCTGTCTATGGGATTCCCAGAGAATCTTCCCAACCCAGGGATAGAACCCAGGTCTCCTGCATTGCAGGTAGATTCTTTACCATCTGAGCCACCAGGGAAGCCCTGGTTGTGTATAAGCTACCCAGTTAATGATAGTTTGTTATAGCAGCCCAAATACACTAAGCCATTGCCTGCAAAACCCTTAGTTAGGAGCTAGGCTGTTTGAGGAGTATTAAGACCAAGCTTGCAAAACATTGTGGAGGAGGCAGGACCCTGGTGTTATATTAGGTGTGGTCAGTCCCACCTGAATCTCCTCAGCATGTCTCTCTGATCTCCATCCAGGTCAAGAGTTTCTGGCTGCCAACACCTGCAACGTCTGTCTGGGGGCTTTTTCTGGCTCAGAGAACATGTGTCTCCCGAGCACTGGCAGTCTGGAAGTTCTGGGCAGTTTGCACCTGCAGGGGGAGCTCTCAACCAATTGCAGACTGGGACACCCAGGCCACCACGCCCCTCGAGTGGGATCAAACTGAGGCGCATTCCCTCACTGTCTCTTAGGGCTCCAGTCACCCACATGATAAGTGGCTCCGGAGTGCACCTCCACTGTCAGCTTTCAAGGACTCCATCCTAAGACCTCTTCTACTCTCCTTTTTTAGGATCTAATTTTCTCACACTTTCAACACAAATCATTTTGGAGCCCCAACCATGTACAAAATCTTCTGATAACTTCCTTGGACTCCCCACTAAAAATTGTTTCATTAATTAGTTAATTCATTAAATTGGGCTTCCCTGGTGGCTCAGTTGATAAAGAGTCTGTCTGCAATTCAGGAGACCCGAGTTCAATCTCTGCATCAGGAAGATCCCCTGAAGAAGGCAATGGCAACCCACTCCAGTCTTCTTGCCTGGAAAATTCCATGGACAGAGGAGCCTGGCAGGCTACAGTCCACAAGGTCACAACGAGTTGGACACAACTTAGCAACTAAACCACCAAACCACCACCACAGGTTTTCTCACCTTTTCAACACAGATCATTCTGGAACCCCAACCNAATGGCAACCCACTCCAGTCTTCTTGCCTGGAAAATTCCATGGACAGAGGAGCCTGGCAGGCTACAGTCCACAAGGTCACAACGAGTTGGACACAACTTAGCAACTAAACCACCAAACCACCACCACAGGTTTTCTCACCTTTTCAACACAGATCATTCTGGAACCCCAACCATGTGCAAAATCTTTTGGTAACCTCCTTGGATTCTCCACTAAAAATCATTTCGTTAATCAGTTTGTTCAGGTAGCTCTCTTTTCAGGAAAGAGCCCCAAATTTCCTCATGCTGACGTGTGATTGATGCAGGAGATTAAACAGTGATCCCTTTCCCCATTGGACCTGAATGCTGGGCTTCAGTCTGAGGAGGCCTTCTGACAGCAGGGTGTTCATTGCAGAGACATCTATTTGCTCCAGTTTTTACAAAAGTGACCACAAGAGGCAGGAACAGGGAGTGTGAGAGGACTTGGAGAAGGATGCTAGGAAGGGCTCAGCCTGGTGACTCCCCTAGAGGTTCTGCTGCTCAAGGTCAGACAACTCCCCATGGAATAGCTTTTAGTGAAAGAAGATTCCGGAAATATTGAGACAGAGAAGTTGGCCTTAGCAGAGAAACTGGTGACCACAAGCAAGAACAGACAGAGGTGTTAGGGAATGGCAGGAAAGGCCAGGAAGAACACTAGTGTGGGAGGTGCAAAGGGACCTTGTATGTCTTGAGACCTGGTCTCCAGAGAGGTTAGAACCAGCATAAATACCTGCACAAATAAACACAAAGCAGGGCAACCTGGAAACTGTCCATTCACTCTTAATTATCCTCAGCTGGATTCTCTAGCTGGTGGACGGTCAATAGCAAAATGTATACCTTAGCCCTGCTTTTCTGTCACACTCACCCTATATCTGGTAACCTTCCCGAACAGGAGCTGATATATATTCAGGCAAAGGAAAGCCATTTTAAGAGCAATCTGATGAGGAGGTAAAGATATTTAAAAGCCCTGGAGAGATGATTTCTGACTATTCTCAGTGTTTTTAATTATTTGGGCTCACAGAGCCCTTCCATTTGCATATAGTTCAGCATGTGACTCTATACTCTAGTAGCTCTGCCAGGACACACCCACAGTGAGGGTTGGCCACCATGCTGAGGCTTACCCCTCAAGTCTGACTCAAATATTTGGTGGGATAAAATTAGAAGCCACAGCATACATGTGAGGCATAGCATATACTGATGGTTTGACCAATCAATACCACTGAAATATCCACCATATGCTGGTTGTACCAGATGAAAGGAGGTTGTCTGACCTCAAAAGGACTTGANAAGTCTGACTCAAATATTTGGTGGGATAAAATTAGAAGCCACAGCATACATGTGAGGCATAGCATATACTGATGGTTTGACCAATCAATACCACTGAAATATCCACCATATGCTGGTTGTACCAGATGAAAGGAGGTTGTCTGACCTCAAAAGGACTTGAGTTAAGTAGGTATTGCCTTCTTCCCCTAAGAAATCCATTCTGCTTTTCTGCTTAATTTTTTAAAGTCAATTTTTCTTTTACATATTTGTGTGTGTGTGTGTATATGTATGTGTATATGTATATGTATATATATGAAGTACTGGGCTTCCCAGATGGAACTAATGGTAAAGAACCCACCTGCAATGCAGGAGACGTAAGAGACTCAGGTTCGAAACATGGGTTAGGAAGATCCCTAGGAGGAGGGCATGGCTACCCACTCCAGTATTCTTGCCTGGAGAGAATCCCATAGACAGAGGAGCCTGGTCGGCTACAGTCCACAGGGTTGCAAAGAGCCAGACAAAACTGCAGCAACTTAACATTCACGCATATGAAGTATTATAACATATTATTTTTGAATTTCAATTTAGTATTAGGAAGGGCCTTGGTTCAAATACTGGCTCTGCCACTTACTTGCTATGTGACCATGGTGGAGCTCACTAGCCATAATTACTCCAAGCCTCAGTTTTACCATCTTTAAAATGGACAATAGAAATGACTCCTCAGAGTGGTGTTGGTAAGGTAAAGTAAAATAATAAATATAAAGATTTAGCACAGATATCATAAAGCACTTAATTTCCTACTACTTCTAGAGTCCACTTGCATTCTTTGGCTCACGGGCCCATAACTTCACCCTCTGCTCCCATTGTGACATCCCCTTCAGTATCTCTGACCTGCCTGCCTCACTCTTATATAGTCCTTTGTGATGACATGGAGCCCACAAGATAATCCAGAATGATATCTCTTTCATAAGATCCTTATTTGATCATATCTGCAAAGTCTCTTTTGCCCTGTAAGGTATATTCCCAGGTTCTGGAGATTCAGATGAAGAAATCTTTGGGGAGCCATTATCCTGACTATCATAGTTGTCATTAATTGTTTGTTTAAAAACATGTAATCTTGATCCGTTTAAGCCTGATAACTGCCTTGTACATTTTCTAACATTCAAGTTGACAACCTATGGCATGTGTGACAAAAATGGCATGCCAGTTACTGGTGGCTCTTCTACCTAACCCACCTGCTGCCAACTCCAAGATGATAACCAATGATCAGCTTGGATTCTGGGTGTTCCCCACCTTGTGCATACCTCAACTGCAAGAAGTCAGAAGGCCTTTTTTTAACCTCCAGGCAGAGGGACACATATTAATATGTGCCTGACAATGTGTTGGACTGTGATGATCACTTCATTACTCTCACTCATAGAAATGAAAACATGCATAACCAGTTGATACAGAAGGAAAAGCCAGAAGTTGATTGGCTACTGTCTCTGGGTGTAAAAAAAAAAAAAAAAAAATTAAATTTCACATAGGTCTGGATCCCTAATAAAAATTTCATGTACTATGATGGCCATTGCTTCTCTGAACATGGTAAAAAGAGGTGATGAGGATGTGATTTTTTTAACAAAATGAAGCATCACAGGTTTGCAGATAACACCAAGGCCCTCGCAGCACTAGGGGAGATATATGTTCAACACAGTCAGCCTAACAGACAAGTTATGGCTCAGTTTCCCTCTTAAGTCAGGAGGTGATGTTACTCTAAAGCACACCAGCTCCCACAGTTACATCAGTGATTTCCATTCACCTGCCTACTTCACACCTCCATTTGGATGTCGAATCAGTATCTTAAACTCACCAATCATGCATGCTAAGTCATTTTAGTCATGTCTGATTCTTCGTGACCCCATGGACTGTAGCCTTCCATGCTCCTCTCTCTATGGAATTTTCCAGGCAAGAATACTGGAGTTGGTTGCCATTTCCTCCTCTAGGAGATCTTCCCGACCCAGGGATCGAACCCAAGTCTTTTGTGTTTCCTACTTTGGCAGGTGGGTTCTTTTAA
Organism: Oreotragus oreotragus; assembly: GCA_006410675.1. Classification (NCBI taxonomy): domain Eukaryota; kingdom Metazoa; phylum Chordata; class Mammalia; order Artiodactyla; family Bovidae; genus Oreotragus; species Oreotragus oreotragus. The sequence goes on from SJYX01010277.1 coordinate 279,808, forward strand.
CACTAGCACCACCTGGGAAGCCCAAACTTACCAAGGCCCAACCATAAACAAAACAAAAATACAATCTCCAGACCAGGAGAAAAATATCTGCAAATGATGCAACCGACAAGGGCTTAATTTCCAAAATATACAAACAGCTCATACGGCTCAGTATCAAAAACAAACAAACAACTCAATGAAAAAAATGGGCAGGGGACTTCCCTGGTGGTTCAGTGACTAAGACTCCATGCTCCCAAGGCAGAGGGCCAGGGTTCAATCCCTGGTCAGGGAACTATGCCTCAACTAAGTGTTCAGAGACCAAAACTAAAGATCCCATGTACCATAACAAAAATCACCCAAGGCAGTCAAATAAATAAATATTTTTTTAAATGGGCAGAAGACCTAAATAGACACTTCTCCAAAGAAGACATATAGATGGCCAATAGACATATGAAAATATGCTCAACATTGCTCATTATTAGAGAAATGCAAGTCAAAATTACAACAAAGTATCACCTCACACTGGTCAAAATGGCCATCATCAGAAAGTCTACAAATAAAAAATGCTGGAGAGGGTGTGCAGAAAATGGAACCCTCTAGTCCTATTGCTGGGAATATATGTTGGTGCAGCCACTGTGAAAAAGAGTATTTGCTGTTGTTTAACCACTCAGATGTGTCTGACTCTGCAAAGCCATGGACTGTAGCCCACTAGGCTCCTCTGTCCATGGGATTGCCCAAGCAAGAATACTGGAGTGGGTTGCCATTTCCTTCTCCAGGGGATCTTTCTAAGCCAGGAATCAAACTTGTATCTCCTGCTTAGCAGGCAGATTCTTCACCACTGTGTCACCTGGGAAGTCCCTTTGCATTCTACTGGAGTCACAAATAATAAATAAGATCTATTAAAAGAAGGCACAAAGCATGTTAAATGGTGACCAATAATAAGGATTGGGAGGAGGGAAAAGTGATAATGAGGAGGGTGCTGCAAGGAAGGCAGGCAGGACACAGAAAACATTCTAGGCAGAGGGAACAAGAAATCCAAAAGCAGAAAGTTAGAATTGTGCCTGGCAGAGTCCCCAACCAATAAGTGAATGGGGAGAGGTGAGTAGGAAGAGAATGCCATCAGAAGTGTCTCAGAGGACTGGGACATGGAGTGCCTAGTAAGCACAAGGGCATTTACACTGTGTCACGTAGGAAGTCTAGGAGTTGTGCCCATGGGAGTGTCATGGTCTGATTGGCATTTTAACAACCCCTACAAGGCTCATTCTTGGTCACTCTGCTAGGGTTTTCTTTAAAAGATGCATTTGTTCAGAACTGAAGTTACTTGAAAGCAAAAAAACGCCTCCTTTACCTCAACCCTAAACTCTCAGCATCTTCCTCACTCAGCTGGTCCTCAACAGATGCTTATTGATTCACTCACTGTAGTTACCTGGGCAGGGTTGTACATTGGCTACTTTATCAGTGGAGATTAATGGATCCAATTAGGCATTAGGCAGACAACTGGCATGGCTCCAGTGCACACCCATCGACACAGTGGAAAATACTCTCTCCTTGGACAGAAGGTCCTTCAAGACCCTCTTCGCACAGTATCAAACCTCTTATTCTTCACACCACAAAATGTCATGTTTAAGAGATGTTAGATCTGTGAACCACTGCCAATACCCAACACAACCTGTAAAAGCCTGTCATTAAAGGAAGTGGGGCAAGTAGATGCAGTAGACAGCAGAATTACTCAAAGTTACCAAGTAAATCACTAAAAGGAATTTGCTGCCTTTCTGCCTCATTGAATCATTTTGATTCAAGATCCTCCATAACCTTAACTTCAAAGAAATAGGTCATTAACTTGACATTCAATTCAATATAGCATTGCATCTTATAAGACAATCTATTCCCTACGTCCCTTTCATCTCTACTGGAAATCTAATATGAAGCCCCTTTGCAACTCAAATTATTTTTTTCACCAAGAAATAAATTCCCCAAAGGCAAAGAAAAGGTGAGTCATTCAAGGAACAAATGCGCACCAAAATCAGAAGTCTTAAAAATCTCTTAAGTCATCATATCCATGGTTCATTTTTTTTTTTCCTACAGCACCCACTTTCACAACCAGATGCTCAAAGAGACCAGGACAATCTTAGCAAGTGAACTCAGGTGACAACTGCACTCCTCTTGTATGGAATGCTCCACCTGATCTTTATTTGACCATGTTGGCTTCCATTTGGAGGGGTGAAAACAACAATGCTACTAAAAGCAGTGGGCACAAATTCTCCTGAAACAGTGGTTCTCAAACATGAGTGTGCATCAGAATCTACTGGAGAGCCAGTTAAAATACACTGAGTTCTAGACTTCGTCCCAGAGTTGGGATGGGGCCTGAGAATCCGCATGTCTCAAAAGTTCCCAGTGATGGTGATGCAGTTGGGCCATACTTTGAGAACCACCAGCCTAAAGATAGAAAATCTAAAACATCTAGTTGTGATTTAAACTACCCAGCTATTTTGACATAGAAGCTGGTTGGAGGTGACTATGTATAAAGGCTAACACAAATGGGCACAATTTAATACATATGGAGGAAAACCCACTCTTCAAGGGCCTAGAACTGTCACATCATTCTTCTTAAATCTCCTTCATATCTTCAGGTCTCGTATTGCATCCTTGGCACCCAGCTGTTCACATAAGGATTTGGCAAGTGGTGGGTACCTTTACCCTAAGTGACCTGGGCCCGGAAGAAGAAGGCAAAGCCCTCTGAAGATTGACACGTCCTGATCACCCTTGTGTTAGGACTTGCTAAGCTGGAGACAGAAAAAAAAAAAAGACTTTTGTTTCCCATTATATGATTCAATCAATGTCTGAGCACTTGTTGATGTAATGTTGTGATCAAAGGCTGAGCCCCAGTCTTCTGAATTCCCCTAACACCCTTAAGAAAACATCATAAAAATATTTATCTGTTGAAATAGTTACAGTATCATCACTGGCCTCCTCCCAAGCCCTTGAGGACATTCCAGACCACACAAAGATGCCAATTCAAAGATGGTGGCTTCTTCAGAGTTTGAAGGTTCTCTCTCTCTCTCTCTATCTCTCTCTCTCTTTCTCACACACACAAACACACATTTGTGAAACACCCTGGGAAACACCCTGATGAAACACAGCGTCCACTCTTTTCTGCCTCTGTGACTGCCTCCTTTCATCCCACGATACCCGGGGGGCTGGCAGACACTCTGCTTGTATTTTCTGCTCCAGCATGAGTGAGAAGATTTATATTCCAGTTGCATCATCATCGCAGTGTCAGGGCTGCACAGGAAAGAGCAGAAGACATGAATCGGATGTGTGTTCCATGAGAAAGACAGACATTCAGCTCATTGCAATTAACAGATTATTTGAGAGGCCTCAGTATGGTCAGCTGTCAAAAAATAACAGGAAAAATACAATACTGATTTTTAAGTAGAAAAAAATCCCCCCATTCATAGGCACTGATTTTCTTTGTATGGGCTTTGTTAAGTTTTATACTGTCTTAAGGGAAAGTGAGGGATATAAATGAATTCTTTCAGGCTGGGAAACAGAGCAGTGCTCCCTGTGGTAGGGGCAGCAGCACTGAGCAGCAGGTGTAAACAAAATACAGGCTGGAATTTTCCATGGTTGTCTAAAACCAAGATGCTTAAACATCTGGGGGTATCAGGAGATCTCACTCGCTTTACCAATTGAGGTAAAGAAAAACAGTGAGGTTTCCAAATGTCACAGGAAGGCTTCACTTTACCTGCTTTGAAATTTTAGAAGTATAAGCTACAAAATCAAGACAAACATCTGATGGGGGAAGAAGAGCATTCAGGATTGAATGCCCCAAAGGGACCAAGAAGAATTTTAAGCGCTATCTCCCCTGGAATCAGATGGGTCAGGGAGGGGGGTGGATGAACAAGATCCTTCTCCATCACAAAGATCTCTTCAGGGACTACAACCTTTGACATAAGTGATTGCTGAGAACAGAATCCCAGGGAAAGCTGATTCCAAGAGTGAGTTAAAACCACTGAGATCAGAGGGCTTGTAGAAGAAAGTTTTAGCCTCCATGGCTAGGACTACAGCCTTGGGGCTGATCTGCTCATGGTGCCAGTCTTTGTTGTGGTGAGTCTCAGTCCTGGGCCTGGACCAGAGTAGGGAAGTAGGCAGTGCACGTGCCCAGGGAAGAGGTTTGGGATGTACACAAAGGGAAAGGAAAAGATCCCTTCTACCCTGGGAATCCTGCTTTGAAAAAGAAACCAGCTCTGATACAGAAGCACCCTTCTCATAACTGAGATCAATCCTGCATCCCTGTCTTCTCCAGAATGAACCAAGGGCAATGGCTTGGATCCAAGCTGTGGGGCCTCTCAGTCCCTAGATGGCTTAAAACCATGGCAGGCTCACAGTGCCTGCTTGACTGGCCAGAGTGCAGAGCAGCATGGCAGATGAAAGGGAAAGTCAATTTGCATACAGGACTACCAGGTTCTATTTCTGGATCTACCACCACTAAGGTGCCGTGTAACCATGGACACATTAATTCACTTCTCTAGGAACTGGCTTCCCTCTTCTAAAATGATGGGTAGAAACCAGCTCTTCAACAAATGCTAAAGGATCTCCTCTAGACAGGAAACACAGAAAAGGTTTATAAACTTGAACCCACAACAACAAAGTAAATGGCAATGGGATCATGCTGCTGCTAAGTTGCTGCTAAATCACTTCAGTCGTGTCCAGCTCTGTGCGACCCCAGAGACAGCAGCCCACCAGGCTCCTCTGTCCCTGGGATTCTCCAGGCAAGAACACTGGAGTGGGTTGCCATTTCCTGCTCCAATGCATGAAAGTGAAAAGTGTAATTGAAGTCGCTCAGTCGTATCCGACTCCTAGCGACCCCATGGACTGCAGCCTACCAGGCTCCTCTGTCCATAGGATTTTCCAGGCAAGAGTACCGGAGTGGGGTGCCTTTGCCTTCTCCCAATGGGATCATACTTATCAATAATTACCTTAAATGTAAATGGGTTGAATTCCCCAACCAAAAGACAAAGACTGGTTGAATGGATACAAAAACAAGACCCCTATATGCTGTCTACACGAGGCCCACCTCACAACAAGGGATACATACAGACTGAAAGTGAAGGGCTGGACAAAGATATTTCATACAAATGGAGACCAAAAAAAAGCAGGAGTAGCAATACTCATATCAGATAAAATATACTTTGAAATAAAGGCTGTGAAAAGAGACGAAGAAGGACACTAAATAATGATCAAAGGATCAATCCAAGAAGATATAACAATTATAAATATATATGCACCCAACAAAGGAGCACCACAATATGCAAGACAAATGCTAACAGGTATGAAAGAAATTAACAGCAACACAATAATAATGGGAGACTTTAATACCCCATTCACACCTATGGATAGATGAACTAAACAGAAAATTAACAAGGAAACACAAACTTTAAATGATATGGGGAGGGAGGAGGGAAGGGGGTTCAGGATGGGGAACACGTGTATACCGCTGGTGGATTCATGTTGATGTATGGAAAAACCAATACAATATTGTAAAGTAATTAACCTCCAATTAAAATAAATAAATTTATATTAAAAATAAATAATAATAAATGATACAATGGAGCAGTTAGACCTAATTTATATCTATAGGACATTTCACCCCAAACAATGAATTTCACCTTTTTCTCAAGTGCACATGGAACCTTCTCCAGGATAGATCACATCCTGAGCCATAAATCTAGCCTTGATAAATTTTAAAAAAAATTGAAATCATTCCAAGCATCTTTTCTGATCACAATGCGGTAAGATTAGATGTCAACTACAGAAAGAAAGAAAAAAAACTTTAAAATACAAACATATGGAGGCTAAACAACACTTTTTTGAAAAACCAACAAATCACAGAAGAAATAAAAAAAGAAATCAAACTATGCATAGAAATGAATGAAAATGAAAACACAACAACCCAAAACCTATGGGATTCAGTAAAAGCAGTGCTAAGGGGAAGGTTCATAACAATACAGGCTTACCTCAAGAAACAGGAGAGAAATCAAATAAATAACCTAACTCTACACCTAAAGCAACTAGAAAAGGAAGAAATGAAGACTCCAGGGTTATAGAAGGAAAGAAATCACAAAAAATAGGAGAGAAATAAATGCAAAAGAAACAAAAGAGACCATAGCAAAAATCAACAAAGCTAAAAGCTGGTTCTTCAAGAAAATAAATAAAATAAACAAAACATTAGCCAGACTCATCAAGAAACAAAGGAAGAAGAATAAAATCAACAAAATTAGAAACGAAAATGGAGAAATCACAACAAACAACGCAGAAATACAAAGGATCATAAGAGACTACTATCAGAAACTATACGCCAATAAAATGGACAACTTGGAAGATATGGACAAATTCTTAGAAAAGTATAACTTTCCAAAACTGAACCATGAAGAAATAGAAAATCTTAACAGACCCATCACAAGTATAGAAATCAAAACTATAATCAGAAATCTTCCAGCAAACAAAAGTCCAGGATGAGATGGCTTCACAGCTGAATTCTACCAAAAATTTAGAGAAGAGCTAACACCTATCCTACTCAAACTCTTCCAGAAAATTGAAGAGGAAGGTAAACTTCCAAACTCATTCTATGAGGCCACTCTAATACCAAAACCTGACAAAGATGCCACAAAAAAAGAAAACTACAGGCCAATATCACTGATGAACATAGATGCAAAAATCCTTAACAAAATTCTAGCAAACAGAATCCAACAACATATTTAAAAGATTATATATCATGACCAAGTGGGCTTTATTCCAGAGATGCAAGGATTCTTTAATATCCACAAATCAATCAATGTAATACACCACATTAACAAATTGAAAGATAAAAACCATATGATTATCTCAATAGATGCAGAGAAAGCCTTTGACAAAATTCAACATTCATTTATCATAAAAACCCTCCAGAAAGCAGGCATAGAAGGAACATACCTCAACATAATAAAAGCCATATATGATAAACCCATAGCAAACATTATCCTCTATGGTGAAAAATTGAAAGCATTTCACCTAAAGTTAGGAACAAGACAAGGGTGCCCACTCTCACTACGATTCAACACAGTTTTAGAAATTTTAGCCACAGCAATCAGAGAAGAAAAAGAAATGAAAAGAATCCAGATTGGAAAAGAAGTAAAACTCTCAATGTTTGCAGATGACATGGTCCTCTACATAGAAAACCCTAAAGACTCCACCAGAAAATTAGTAGAGCTAATCAATGAATATAGTAAAGTTGCAGGATATAAAATCAACACACAGAAATCCCTTGCATTCCTATACACTAATAATGAGAAAGTAGAAAACGAAATTAAGGAAACAATTCCATTCACCATTGCAACGAAAAGAATAAAATACTTAGGAATATATCTACCTAAAGAAACTAAAGACCTATATATAGAAAACTATAAAACACTGATGAAAGAAATCAAAGAGGACACTAATAGATGGAGAAATATACCATGTTCATGGATTGGAAGAATCAATATAGTGAAAATGAATATATTACCCAAAGCAATCTACAGATTCAATGCAATCCCTATCAAGCTACCAGCGGTATTTTTCACAGAACTAGAACAAATAATTTCAAGATTTGTATGGAAATACAAAAAACCTCGAATAGCCAAAGCAAT
>SJYX01010277.1:293416-332156 GCA_006410675.1 Oreotragus oreotragus
GAGGGTGGGATAATTTGGGAGAATAGCATTGAAATATGTATACTATCATGTAAGAAACGAATCACCAGTCTATGTTCGATGCAGGATGCAGGATGCTTGGGGCTGGTGTATGGGGATGATCCGGAGGGATGATGTGGGGTGGGAGGTGGGAGGGGGGGTTCATGTTTTGGAGTTCATGTACACCCGTGACAGATTCATGTCAATGTATGCCAAAACCAATACAGTACTGTAAAGTAAAATAAAGTAAAAATAAAAATAAAAATAAAAGCTTTTGCACAATGAAGGAAACTATGAGCAAGGTGAAAAGACAGCCTTCAGAATGGGAAAAAATAATAGCAAATGAAGCAACTGACAAAGAATTAGTCTCAAAAATATACAAGCAGCTCCTGCAGCTCAATTCCAAAAAAATAAATGACCCAATCAAAAAATGGGCCAAAGAACTAAACAGACATTTCTCCAAAGAAGACATAGAGATGGCTAACAAACACATGAAAAGATGCTCAGTATCACTCATTATCAGAGAAATACAAATCAAAACTACAATGAGGTACCATCTCATGCTGGTCAGAATGGCTGCTATCAAAATGTCTACAAACAATAAATGCTGGAGAGGGTGCGCAGAAAAGGGAACCCTCTTACACTGTTAGTGCAAATGCAAACTAGTACAGCCACTATGGAGAACAGTGTGGAAATTCCTTTAAAAAACTGGAAATAAAACTGCCATATGACCCAACAATCCCACTGCTGGGCATAAACACCAAGGAAACCAGAATTGAAAGAGACACGTGTACCACAATGTTCGTTGTAGCACTATTTACAATAGCCAGGACATGGAAACAACCTAGATGTCCATTGGCAGACAAATGGATAAGAAAGCTGTGGTACATATACACACTGGAATATTACTCAGCTATTTAAAAGAATGCATTTGAATCAGTTCTAATGAGGTAGATGAAACTGGAGCCTATTATACAGAGTGAAGTAAGTCAGAAAAAAAAAAAAAAAACACCAATACAGTAGACTAACGTATGGAATTTAGAAAGATGGTAACGATGTCCTTATATGTAAAACAGCAAAAGAGACACAGATGTAAAGAACAGTCTTTTGGACTCTGGGAGAAGGCGAGGGTGGGATAATTTGAAGGAACAGCATTGAAACCTGTATATTATCATATGTGAAACAGATATCCAGTCCAGGTTCAATGCATGAGACGGGGTGCTCAGGGCTGGTGCACTGGGATGACCCTGAGGGATGGGATGGGGAGGGAGGTGGGAGAGGGGTTCAGGATGGGGAACACATGTATACCCATGGCTGATTCATGTTGGTGTATGGCAAAAACCACTACAATATTGTAAAGTAATTAGCCTCCAATTAAAATTAATTAATTAAAAAATAAAGTAAAGTGAGGGGTGGCTAGTGACCTTAAGCTGAAGCTCCAATACTTTGGCCTCCTGATGCAAAGAGCGAACACACTGGAAAAGACCCTGATGCAAAATGAGAAGTGGGAGACAAAGGATGAGACGGTTGGATGGTATCACTGACTCAATGGACATGAGTTTGAGCAAACTCAGGGATATGGTGAAGGACAGGGAAGCCTGGTGTACTACAGTCCATGGGGTCACAAAGAGTCAGACATGACTGAGTGACTGAACAACAGCAAAGACCTTTAAGGTTGCTTTAATCTCTAACATGTTGTCATTTTAGAAGGTGAAAACATGAAAACACATCTCTGTAGAAGAAACTGGATGAACTGGATATACTGGGCACATCAGTGATTACAAAAACAATATGCTTTCTTCACCCTACCTTCCCTTGCCCCTGAATTTTGCAGTGCAGAAGAGTCGTACCTTCATTTCACATAGAGTGTTAACTTCAGCAACCAGTACATAAGGCAAAAATCACGTATTGTAAAAATAGCCCTTGAAAAAATGCTTTAAATTTTCCACAAGGAACAGTATAGGTGATTCCGTATATACGGTGCAACACTATACAGTTATATGAATTTCTACATGTATTTTATATGTATTAAGTAAGTAGTGGAGAATATTAAATAAAGAAGAGATACAAAATAGCATTTTAAGTATTTTAAATTATATGAGATAAAGACTGACGACCATGGAAGGATGTAGCAATGCGTACAGTTGAACTCCTACAAGTTTAATGCCTGTAGAACTGGTTTATTAAACAAGCTCAAGCTGACCAAGTATAAACAGGAAATGGCTGCATTTTTCTTCATTATTGCCTTCAATCTGGTTACATCAAACCAGTTTCCCCACCTTGTGAAAATGTCCTAGACAAATCTCCTGACTTTTTTAAATTGAAGTATAGTTGATTTACAATATTGTGTTAGTTTCAGATCTAAAATCTCATGGCTTCCAGGCCATTTTAAAAACAAGCCTTATTTTAGCATTTTAAAAATCCAATATAAGTCAATATTTTAATCTCATATCCAATTCAAACTTCTCCCATTCTCCTGGCTCAGAGAATCAAAAAGCTGGACAAGAAATCATAAGAGTTCTTTCAACTCTTTCTTGTGTGGCCGGTTAACTAACCTGAAACAGCTTTTCCCAGAATTCCCTCTCCTATAGAGACATTGGCCCCAAAACCAGATATAGAAGCAACAGTCCCATGTAGACTTCTCCATCAGCTCCCACAGAGTATAAGGTCTAATTTCTATAATAAACCCATCATAATTCTACTCCTCCCATCAAACCCAGGCTGGTACACTTTCCCTTCTTGCACACTTCTGCTTGCTTCTCTGAGATAGAGATGATTATAGGAGAAGGGAACCAGCTTATGTCAGTGTGCTGCTAAGTCATTTCAATCATGTCTGACTCTTTGTGACCCCATGGACCATAGCCCACCAGGCTCCTTTGTCCATTGGATTCTCCAGGCAAGAATACTGTAGTGGGTCTCCATGCTCTCCTCTGGGGGATCTTCCTGAGCCAGGGATCCAAACTGTGTCTCTTGCATTAGCAGGCAGGTTCTTTGCCACTAGCGCAAACTAGGAAGCCCATCTCATGTCAATGATGCTATTAAAATGCCTCTGTCATGGCAGCCACCAAAATGCTGGATCTTCTATGGTCCACAGCTGCCAAGCAGTGGGATCTTTGGACCTCTGGATAGTCCACAGGGACCTCTGAGTAGCTGTCTCCTGACTCTGGTGACACATTCTGGCTGATCAGTTCTGACCCCTTCAGTTTTTCTATCTGAAAGAAATCCTGATGCCTCTTACTTCTAAGAATCCCCCTGTTCCAACAAGCCACCTTCTTGGGCAGGGTCCCTGAAAGATGACTCTACCTACCTTGCCCACAGTTCTCTTGGCCCCCAGGATCTGCATCCCAGACCACTAAGTGATGGAAACACAGCCTATCCTGCTGCCCCTATATTTGGACTGCTCTTCCTGCTTCTCGAGCCAACTTTGCCCTTCAGACTTCTCCAGGTGAGAAGTAAGCATGAGTCTCTTTAATCCTAAACATCCCTAAATTCCAAAGAAAGCACATAAATCTCTCCCAAGAGCTCCATCACAGCTGTTCCATCCCAAGAAAATACTAGGATGGCTGGAGAAAAGCCAGTACTTACTGATACCTTCAGTCTCCTTCTTGAATTTCTAGCCTTCTCTTCGCTATGCTGCTGGGGTGGTTTTTGTTCAATTTTAACGAGTTCTGCAGATGTTTTTTGAACATGGGTTTTTTTAAATCACCTATTATAGTTGGCTTTTGGTCTTTAGTTCTATTGAATATCCTTATACTATTTCTCTAAACCTTAGCTTTGATCAAGAGTCCTTAAAATGAATAGTAATAGTCTGTGGTATAATTTTAGGAACCTTAGGAAGGTCTGCCTCCCCAAATATTTTCCTCCCCCCTTTCTTCTATGAGGCATTAGACTCCACCATTAGAAATGTATTTTGGGAGCTTTCTTGGTGGCTCAGTGGTAAAGAATCCACCTGCCAGTGCAGGAAACACAGGTTTGATCTCTGGTCTAGGAAGATTCCACATGCTGCAGAGCAACTAAGCCACCAAAATGAGAAGCCTGTGCACCACAACTAGAGAGTAGCCCCCACTTGTCACAACTAAAGAAAGGCCTGACAGCAATGAAGACCCAGCACAGCCAAAATAATTTTTTTTTAATATTTGATTTGACAGATTACGCACTCAAGGATCCTTGGGGGAAACACCTCCAGCTATTATTCTTTAGCAACACTTTCCCATGAATAAGTAAATCAGATTGCTTTCCAGAGAGACAATTATTTGAGTAGTGGCTGAGAATAAACTCCAACACAGGTAAGTTTTGATGAGAAAAAGCTAAGTTTGGATCACAGATTGTATAGGTATTGAATCTGAGTCATCAGGGACCAGCACAAGAGCCGTGGAGCAAAGACCAAGAGAACAAGGAATAATGTTCAAAGGTAGAAAGAAATGGTTCCCTCATTCAAATTTTTCTAGGTAGTCCTTGACACAAAGAATATGTTATGTGCTATGTAAATGTTTATTTTAATTGCTTAAAAGCATAATAATCTCATTTCTGAGGATAAAATATTTAAATGCCTTTTTAAATCTCACATTTAGTTTGTCCTCCTTCACCCCAATACTTGTTCCCCTAAATTATTTCATCACGTCATGGATATTTGAACTAAGGTGTAAAAAATTTTAGAAAACATGCTTATTTAATGACTACATGCTAAGTCGCTTCAGTCATGTCCAACTCTTTGCAACCCCATGGACTTAGTCCACCAGGCTCCTTTATTCATGGGGATTCTCCAGGCAAGAATACTGGAGTGGGTTGCCATGCCCTCCTGGGAAGGAGGCATGGGAGAGGCATGGAAGGATCATGGAAGATCCCTGGGATCTTCCAGACACAGGAATCAAACTCTCATTTCTTACATCTCCAGCATTGGNTATTCATGGGGATTCTCCAGGCAAGAATACTGGAGTGGGTTGCCATGCCCTCCTGGGAAGGAGGCATGGGAGAGGCATGGAAGGATCATGGAAGATCCCTGGGATCTTCCAGACACAGGAATCAAACTCTCATTTCTTACATCTCCAGCATTGGCAGGCTGGCTCTTGACCACTAGTGCCACCTGGAAAGCCAAAGGTGAGTTCATTTGGGGTGGGGGGAGCTCTGCTAATGCTTAGCTACAGAAACAGAAGAACTTCAATAGTGAACCAGATTTAATCACACAATGTTACCCTTTCACTCTTTATTTCTGACACTGATATGGAGGGACAGAGAATTGGATAAAGATACCATGGACCAGAATAGTGGTTCTCAAACTTCAGTGAACACCAGAATCACCAGGGAGCTTGTTGAAAACACAGATCCCAGGGCCCCACACCAAAAGACCCTACTTTGAAAAACTCTGAGTTGGGATAAATGCAGACCCCTAGGTCTGCCTGTCCCCAAGACACATACATACACATCTATCAGACATTTGTTCCATTTTCCGCATAACCCCCTTTTCAATGCATATCAACTCTCCCAAAGTTTGGTCCTAGCAAGTTCCCTTTCTTCACCTCCATTTTCCCAACCCACACAACTCAATAGAACCTCAAGAAAAGGTTTGTGGATTTTTCTTTCCAAGACAGAGCCCCCCACCCCTTAACCACATCCTTCAGGGAGACTGATGTATAAAATAGGAAGGCCAGATTACTGATTTACAAAGAAAAATCTGTCCACAGATGGAGGCTGGACACTTGCACTGCTTCATTCTCTCCTAGAAGAAATCTCACATGGGAAGAAGTTCATAATCAATGGTTTGCTTATTGGGCATGGGATCAGGCAAGGACTTTGGGTAGAGGAACCACTATTGGGTACTGTTAGGTTGAGAGTGTTTGATGCCTCTGTCTTCATAATCAAGATCCACTTTCCCCTAGTACCCAATGGGGCAAGGCAGACTGTCTTAGATAAGGCTTTGAAGGGAACTGCCATTAGCCCAGGTGACATGTGTTTGTATCTGTGTCCCTGAGGGGACCAACTTCTTTTCTGGTGGACACATTTCTTCATTAGGAGTCATAAAATAAATATCTATTGAATTATGAGTTAACTCAAAATGACTGCATTCCCTTACTCAGGATGCATTATGTGATCATTTACAGACCTGAAAGTCATCCTGTCTCTTTAAAGAGACTTAATCTCTCTGAGATTTAAGTTGTAACATCACCACATAAAGGATCAGAGGAAAGGGATGGAATCAGTCTTCCATCAATTCTTGGGGAGCAATTTTAAGTTCTGTATTACAACAGTTTTAAGGTCCCAGGACATAGAAGGAAAAAGAAAACTCCTGGCAGAGGTAAGAAAGTGAAGCAACAGAAGCTATGGTTCCACATATGACCCCTGTAGCACTGTGGCCAGAAACAAACGAACCCTGATGAACTTTCCTAAAGCCATCCAGAGGCCCAGCCTCAGTCATGGGAGATGGAAAAATTATAGGACCAAGCTATTGGTTTGATCTTGTATTGGGTACTTTTAAAGTTTATCCAAAATGGCATCTCAATTCTTCAAAATTATAGTCTTTTAAATTTTTCTTCTCAAAATGATAGATTATGCTGGTTATGCAAAAAATTCATTAGTAATACCAGGACTCATACAGTTCAATATCAGAAAACAAACAGTTCAATAAAAAATGGGCAATAAACCTAAACAGACACTTCTACAAAGAAGACATACAGAGGGCCAATAAACACGAGAAAAAATGCTCAACATCACTGATTATTAGAGCAATACAAAATCTCAGTGTAGGTGATATCTGCAATGAGGTATCACCTCACACTAGTCAGAATGGCCATTACCAAAAAGTCTACAAACTATGAATGCCAGAGAGGGTGTAGAGAAAAGGGAACCCTCTTGCACTGTTGGTGGGAATGTAAATTGATACAGCCACTATGGAGGATAGTATGAAGATTCCTTTAAAAACTAGAAATGAAACAACCATTAGCTTAGCTTGGTTCAGATGCTCAGTTATGTTTGACTCTTTACAACCCCATGGACCCCGCCAGGCTCCTCTGTCCATGGAATTCTCTGGGCAAGAATACTGGAGCAGGTAGCCATTCTGTTCTCCAGGGGATCTTCTGACATAGGGATCAAAACCTGGGTCTCCTGCATTGCAGGTGGATTCTTTAGCATCTGAACCACCAAGGAAGCCCCAAAGGGACCAAGCCCTTAATCAAAAACCAATAATAATATTGATATCTATTGAAGCATATCCCATCCCATCCCATCTACTGAAGCACAACTCCCATCCCTCAGAACAACTCTCTTTTGTGAAGACCAGTCATGAAGGATCACCCCACCCATGATTCCAGGACTAAAGGGAGGAGTGAAAATTCAAGACTTCTGTATATTTGAGTCATATTCTGCTTTGTTTTTTCAATAACTAAGGCACATCTATAATTGAAACAAGCAATTACAAGATTTTTCTATTCAGCACAGAGATAGAGTCTCACTCCTAATCTATACTCTGCCATCAACTCTGTGTGGTACAGACAAATTTCCCCTCTCTGGGCCTCTGATTTCATACCAGAAAATACAGGGATTAGCCAAGGTGATCTTTCAAGTCTCTTTCAATACAATAATCTGCATTTCTATAAAAATAAAAGCTAATACAGAGGACTTATGATATTAATGATAGCATAGTGCTTGGTGCTTAATAAAAATACTTAACCCTTTCAACTTGATGTACACCATTTCATTTAATCCTCCCTGCAACCTTGTGAGGGATGTGCTGTATTGAGGCAACAAAATGTTTTTAATATCAATAAATAGAATGATAAGTATTGGGCTTCTCAGGTGGCTCATTTCAGTTCAGTTCAGTCGCTCAGTTGTGTCCGACTCTTTGCAACCCCATGAATCGCAACACGCCAGGCCTNCTTTAATCTCTAACATGTTGTCATTTTAGAAGGTGAAAACATGAAAACACATCTCTGTAGAAGAAACTGGATGAACTGGATATACTGGGCACATCAGTGATTACAAAAACAATATGCTTTCTTCACCCTACCTTCCCTTGCCCCTGAATTTTGCAGTGCAGAAGAGTCGTACCTTCATTTCACATAGAGTGTTAACTTCAGCAACCAGTACATAAGGCAAAAATCACGTATTGTAAAAATAGCCCTTGAAAAAATGCTTTAAATTTTCCACAAGGAACAGTATAGGTGATTCCGTATATACGGTGCAACACTATACAGTTATATGAATTTCTACATGTATTTTATATGTATTAAGTAAGTAGTGGAGAATATTAAATAAAGAAGAGATACAAAATAGCATTTTAAGTATTTTAAATTATATGAGATAAAGACTGACGACCATGGAAGGATGTAGCAATGCGTACAGTTGAACTCCTACAAGTTTAATGCCTGTAGAACTGGTTTATTAAACAAGCTCAAGCTGACCAAGTATAAACAGGAAATGGCTGCATTTTTCTTCATTATTGCCTTCAATCTGGTTACATCAAACCAGTTTCCCCACCTTGTGAAAATGTCCTAGACAAATCTCCTGACTTTTTTAAATTGAAGTATAGTTGATTTACAATATTGTGTTAGTTTCAGATCTAAAATCTCATGGCTTCCAGGCCATTTTAAAAACAAGCCTTATTTTAGCATTTTAAAAATCCAATATAAGTCAATATTTTAATCTCATATCCAATTCAAACTTCTCCCATTCTCCTGGCTCAGAGAATCAAAAAGCTGGACAAGAAATCATAAGAGTTCTTTCAACTCTTTCTTGTGTGGCCGGTTAACTAACCTGAAACAGCTTTTCCCAGAATTCCCTCTCCTATAGAGACATTGGCCCCAAAACCAGATATAGAAGCAACAGTCCCATGTAGACTTCTCCATCAGCTCCCACAGAGTATAAGGTCTAATTTCTATAATAAACCCATCATAATTCTACTCCTCCCATCAAACCCAGGCTGGTACACTTTCCCTTCTTGCACACTTCTGCTTGCTTCTCTGAGATAGAGATGATTATAGGAGAAGGGAACCAGCTTATGTCAGTGTGCTGCTAAGTCATTTCAATCATGTCTGACTCTTTGTGACCCCATGGACCATAGCCCACCAGGCTCCTTTGTCCATTGGATTCTCCAGGCAAGAATACTGTAGTGGGTCTCCATGCTCTCCTCTGGGGGATCTTCCTGAGCCAGGGATCCAAACTGTGTCTCTTGCATTAGCAGGCAGGTTCTTTGCCACTAGCGCAAACTAGGAAGCCCATCTCATGTCAATGATGCTATTAAAATGCCTCTGTCATGGCAGCCACCAAAATGCTGGATCTTCTATGGTCCACAGCTGCCAAGCAGTGGGATCTTTGGACCTCTGGATAGTCCACAGGGACCTCTGAGTAGCTGTCTCCTGACTCTGGTGACACATTCTGGCTGATCAGTTCTGACCCCTTCAGTTTTTCTATCTGAAAGAAATCCTGATGCCTCTTACTTCTAAGAATCCCCCTGTTCCAACAAGCCACCTTCTTGGGCAGGGTCCCTGAAAGATGACTCTACCTACCTTGCCCACAGTTCTCTTGGCCCCCAGGATCTGCATCCCAGACCACTAAGTGATGGAAACACAGCCTATCCTGCTGCCCCTATATTTGGACTGCTCTTCCTGCTTCTCGAGCCAACTTTGCCCTTCAGACTTCTCCAGGTGAGAAGTAAGCATGAGTCTCTTTAATCCTAAACATCCCTAAATTCCAAAGAAAGCACATAAATCTCTCCCAAGAGCTCCATCACAGCTGTTCCATCCCAAGAAAATACTAGGATGGCTGGAGAAAAGCCAGTACTTACTGATACCTTCAGTCTCCTTCTTGAATTTCTAGCCTTCTCTTCGCTATGCTGCTGGGGTGGTTTTTGTTCAATTTTAACGAGTTCTGCAGATGTTTTTTGAACATGGGTTTTTTTAAATCACCTATTATAGTTGGCTTTTGGTCTTTAGTTCTATTGAATATCCTTATACTATTTCTCTAAACCTTAGCTTTGATCAAGAGTCCTTAAAATGAATAGTAATAGTCTGTGGTATAATTTTAGGAACCTTAGGAAGGTCTGCCTCCCCAAATATTTTCCTCCCCCCTTTCTTCTATGAGGCATTAGACTCCACCATTAGAAATGTATTTTGGGAGCTTTCTTGGTGGCTCAGTGGTAAAGAATCCACCTGCCAGTGCAGGAAACACAGGTTTGATCTCTGGTCTAGGAAGATTCCACATGCTGCAGAGCAACTAAGCCACCAAAATGAGAAGCCTGTGCACCACAACTAGAGAGTAGCCCCCACTTGTCACAACTAAAGAAAGGCCTGACAGCAATGAAGACCCAGCACAGCCAAAATAATTTTTTTTTAATATTTGATTTGACAGATTACGCACTCAAGGATCCTTGGGGGAAACACCTCCAGCTATTATTCTTTAGCAACACTTTCCCATGAATAAGTAAATCAGATTGCTTTCCAGAGAGACAATTATTTGAGTAGTGGCTGAGAATAAACTCCAACACAGGTAAGTTTTGATGAGAAAAAGCTAAGTTTGGATCACAGATTGTATAGGTATTGAATCTGAGTCATCAGGGACCAGCACAAGAGCCGTGGAGCAAAGACCAAGAGAACAAGGAATAATGTTCAAAGGTAGAAAGAAATGGTTCCCTCATTCAAATTTTTCTAGGTAGTCCTTGACACAAAGAATATGTTATGTGCTATGTAAATGTTTATTTTAATTGCTTAAAAGCATAATAATCTCATTTCTGAGGATAAAATATTTAAATGCCTTTTTAAATCTCACATTTAGTTTGTCCTCCTTCACCCCAATACTTGTTCCCCTAAATTATTTCATCACGTCATGGATATTTGAACTAAGGTGTAAAAAATTTTAGAAAACATGCTTATTTAATGACTACATGCTAAGTCGCTTCAGTCATGTCCAACTCTTTGCAACCCCATGGACTTAGTCCACCAGGCTCCTTTATTCATGGGGATTCTCCAGGCAAGAATACTGGAGTGGGTTGCCATGCCCTCCTGGGAAGGAGGCATGGGAGAGGCATGGAAGGATCATGGAAGATCCCTGGGATCTTCCAGACACAGGAATCAAACTCTCATTTCTTACATCTCCAGCATTGGCAGGCTGGCTCTTGACCACTAGTGCCACCTGGAAAGCCAAAGGTGAGTTCATTTGGGGTGGGGGGAGCTCTGCTAATGCTTAGCTACAGAAACAGAAGAACTTCAATAGTGAACCAGATTTAATCACACAATGTTACCCTTTCACTCTTTATTTCTGACACTGATATGGAGGGACAGAGAATTGGATAAAGATACCATGGACCAGAATAGTGGTTCTCAAACTTCAGTGAACACCAGAATCACCAGGGAGCTTGTTGAAAACACAGATCCCAGGGCCCCACACCAAAAGACCCTACTTTGAAAAACTCTGAGTTGGGATAAATGCAGACCCCTAGGTCTGCCTGTCCCCAAGACACATACATACACATCTATCAGACATTTGTTCCATTTTCCGCATAACCCCCTTTTCAATGCATATCAACTCTCCCAAAGTTTGGTCCTAGCAAGTTCCCTTTCTTCACCTCCATTTTCCCAACCCACACAACTCAATAGAACCTCAAGAAAAGGTTTGTGGATTTTTCTTTCCAAGACAGAGCCCCCCACCCCTTAACCACATCCTTCAGGGAGACTGATGTATAAAATAGGAAGGCCAGATTACTGATTTACAAAGAAAAATCTGTCCACAGATGGAGGCTGGACACTTGCACTGCTTCATTCTCTCCTAGAAGAAATCTCACATGGGAAGAAGTTCATAATCAATGGTTTGCTTATTGGGCATGGGATCAGGCAAGGACTTTGGGTAGAGGAACCACTATTGGGTACTGTTAGGTTGAGAGTGTTTGATGCCTCTGTCTTCATAATCAAGATCCACTTTCCCCTAGTACCCAATGGGGCAAGGCAGACTGTCTTAGATAAGGCTTTGAAGGGAACTGCCATTAGCCCAGGTGACATGTGTTTGTATCTGTGTCCCTGAGGGGACCAACTTCTTTTCTGGTGGACACATTTCTTCATTAGGAGTCATAAAATAAATATCTATTGAATTATGAGTTAACTCAAAATGACTGCATTCCCTTACTCAGGATGCATTATGTGATCATTTACAGACCTGAAAGTCATCCTGTCTCTTTAAAGAGACTTAATCTCTCTGAGATTTAAGTTGTAACATCACCACATAAAGGATCAGAGGAAAGGGATGGAATCAGTCTTCCATCAATTCTTGGGGAGCAATTTTAAGTTCTGTATTACAACAGTTTTAAGGTCCCAGGACATAGAAGGAAAAAGAAAACTCCTGGCAGAGGTAAGAAAGTGAAGCAACAGAAGCTATGGTTCCACATATGACCCCTGTAGCACTGTGGCCAGAAACAAACGAACCCTGATGAACTTTCCTAAAGCCATCCAGAGGCCCAGCCTCAGTCATGGGAGATGGAAAAATTATAGGACCAAGCTATTGGTTTGATCTTGTATTGGGTACTTTTAAAGTTTATCCAAAATGGCATCTCAATTCTTCAAAATTATAGTCTTTTAAATTTTTCTTCTCAAAATGATAGATTATGCTGGTTATGCAAAAAATTCATTAGTAATACCAGGACTCATACAGTTCAATATCAGAAAACAAACAGTTCAATAAAAAATGGGCAATAAACCTAAACAGACACTTCTACAAAGAAGACATACAGAGGGCCAATAAACACGAGAAAAAATGCTCAACATCACTGATTATTAGAGCAATACAAAATCTCAGTGTAGGTGATATCTGCAATGAGGTATCACCTCACACTAGTCAGAATGGCCATTACCAAAAAGTCTACAAACTATGAATGCCAGAGAGGGTGTAGAGAAAAGGGAACCCTCTTGCACTGTTGGTGGGAATGTAAATTGATACAGCCACTATGGAGGATAGTATGAAGATTCCTTTAAAAACTAGAAATGAAACAACCATTAGCTTAGCTTGGTTCAGATGCTCAGTTATGTTTGACTCTTTACAACCCCATGGACCCCGCCAGGCTCCTCTGTCCATGGAATTCTCTGGGCAAGAATACTGGAGCAGGTAGCCATTCTGTTCTCCAGGGGATCTTCTGACATAGGGATCAAAACCTGGGTCTCCTGCATTGCAGGTGGATTCTTTAGCATCTGAACCACCAAGGAAGCCCCAAAGGGACCAAGCCCTTAATCAAAAACCAATAATAATATTGATATCTATTGAAGCATATCCCATCCCATCCCATCTACTGAAGCACAACTCCCATCCCTCAGAACAACTCTCTTTTGTGAAGACCAGTCATGAAGGATCACCCCACCCATGATTCCAGGACTAAAGGGAGGAGTGAAAATTCAAGACTTCTGTATATTTGAGTCATATTCTGCTTTGTTTTTTCAATAACTAAGGCACATCTATAATTGAAACAAGCAATTACAAGATTTTTCTATTCAGCACAGAGATAGAGTCTCACTCCTAATCTATACTCTGCCATCAACTCTGTGTGGTACAGACAAATTTCCCCTCTCTGGGCCTCTGATTTCATACCAGAAAATACAGGGATTAGCCAAGGTGATCTTTCAAGTCTCTTTCAATACAATAATCTGCATTTCTATAAAAATAAAAGCTAATACAGAGGACTTATGATATTAATGATAGCATAGTGCTTGGTGCTTAATAAAAATACTTAACCCTTTCAACTTGATGTACACCATTTCATTTAATCCTCCCTGCAACCTTGTGAGGGATGTGCTGTATTGAGGCAACAAAATGTTTTTAATATCAATAAATAGAATGATAAGTATTGGGCTTCTCAGGTGGCTCATTTCAGTTCAGTTCAGTCGCTCAGTTGTGTCCGACTCTTTGCAACCCCATGAATCGCAACACGCCAGGCCTCCCTGTCCATCACCAACTCCCAGAGCTCACTCAGACTCATGTCCATTGAGTCAGTGATGCCATCCAGCCATCTCATCCTCTGTCATCCCCTTTTCCTCCTGCCCCCAATCCCTCCCAGCATCAGAGTCTTTTCCAGTGAGTCAACTCTTCTCATGAGGTGGACAAAGTACTGGAGTTTCAGCTTTAGCATCATTCTTTCCAAAGAAATCCCAGGGCTGATCCCCTTCAGAATGGACTGGGTGGATCTCCTTGCAGTCCAAGGGACTCTCAAGAGTCTTCTCCAACACCACAGTTCAAAAGCATAAATTTTTCAGCACTCAGCTTTCTTCACAGTCAACTCTCGCATCCATACATGACCACTGGAAAAACCATAGCCTTGACTAAACGGACCTTTGTTGGCAAAGTAATGTCTCTGCTTTTCAATATGCTATCTAAGTTGGTCATAACTTTTCTTCCAAGGAGTAAGTGTCTTTTAATTTCATGGCTGCAGTCACCATCTACAGTGATTTTGTGGTAAAGAATCCACCTGCCAAGCAAGAGATTCAGGTTCGATCCCTGAGTCAGGAAGATCCCTTGTAGAAGTATATGGCAACCCACTCCAGTATTCTTGCCTGGAGAATTCCATGGACAGAGGAGCTTGGCGGGCTGCAGTCCATAGGGTCACAAAGAGTCAGACATGACTTGGTGACTAAACAACAACATGATAAGTATTATAGATATATAAATAACAACAATAAGATATTAAATATTTTTGCTTGAAAGCAAAATGACCATATCTCACAGTTTCCTGAGGTCAAGAGTTTGGGGACTCTCTTGGGCTGTGTGGCTCAGTGTCTTTCCTGCAGCTGCAGTCAGACAGTGACTGTAGCAGGGACTGCAGGAGGCTGGAGCAGCTGGGGGCTGACTGAGCATCTTCCATGTTCACGCACAGTCTATTCTCATTATTTGAAGTACTTACACCCTATAAAGTCGCCACTATAAAAACTAAATTAGCAAGTGCTCCTGAGGAAATACCAGGTTTAAGTTCCTGCAAGCCTCTCTTTACAATATTTTCAACAACTGATCAATATGTAAACCTTGTTTCATGTGTTTCCGACACCTTATTGGATCCATATTGTTGGTTCATTCACATTGAATTCACACCCAACAGCAACAGAACACATGCCTGAAGGAAATGTATCCAACACACATATTTTCTCCACAGAGCACATGACAGTTTTCCTGCACTTAGGGACACAAGGCCGCACTTCAACACTGCACTTGGGGGTCACTTTAAGCAGCAAAAGCATCAATAAAAAATACAAACACACACTCAACAAAACATGGCACAAAATATTAGACTGCCAAAAGGATATTTGTTTAGTGTGTGTGAATGTGCTAAGTCACTTCAGTCATGTCTGATTCTTTGCAACCCTTGGACCCTGCCAGGCTCCTCTGTCCATGGGATTCTCCAGGCAAGAATACTGGAGTGGGTTGCCAGGCCCTCCTCCACAGGATCTTCCCACCGCAAGGATCAAACCCGTGTCTCACATCTCCTGCATTGGCAGGTAGATTCTTTACCACTAGCACCATCTGAGTGCTGAAACAAGAAGGCAGAAATTGAAGTCTTGTTCAATATTAGCTGGGCACTGTGCATCAGGTGACTCAAATTATTTGTCACTATACACATGTCCCCAAAAGACCACAAAAGCCCTCTGCAAGTATTGATTTTGGGTTACACATAAATTTTGACAAGTAGGGAGATTTACCTGTAGGGAGGATCAGCAGTATTTTGAGAGCTTCTCAATTTGGTTTCTAGCTCCAATACTTTGGCCACCTGATGTGAAGAACTGGCTCATTGGAAAAGACCCTGATGCTGGGAAAGATTGAAGGCAGGAGGAGAAGGGAATGACAGGATGAGATGGT
This sequence comes from Oreotragus oreotragus, assembly GCA_006410675.1. Classification (NCBI taxonomy): domain Eukaryota; kingdom Metazoa; phylum Chordata; class Mammalia; order Artiodactyla; family Bovidae; genus Oreotragus; species Oreotragus oreotragus. The sequence continues at coordinate 309,221 of SJYX01010277.1, forward strand.
TGGATGGTATCACCGACTCAATGGACATGAGTTTGAGTAAACTCTGGGAGTTGATGATTGACAGGGAGGCCTGGCATGCTATAGTCCATGGGGCCACAAAGAGTCATACATGACTGAGTGACTGAACTGAACTTGAACTCATTTGGGCTTCTTCACAGCATGGTGGGTTCTAGACAGCTAGACAGCTTACTCAGAAGCTGGTGACTTCAGCATGAATGTTCCAGCAAGCAAGCTAGAAACTGCATCATCTTTTCTGACATACCCTCTAAGGTCATGTAGCATTATATCCACTGCATTCAATCAATTACAAGCAATCCACAAACCTGTCCAGATTCAAAAGTAAAGAGCATAGGCCCCATCTTCTGAAAGGAAGCAACAAGGTTCTAGAAGAAAATGGGTGATGGGAGAATGTTGTGGCTATCTTGGGAAAATACAATTTGTTGTACCCATTTTACAGATGGGGAAATGGAGGTGTGGAAAGTTAAACAGATTGCTCAATATCACCCAGTTAATATGTAGCAGAGCCAGAATCTGAACCCAGGCTTCTCTGACTTCAGAGCCTATTCCCTAACCACTTTGCATCCTGCTCCATGTAGTGTTCCCTTTGGTTTATAATCCATAGTTTTAACACAGTTATACACAAAAACTGGAGTGTACCAGTGTGGCTGAGCAAAGGGCTTCATGAAACATGGAATTTTAGGGGGAATCTGTAGAAAAGAAAGGAAGTTGCTTGGCAACTGCTGTGAGAGAGATTGAGCAAAGCATGAAACTGAATACGAAGAAGTCAAGGAAAATAGAACAAAGGTCAAACAAATCAAGGTCCAATCAAGATTAGACACAATATAAAGAAGGGATAACGGAGAAATCTTGAGTCTTCAGGCCTAGCAAACATACAGAGCAACAGAACCACATGGACAGAAATGCAGTAGAACCTGGACACTGAAGGCAGCACAGGTACCCACAGGTGAGCTGGCCAGCACAGAATGACCTTTAGCACATTCAGAAAATTCTATTATAAGACAAGCCCCTGTTTTCATCCATCACTTGAGGACTAGATTTCTGGTTCTGGAGGTCCCAGAATAAACTAGAAAACTGAAAACTATGGTGCAGAATTCAGACTCTTCCAGAAACATGCTACCCATAGGGCCGTTCATTGACTATAAAAGAGGGGATAGGAGGTACCTACTTCTTGGTGAAGTTATACTAATACAAGCCAGCACCATGTTTTCCAATGACAACTAATCCCCAGTTCAGGCAAAGCAGCCTATTGGTGAAAGGACAAGCCAAGGATCACTGCTTTCATTACAATAGTTAGCTGTGATTACACCTGACACAATTTTTCCCATGAAAATGATTATTTGAATGTTCAGATAAAATCAGCATTTTGGTCACTCAGATCTAGGCTTGTCTTGACTGTCTCAGAATGAAGGAAGGACCCCAACCCTCAGCGGAAATCTGGGAACCCAAAACCTCTGATGAAGGGCTCCAGAGGGGGCCATCTTCCTGATGATAATTCTGAGTCTCAGATTCCTCACAGCTCTTATTGGCTGACCAATTTTCATTTTCTTTTTCTTGCTGATTATTCTAGTTTTCCATTGATGTGTAACAGCTTAGCAAATCGGATGACTTTAAAACAACAGCTTGATTTTGTTCATGATTTTGTGGATCAGGACTTCAGGAAAGGTTTGTCTGAGCAGTTCTTGCTTGGGGCCTTCATGTGGTTGCAGTCAAATGCCAGCTGGGGTTGCAGTCATCTGAAGGTTCGAGTGGGCTGGATGTCCAACATGGTACACACACAGGGCAGACGTTGATGCCAGCTATTGTCCAGAAGCTCAGCTGGGACTAAAGACTGGAGCACCAACATCTCCATGATAATGATCTCAGGATGGTTAGGCTTCTAACATGGTGACTAGCTTCTTCCAGAGTTTCCCAAGAAAGCCAAGCAGGGGCCGTAAGCAAGGCATTCTCCAATAGCCTTGGAAATCATTTCCACCATATTCTATTAGTAGATGTAATCATAAGCAATCAGATTTGGGGGGAGGGGGGTGCAAGACCTACCTCTTGATGGGAGGAGTGTTGAAGAATGTTAATGAAGGCTACGTTTTAAAATTCCCTACTAGAGGTCGAAATGTGTTCTTCTAAAAGATGTTGAAATCCCAGCCCCAGTCCTGTGAATGTGATCTTATTTGGAAATAGGGTCTTTGTAGATGATCAAATTAAGATGCGGTCATTAGGGTGGGCCTAATTCACCTAATCCAATATGACTATGTCTTTATTGTTGTTCAGTCATGAACTTATGTCTAACTCTTTGGGACCCTGTGGACTGTACCATGCCAGGCTACTCTGTCCTCCGCTATCTCCCAGAGTTTGCTTAAATTCATGTCATTGAGTGGATAATGCCATCCAACCATCTCATCCTCTGCCACGCCCTTCTCCTTTTGCCTTCAATCTTTCCCAGCATTTTTCTAGTCTTTTCCAGTGAGTCAGCTCTTCAAATCAGGTGGCCAAAGTATTGAAGCTTTAGCATCAGTCCTTCCAATAAACATTTAGGGTTGATTTCCTTTAGGATTGACTGGTTTGATCTCCTTGAATTCCAAGCAACTCATGAAAAGTGGAAATCTGGACCCAGAGAACACACACACACAGGGAGAACGCCATGTGAAGATAGAGGCAGAGATGTGGGCGATGCCAAGGAACAAGCCAAGGAATGCCAAAGATTGCCAGCAAACCACCAAACTACAAAAAATACATAGAACAGATCCTTCGCTCACATCCCTCAGAAAGAATCTACCGTGCCAGCATCTTGATCTGACTTCTGGCCCCCAGAACTGTGAGGCAATACATATTGATCATTTAAATCACAAATTGGGTACTTTGTTACAGCAGTACTAGAAAAAGAATACATTCCCATGTAAGCTAAAAGAGCCTTGATTTTGTTTAAGAAAACAAGCCTAGGTAAACACATCCACCTTCCCAGACACTCTTGCTGCTTAGAGATGGCCAGAAAACACTCATCTACCAGGGGTTTCTGTTTACTTGAAAAAAGGTCATCCTTTCCATTTTCTCCATGTCTCCTTCTTACTTGCCTGCAATGCAGACACGAGCTATAGGAACAAATCAACCATTGTGCAACTCTGAGAACATAAGCAGATCCAGAAGATGGAAAGAACCTGAGTCCCCCACCCCCACCCCATCTCTTGCTCGAGGGTAGCCCTCTCAGTTCAACAAATAGGTCACCATTGACAGAGCATCTCTTGTGTACCAGGCAGGCACCATGCTAGGTGCTGGCGAGTCTTCTCTACCTGCCTCTAATGATCTGTCTTTAATTTCAGTGGCAGCTCATCTCAGCTTAAATGAGATAAATACAGGCCTGGGGTGTGGACGTGATATTAGGGACTCCCAGAGGGAAGTCTCCTACCCAGCCTGCCAGAAGAGCTTCCTGGAACTCCCTTCAGGGAGGAACCCCAGAAATGTTCCACCTTCAACATCTCTTTCAGTCACTGGGGAGCTGAGAGCCAGAGAAATGCTCCCCAATCCCTCAACAAGAAACACAACTTCCTGGAGTATCAGGTGGTCAGACCAGGGCTCTCTGAAGGCCCTGGATGCTGAGAACTGCATGGCTGAGGCTGCCCCCAGATCCCCTGGTAGCCACCACCTCAGGACTCCTAGCAACAAGGGCCTCCCAGGCTGTCCTGGGAGACACCTCAGGCTGTCTCAGAGTAGCCAAGCTCACGCTGTTCTCAAGAGGTCTAATCAACAGCAACTTGAAAGAAGCCATACCATGGATAAAACCAAGTGGGCCCAGAACCTGGTGGCTAAATGTCCTTTGGGGGTTTCCCTGGTGGCTCAGATGGTAAAGAATCTGCCCACAATGTGGGAGACCCAGGTTCGATCCCTGGGTCAGGAAGAACCCCTGGAGAAGGGAAAGGCTACCCATGCCAATATTCTTCCCTGGAGAAATCCATGCACAGAGGCTATAGTCCATGGGGTTGCAAAAAGTAGGACATGACTGAGTGACTAACACTTTCGCTTTCAAATGTCCTTTAAGCTGTGAGGCTCTGCAATCAGCCCGTTTCTCATAATCATTTCTCAACATCACCAGCAACAGCAACGTGGTGGCTTCCAGGGTTTTCTACAGAAAGCGAGCACACTAGGCTTCCTGCTGATCCAAGTCTGGCTTTCCTCATACCACTGGGAATTCAGGCAGATGATCAGCATGGTCCTGAGGAGCCTGAGAATGGAAGTCGTTCTAAAAAGTTCACTGCTCACAGCCTTTCCAGAACTTTCACCAGTCCAAGGCAATCACCATCCTCTGGGACCCAGGCCCACACACATGACTCTTTTCAGAGGCAAGAGCTGACTGGAACCTGCTCCTCATTCACTTCCAGAACTCTCACCTCCCTTCCAGAAGAAGTATAAACAAGGCCCTCAACACAGCCAGAAAGGGATGGTCATGGGTTTCCACAGTCCCTCTCCAGTGGATGTAAAGACCGGGAAGGCGGAGTGGGGTGGAATGTTAATGAAACATATCTGTTCTCAGATCTGTTTTACAGCCTTGCAACAGTTAGTGAAACTCTCTGAGCCACAATTTTCTCATCTATGAAAGTGTTAGTCACTCAGTCATATCCAACGTTTTGTGACCCCATGGACTGTAGTCTGCCAGGCTTCTCTGTTCATGGGATTCTCCAGGCAAGAATACTGGAGTGGGTTGCCATCCCCTCCTCCAGGGGATGTTGCCAACCCAGGAATCGTATCTCATCTATAAGACAAGGTAATAATACTTACCATTCATTGAGAGGATTAGATAACAAAATGCATACAGAGCATCTAGCAAGCTACCTGGCACATAGCAGGAGGTAATCAGTAACCAAAGGGCCCCTTCTCTACTTCACTCGTCACACTGTGATTTCCAGAGTCATCTGGGGAAGAAACCATAAGGAGCTGGAGGTGCACTGCCATGTCCCTTTAAGAGTGAGGTTCACATTGTCTCTTTTCTATGTCCCCCATGGCAGCTGCCGTGGTGCTTCCCCATGGTACATGCCCAGCAGCACAGTAGTAAAGGAGTTAAAGAGAGTGAGGGGAAATGAAAGAGAGAGGACAAGGAAAAGAGAGTCTCATCAGAATGGCATTTGCTGTTAAAAGAGCATTTTTGAAGCCAGGATAAAACCAGTGGTGCAGTGAAGTAGCAATAAAAACCAGCTCTCTCTGGCACGTTGAACAAGCCCAATATTTTCCCCACAGGTAGATTCGTTGTGAAAAAGGACCACAGCATCCCCCAGACTTGGGAAGGGGACCTCCTACCCACCCACTCACTTCATCCACACCCTCACCATGCCCCACTGAGTCTCCCTCTGGTAGCCTTCTCTACTCTCTCTCTTTTCTGAATGTTTTCAACTTACATTCCATAGATTTTAAAATTAAACATTATATAAATAATATATGTTTTTTAATCTAGGCTGTATACAATTGTTTCCAGTTTTACTGATAAATAAGTGATATATAATTATATTAGTGTAAGACATACAACATGATTTGGTAGGTGTATATACTGTGAGATGACTATTACAGTCAGTTTAATTAACATCCATAACCTTACACAGTTATAATTTTTTTCTTACAATGAGAACTTTTCAAATCTACTCAGAAACTTGTAAATATCCAATACAGTATTGTTAACTATAGTCATCATGCTATACATGACATCCCCAGAACTTATTCATCTTATAACTGGAAGTCTGTATTTCCTGACCACCTTCACCCACTGCTCTCTCTTCCACCTGACTCTCTCCCTTCCGACTGTCACCACCAGAATCTCAGCCTTTCCCATCTTGCTGTCCCTCCCTTGCGCACCTCCATCCAGGCCACTCTGCCAACCTCCCAGCCCTGCCTTCTCAGATTCAATGTCTTAATGGCTATCATTGACCTTCCAAAGAGACTGATCGTCTCAAGCCACTCATATGTCATAAGATGTTTTAAAATAACACACAATGGATAATCATCATAAAAAGATTTGAAAACTAAAAGAGAGCCCCCCCAGATTTTTCATAGGGCCACTCTCCCCCAGAGATAAGGAAACCAAAGCCTGGAGAGCCTCAGTCACCTTGGCAGGAGTACTCAACCCTTCTATATGAACCAGTAGTTCCCGGATTCAATCCCAAACATTCTTCTCTGGAGCAATGGCCCTAACCACTATACACACTGCCTGTGAGACAGAAATGAGATTGAAAAGAAGGTCTGGAGTCAAATCATAGATCATGGATCAAACACCATCATCAGATATCATAATCCTGTTATGTTGACATAAAAAGTCATTGTAGATTCAGAGGAAGGATGTAATTAAAACCAGCAGGCACATACAAGAGATGGCAGCACAACCTTTAGGGAAGGTAATATAGTATTATATATTCAGAGGCCTAGAAAGGGCTCTTTGAGCCATTGACCTGATATCTGATATTTATATTGAAAAATAATAGAATGGGAAAGACTAGAGATCTCTTCAAGAAAATTACAGATACCAAGGGGATATTTCATGCAAAGATGGACACAATAAAGGACAGAAATGGTATGGACCTAACAGAAGCAGCAGATATTAAGAAGAAGTAGCAAGAATACACAGAAGAAGTATACAAAAAAGATCTTCACGATCCAGATAATCATGATGGTGTGATCACTCACCTAGAGTCAGACATCCTGGAATGAGAAGTCAAGTGGGCCTTAGGAAGCATCACTACAAACAAAACTAGTGGAGGTGATGGAATTCCAGTGGAGCTATTTGAAATCCTAAAAGATGATGCTGTGAAAGTGCTGCACTCAATATGTCAGCAAATTTGGAAAACTCAGCACTGGCCACAGGACTGGAAAAGGTCAGTTTTCATTCCAATATCTAAGAAAGGCAGTGCCAAAGAATGCTCAAAGTACTGCACAATTGGACTCATCTCACACACTAGCAAAGTAATGCTCAAGCCAGGCTTCAACAGCACATGAACTATGAACATCCAGATATTCAAGCTGGATTTAGAAAAGGAAGAGGAACCAAACCAAAGATCAAATTGCCAACATCCATTGGATCATCGAAAAAGTGAGAGAGTTCCAGAAAAACATCTACTTCTGAACGCCAGTCTTTGACTGTGTGGATCACAACAAACTCTGGGAAATTCTTCAAGAGATGCAAATACCAGACCACCTGACCTGCCTCCTGAAAATCTGTATGCAGGTTAAGAAGCAACAGTTAGGACTGGAAATGGAACAACAGACTGGTTCCAAATCAGGAAAGCCAGATGTCAAGGCATATTGTTACCCTGTTTATTTAACTTATATGCAGAGTACATCATGAGAAATGCCAAGCTGGGTGAAGGACAAGCTGGAACCAAGATTGCCAGGAGAAATATCAATAACCTCAGCTATGCAGATGACACCACCCTTATGGCAGAAAGTGAGGAGGAGCTAAAAAGCCTCTTGATGAAAGTGAAGGAGGAGAGTGAAAAAGTTGGCTTAAAGCTCAACATCAGAAAACTAAGATCATGGCATCTGGTCCCACCACTCATGGCAACTAGATGGGGAAACAATGGAAACAGTGACAGACTATGTTTTGGGCTCCAAAATCACTGCAGATAGTGACTGCAGCCATGAAATCAAAAGACACTTGCTCCTTGGAAGAAAAGCTATGACCAACCTAGACAGCCTATTATAAAGCAGAGACATTACTTTGTCAACAAAGGTCTGTCTAGTCAAAGCTATGGTTTTTCCAGTAGTCATGTATGGATGTGAGAGTTGGACTATAAAGAAAGCTGAGTGCCAAAGAATTGATGCTTTTGAACTGTGGTGTTGGAGAAGACTCTTGAGAGTCCCTTGGACTGCAAGGAGATCCAACCAGTCCCTTATACACATCTGGTGAAGGACAGGGGAGCCGGGCGTGCTGCAATCCATGGGGTCACAAAGAGTTGGACATGACTGAATGACGGAACAACAAAGCAAAAGAAATACTATAGGTAAAGCACTTAGGATAGAGTCTGGCATGCAGTAAACAATGCAAAACAGCTCTGCAATCTCCAGCTAAATACATCAGATGCAAAGGTGAGCCANAATCAGTCCTGAACATTCATTAGAAGGACTGATGCTGAAGCTGAAACTCCAATACTTTGGCCACCTGATACGAAGAGTTCACTCATCTGAAAAGACCCTGATGCTGGAAAAGATCGAAGGTGGGAGCAGACGGGGATGACAGATGATGAGATGGTTGGATGGCATCACTGACTCTATGGACATGAGTTTGAGTAAACTACCAGAGTTGGTGATGGACTGGGGGGCCTGGCATGCTGCAGTCCATGGGGTTACAGAGTCAGACACAACTGAGCAAATGAACTGAACTGAACTGGTAGTTGTTTGGCTTGAGGCGACCCAGCCCTCCTATCTCATGTTAATGGTGACATAAAAGAGGGCTTCACATTCCAGGATGTCTGGCTCTAGGTGAGTGATCACACCATTGTGATTATCTTGGTCATGAAGATCTTTTTTGTACAGTTCTTCTGTGTATTCTTGCCACCTCTTCTTAATATCTTCTGCTTCTGTTAGGTCCATACCATTTCTGTCCTTTATCGAGACCACCTTTGCATGAAATATTCCCTTGGTATCTCTAATTTTCTTGAAGATATCTCTAGTGTTTCCCATTCTGTTGTTTCCCTCTATTTCTTTGCATTGATCACTGAGGATCACTGCAGATGGTGCAGCCATCTAATTAAGACGCTTACTCCTTGGAAGAAAAGTTATGACCAACCTAGATGGCATGTTGAAAAGCAGAGACATTACTTTGCCAACAAAGGTCTGTCTAGTCAAGGTTATGGTTTTTCCAGTGGTCATGTATGGATGTGAGAGTTGGACTGTGAAGAAAGCTGAGTGCCAAAGAATTGATGCGTTTGAACTGTGGCTGTCTCTTATACACATCTAGATGTGTATAAGAGANTTACTCCTTGGAAGAAAAGTTATGACCAACCTAGATGGCATGTTGAAAAGCAGAGACATTACTTTGCCAACAAAGGTCTGTCTAGTCAAGGTTATGGTTTTTCCAGTGGTCATGTATGGATGTGAGAGTTGGACTGTGAAGAAAGCTGAGTGCCAAAGAATTGATGCGTTTGAACTGTGGTGTTGGAGAAGACTCTTGAGAGTCCCTTGGACTGCAAGAAGATCCAACCAGTCCATTCTGAAGATCAGCCCTGGGATTTCTTTGGGGGGAATAATGCTAAAGCTGAAACTCCAGTACTTTGGCCAGCTCATGCGAAGAGTTGACTCATTGGAAAAGACTCTGATGCTGGGGGGGATTGGGGGCAGGAGAAGGAGACGACAGAGGATGAGATGGCTGGATGGCATCGCTGACTCGATGGATGTGAGTCTGAGTGAACTCCAGGAGTTGGTGATGGACAGGGAGGCCTGGCGTGCTGCAACTCATGGGGTTCCAGAGTCGGACATGACTGAGCAACTGAACTGAACTGAAAAAGAGGGCTTATGACAAGAGAGCCCTTCCTTGACTGCTGCTGCCAGTGCCCTGATCGCTGAGGTGAGCCTCTGCTGACCCATTTCTCCACAGGAGACTCTCCAACACTTGTAGGTAGTTTTGGTTCAGTCTCCTGTGGGGTCACTGGTCCTATCCTCTGGTCTTGGTTTATGCAAGATTTTGTTTGTGCACCCCAAGACTGTTTTCCCTAGTCCTGTAGAAGTCCTATAATCAAATCCCATGGCCTTCAAGGTCAGATTCCCTGGGGATTCGCAGTCCCTTTGTCATATCTCCAGGTTGGGAAGCCTGCCCTGACAGGACCTTCATAATAGTGTGAGAACTTCTTTGCTATTACCGTTCTCCAGTTTGTGGGTCACCCACCCAGCAGGTATGGGATTTGATTTTATTGTGATTGCACCCCTCCTACCTTCTTGTTGTGGCTTCTTCTTTGTCTTTGGACGTGGGGTATCTTTTTTTGGTGGGTTCCAGCATTCTCCCAGGGAAGGCAATGGCACCCCACCCCAGTACTCTTGCCTGGAAAATCCAATGGACGGAGTAGCCTGGTGAGCTGCAGTCCATGGGGTCGCTAACAGTCGGACAGACTGAGTGACTTCACTTTCACTTTTCTCTTTCATGCATTGGAGAAGGAAATGGCAACCCACTCCAGTATTCTTGCCTGGAGAATCCCAGGGATGGGGGAGCCTGGTGGGCTGCCGTCTATGGGGTCACACAGAGTCAGACACGACTGAAGTGACTTAGCAGCAGCAGCAGCATTCTCCTGTTGAACCAGCTGTTCAATAGCTAGTTGCGATTTTGGTGCTCTTACAGAAGATGAGCACACATCCTTCTACTCTACCATCTTGAACCAGAAACCTCTAAGCAAGCTTTTTCACTCTCTTCTTTCAGCCGCATCAAGAGGCTCTTTAGCTCCTCTTCAATTTCTGCCATTAGAGTGGTATCATCCGCATGTCTGAAGTTGTTGATATTTCTCTCAGTGATCTTGATTCCAGCTTGTGATTCACTCAGCCTGGCATTTCACATGTACTCTGCATATAAGTTAAATAAGCAAAGTAACAATATGTACACCCTTAATGCACTCCCTTCCCAAGTTTGAACCTGGCCGATTCTAACTGTTCCATGTTTGATTCTAACTGTTGATTGTTGACCTGCATACCTGTTTCTCAGGGCAGGTAAGGCGGTTTGGTATTCCCATCTTAAGAATTTTCCAGTTTGCTGCGATCCACACAAAGGCTTTAGCATAATCAGTGAGGCAGAAGTAGATGTTTTCCTGAAACTCCTTTGCATTCTCCATGATCCAACAAATGTTAGCAATTTGGTCTCTGGTTCCTCTGCCTTTTCGAAACACAGCTTGTACACCTGGAAGTTCTCAGTTCACATACTGGTGCTGAAGCCTAGCTTGAAGGATTTTGAGCCTTACCAGCATGCAAAATGAGCACAATTGTATGGCAGTTTGAACATTCTTTGGCATTGCCCTTCTTTGGGACTGGAATGAAAACTGACCTTTTCCAGTACTGTGGTCACTGCTGAGTTTTTCAAATTTGTTGGCATATTGAGTGCAGTACTTTAACAGCATCATCCTTTAGGATTTGAAGTGCCTCACCTAGAATTTCAACACTTCCACTAACTTTGTTTGTAGTGATGCTGGCTATGACCCACTTGACTTCACACTCCAAGACGTCTGGCTCTAGGTGAGTAACAACACCTTTGTGGTCATCCAGGTCATGAAGACCTTTTTTGAACAGTTCTTCTGTGTCTTCTTCTTGCCACCTCTTCATAATATATTCTGCTTCTGTTAGGTCCTTAACATTTCAGTCCTTTATTGTGCCCATTCTTGTATGAAACGTTTCCTTGTTATCTCTAATTTTCTTGAAGAACTCTCTAGTCTTTCCCATTCTATTGTTTTCCCCTATTTCTTTGCTGCTGCTCCTAAGTTGCTTCAGTCGTATCCGACTCTTCGCAACCCCATGGACTGCAGCCTACCAGGCTCCTCCGTCCATGCGATTTTCCAGGCAAGAGTACTATTTCTTTGCAGTATTCACTTCATAAGGCTTTCTCATTTCTCCTCGGTTTTTTTTGGAACTCTGCATTTAGATTGGTCTATCTTTCCCTTTCTCCTTGGCTTCTCTTCTCAGCTATTTGTCAGCCCTCCTCAGACAACGATTTTGCCTTGTTGTATTTCTTTCTCCTTGGTATGGTTTTGGTCACCATTTCCTGTACAAGGTTAGGAACCTGTGTCCATAGTTCCTCAGGCACTCTGTGAGATGTAATCCCTTGAATCTATTTGTCACTCCCACTTAAGAGTCATAAGGGATTTGATTTAGATCATACCTGATGGCCTAGTGGTTTTCCCTACATTCTTCAATTTAAGCCTGAATTTTGCAATAAGGAGCTGATGATTTGAGCCACAGTCAGCTCCAGGTTGGAGAAGGCAATGGCACCCCACTCCAGTACTCTTGCCTGGAAAATCCCATGGACGGAGGAGCCTGGTGGGCTGCAGTCCATGGGGTCGCGAAGAGTCAGACACGACTGAGCGACTTCACTTTGACTTTTCTCTTTCATGCATTGGAGAAGGAAATGGCAACCCACTCCAGTATTCTTGCCTAGAGAATCCCAGGGATGGGGGAGCCTGGTGGGCTGCCATCTATGGGGTCGCACAGAGTCGGACACGAATGAAGTGACTTAGCAGCAGCAGCAGCTCCAGGTCTTTTCTTTGCTGACTGTACAGAGCTTCTCCATTTTCAGCTGCAAAGAATATAATCAATCTGATTTCAGTATTGACTATTTGATGATGTCCATCCCTTGTGTTGTTGGAAAAGGGTGTTTGCTATGACCTGTGCATTCTCTTGTCAAAACTCTGTTAGCCTTTGCCCTGCTTTATTTTGTACTCCAAGGCCAAACTTGCCTGTTACGTTAGGTTTCTCTTGACTCCTTAGTTTGCATTCCAAGCCCCTGCGATGAAAAGGCCATCTCTCTCTCTCTCTCTCTCTTTTTTTTTTGCTGTTAATTCCAGGTCTTGGAGGTCTTCATATATGAACTGTTTCAGCTTTTTTGGTGTTAGTGGTTGGGGCATAGACTTGGATTACTGTGTTGAATGTTTTGTCTTGGAAATGAACTGAGATCATTTTGTCATTTTTGAGATTGCATCCCAGTACTGCATTTCATACTCTTCTGTTCACTCTGAGGGGTACTCCATTTCTTTTAAGGGATTCTTGCCCACAGTAGGGACAGACTGAGCGACTTCACTTTCACTTTTCTCTTTCATGCATTGGAGAAGGAAATGGCAACCCACTCCAGTATTCTTGCCTGGAGAATCCCAGGGATGGGGGAGCCTGGTGGGCTGCCGTCTATGGGGTCACACAGAGTCAGACACGACTGAAGTGACTTAGCAGCAGCAGCAGCCCACAGTAGTAATGTAATGGTCATCTGAATTAAATTTGACTATTCCTATTCATTTTAGTTCAGTGATTACTAAAATGTTGATGTTCACTTTTACCATCTCTGGCTTGACTATGTCCAACTTACCTTGATTCATGCACCTAACATTCCAGGTTCCTATACAATACTGTTCTATACAGCATTGGACTTTACTTTCACCACCAGACACATCTACAGCTGGGCATCATTTCCACTTTGTTCCAGCCTCTTCACTTTCTGGAGCTCTCTTTCCATTCTTCCCCAGTAGTATATGGGACACTTACTGACCTGGGGGCTCATTTTCCAGTATCATATATTTTTGTCTTTTCATACTGTTCAGGGGGTTCTCAAGGCAAGAATACTGAAATGGTTTGCCATTCACTACTCCAGTGGACCATGTTTTGTCAGAACTCTCCACCATGACCCGTTCACCTTGGATGGCTGTGCACTGCAGTTATTACCAAGAATGGAAAGGAAGAGGAAAAGCAACTGAACATTTGTTTTGTTGGTAGCCTTTATGTTTTCAAAAACATGTGGAAATGTGTCATGCTCCCAAAATATAAAGTAGATGGCACTGCCTATAAGTATCTTTTGCTACCCCAGGGATTAAAGTTTTTCTGGGATAATTTAAAAGGCCCTTCTCTCACCTTGAGTTCCTTATATTTCCCAGAGTGCTGAATTACAGTTTTTAAAAAATTAATTTAATTGGAGGATAATTATAATATTTTAATGGTTTTTGCCACACATTGACATGAATCAGCCATGGGTGCATGTGTTGTCCACCATCCTGAACCCCCCTCCCACCTTCTTCCCCATCTCATCCCTCTGTGTTGTCCCAGAGCACCGGCTTTGAGTGCCCAGCTTCATGCATCGAACTTGCACTGCTCATCTATTTTGCATATGGTAATATACATGTTTCAATGTTATTCTCTCAAATCACCCCACCCTCACTTGCTCCCAGAGCCAAAAGTCTGTTCTTCATATCTGTGTCTCTTCTGGTGCCTTGCATAGAAGATTGTTATTGTCTTTCTAAATTTCATATATATCATTAATACACAGTATTTCTCTAAGAATATTTCTCTTTCTGACTTCATGCTGTATAATAGGCTCAATTTCATCCACCTCATTAGAACTCACTCAAATGTGTTCCTTTTTATAGTTAAGTACTCCATTGTGTATATGTACCATAACCCCCTTATCCATTCATCTGCCAATGGATATCTACATTGCTTCCATGTCCTAGCTATTGTAAACAGTGCTGCTGGAGTACATGTGTCTCTTTCACTTCTGGTTTCCCCAGTGTGTATGCCCAGTGGATTGCTGGGTCATATGGCAGTTCTCTTCCCAGTTTTGAAAGCAGTCTCCACACTGTTCTCCATAATGGCTGTACCAGTTTGCATTTCCACCAACAGTGTAGGAGGGTTCCCTTTTCTCCACACCCTCTCCAGCATTTACTGTTTGTAGACTTTTTGATGGTGGCCATTCTGACTGNCCAGTTTTGAAAGCAGTCTCCACACTGTTCTCCATAATGGCTGTACCAGTTTGCATTTCCACCAACAGTGTAGGAGGGTTCCCTTTTCTCCACACCCTCTCCAGCATTTACTGTTTGTAGACTTTTTGATGGTGGCCATTCTGACTGGTGTGAGATGACACATCACTATGGTTTTGATTCCCATTTTTCTAATAATGAGTGATTTTTTTTTTTTTCTTGTGTTTATTAGCTATCTGTATGTCTTCTTTGGAGAAATGTCTATTTAGTTCTTTGGCCCATTTTCTGATTGGGTTGTTTTGTTTTTCTCTTATTGAGCTGCATGAGCTGCTTGTGTATTTTGAAGATTTTAAGTTTCATTTGCTTTTATTTTCTTGTATTCTGAAGGCTGCCTTTCACCTAGCTTATTGTTTCCTTCCTTGTGCAAAAGCTTTTAAGTTTAATCAGGTTCCATTTGTTTTTATTTCCATTACTCTGGGAGGTGGGTCATGGAGGATTCTTGCTGTGATTTGTATCAGACAGTGTTCTGCCTAGGTTTTCTTCTAAGAGTTTTACAGTCTCTGGTCTTACATTTAGATCTTTAATCCATTTTGAGTTTATTTTTGTGTATGGTGTTAGAACATGTTCTAGTTTCATTCTTTTACACGTGGTTGACAAGTTTCCCCAGCACCACTTATTAAAGTGAAAGTCACTCAGTCATGTCTGACTCTTTGCAACCCCATGGACTATACAGTCCATGGAATTCTCCAGGCCAGAATACTGGAGTGGGTAGCCTTTCCCATCTCTGGGGGATATTCCCAATCCACGGACCAAACCCAGGTCTACTGCATTGCAGGCAGATTCTTTACCAGCTGTGCCACCAGGGAAGCTCCCACTTGTTAAAAAGACTGTCTTTTCTCCATTGTATATTTTTTCTTCCTTTGTCAGAGATAAGGTGTTCATAGGTGCTTTATTTCTAGGCTTTCTATTTTGCTCCATTGATCTATATTTCTTTGTGCCACTATGAAATTGTCTTGATGACTGCAGCTTTGGAGTATAAAGTCAGGAAGGCTGATTCCTCTACTTTCATTTTTCCTTCTCAAGATTGCTTTGGATATTGGAAGTTTTTTGTGTTTCCATACAAATTCTGAAATTGTTCTAGTTCTGTGAAAAATACCATGGCTAGCTTGATAGGGATTGCATTCAATCCATAGATTGCTTTGGGTAATATACTCATTTTCACTATATTGATTCTTCCAATCTACAAACATGGTATACTTCTCCATCTATTTTGTGTAATCTTTGATTTCTTTCATCAATGTTTTAGTGTTTTCTATATATAGGTCTTTTGTTTCTTTGGGTAAATTTATTCCTAAGTATTTTATTCTTTTTGTTGCAATGGTGAATAGAATTGTTTACTTGATTTTTTCATTGTTAGTATATACGAATACAAGGGATTTCTGTGTATATAAATTTTATATCCTGCAAATTTACTATATTCATTGATTAGCTCTAGTAATTTTCTGGTGGTATCTTTAGGATTTTCTGTGTAGAGAGAGGATCATGTCATCTGCAGAGTTTTACTTCTTTTCCAATCTGGATTCCTTTTATTTCTTTTGTCTTCTCTGATTGCGGTGGCTAGGACTTCAAAAACTATGTTGAAAGTAGTGGTGGCAATGGGCACCCTTGACTTGTTCCTGATTTTAGAGGATTTTTTTTTTTTTTTTTTTTAATTTTATATCCTGCAAATTTACTATATTCATTGATTAGCTCTAGTAATTTTCTGGTGGTATCTTTAGGATTTTCTGTGTAGAGAGAGGATCATGTCATCTGCAGAGTTTTACTTCTTTTCCAATCTGGATTCCTTTTATTTCTTTTGTCTTCTCTGATTGCGGTGGCTAGGACTTCAAAAACTATGTTGAAAGTAGTGGTGGCAATGGGCACCCTTGACTTGTTCCTGATTTTAGAGGATTTTTTTTTTTTTTTTTTTGCCATTGAGGATAATGTTTGCTGTAGGCTTGTCATATATGGCTTTTATTATGTTGAGGTATGTTCCTTCTATGCCTGCTTTCTGGAGTTTTTTTTTTTTTTTTAATCATTAATGGGTATTGAATTTTGTCAAGAGCTTTCTCTGCATCTATTGAGATAATCATATTGTTTTTAATCTTTCAATTTGTTAATATGGTGTATCACATCGATTGATTTGTGAATCCTGAAGAATCCCTGCATCTCTGGAATAAAGCCCACTTGGTCAGCAGAACACTTTTTATGACAAATTTTGATTAACAATCTAAAAATTAAATTATAGGATGATTCTATTACCCACGTTTTGGTTGAGGAACTCTTCAGACTTAGGTTACTTGATAAAAGCATGATTAAACAGTTTCAAATTTATCGGAGTTTGTTTTTCATTTTTATTTCTGTTGTTTGCAACCTGGTGCTTGGCGCCAGAATCCAGAGCCCTTTGGAGCTTCCCCTCTTCCCTCCCGACCCCCCAGTCAGTGGGAAAAAACCCCATCACAGTAGTAGTATTTTACCAGAGACCTGTAAGGCCAGTGGGCCCCACCCCTGTCCTCATGGAGAGAAAGGAGGGTGAAGGGCCTCAGAGGGCCTCCCACTTATTCTACATGTCTCAGGTCTCTTCACCATGCCAGACTAGAGTCAAGTTCAATAGGGTCTTCTTTCCCTGCTGATTCTGACACACCTGTTCCCTTGGCTGTGGTTTTGCTAGATAGTAGGTAGGGACAATGGGAGTCTCCATCCATTCATGGATGTCACTAACTAGATGATGAGGCATCTAGCTACCTTAAGAGATATCAGTTTACTTCAGTATTGAAATATTTTTTGATTCCAACTCCCAGGTGCTTAAGGGATTAGAATAGACATTTTATTTGTATCTAAGATCTAATTTTAGTGATTTTACAACTGATGTTCTATAAACTCTTGAATAAGACAACCACTATTTCTGCAAAGTAATGTGTTCTCTAAGGATCTTCCCCTCTCATTTCCCCACACAACCACTCCCCACTTGCCTCCTTACAGGTGACTATTTATTAGTAATCAGAAGTTCGAGTTTCTATCACTTAATAGTAATGTCATTTTTGACAACTTTTTTTTTTTTTTTTTACCTTTCTAAGCTTCACTTCTCTTAAAAAAAGTTGCCTATCTCACAAAACTATTGAGTGGATAAAATGAGTTAATGCATGTAAGGTGCTATATAAATAAGGTGTTATTTTGTCTTACAAAAATATAGTAAGTAAAACATGATATTTTAAGCATCACTTTATAGCAGATTATCATCCATCAACAAAGTTAATGCAGTTTTTGTTTGCTCAGTTGTGTCTCTTTGAGATCCCATGGACTGCAGTCCACCAGACTCCTCTGTCCATGGGATTCTTTAGGCAAGAATACTGGAGTGAATTGCCATTTCCTTCTGAAGGGGATCTTTTCGACCTATGGCTCAAACCTGAGTCTCCTGCATTGCAGGCAGATTCTTTACCATCTGAGCCACAAGGGAAGCCCCAAGGAATGTTATCATAGACTTGAAACAATCTTCAATGACTAAACGAAAGCTTTTCTTTAGAACTACCTAGAAATTATATAGCAAAGTGAGTTACCTGGGTTAAGTTACTACATTTTAAGACTAACATCAAAAGACTATTCCACAGTTGTAGACCCTATAGTCCATCAGTTATGAGATTCTACAATTTCATGTTTATAACACAGGGAAACAGGCTTATTCTACCTGAACAAAATTCAGTTTACTTATACAGCTGTATCAATGGCTAAGCCAGAAACCATAAAGCTTAAAGGGTTAAAGTAAGAGGAATTCACACCTATTTTTTATGGCTTAATGTCTTTCAGACTACACTTTTTGATCCTAATATTGTATTCATTTTTTTAATGTATTAATAGGATCACTTACATTTCGATTTCCCTGAGACAATCTAGGTTTATGCCTTTTGTAATATCAAAATTTTCTGAAAAAGTCTTTGAATAGAATTATTTTAATAGGTTTCTTAATAGGATAATCTACTTTATTGGGCCGCCTGATGCAAAGAGCTGACTCATTTGAAAAGACCCTGATGCTGGGAAAGATTGAGGGCAGGAGGAGAAGGGATTACAGAGGATGAGATGGTTGGATGGTATCATCGACTCAATGGACATGGGTTTGGGTGGACTCCGGGAGTTGGTGATGGACAGGGAGGCCTGGTGTGCTGCCATTCACGGGGTCACAAAGAGTCAGACACGACTAAGTGACTGAACTGAACTTGAAGTACATATTTCAAAAATTATATAATAAATTACTTTTAGTGTCTACTTTCAAGTGTCCTGATTTGAATAATAAATATATAATTTCCACATATAAGAACTAGGAGCAGAGGTCAGCAAAGTCAAGATCTTTCTGACTACTAGAAGGACAGAAGTGAAAACAGAACTTAATATGATTGATAAAACATCAGAGGATCTCATCTATAAGTAAAGAGCTTTGATTTCTGTAAGATAATCAAATCATCTGTCTGCTGCTCATCAAGGAAGATGACGCTGAGATTTAAGAGGAAATAAGTTCTAGAAAACAAGGACTCGTAATTCTGAACCCATACAATCATTTCGGAGAAGGTAAAGCTAATATTCATTTTGGAACTTGACAAGTCTCTGATGTAACTATCTCTGAGAAAAGATATAGTTACATTCTTTCGCATGACCCTACTCAGACCCTAATGATAAGCTTGTCTTATTAGAACTATATTTATTGTCAATAATGATAAGAGTCTTTTGAAACTGTATGACCTGAGATTAAATCACGTTCAGTTCAGTTCAGTCACTCAGGTCGTGTCCGACTCTTTGCAACCCCATGAATCACAGCACGCCAGGCCTCCCTGTTCATCACCTAAAAAAAAAAAAAGATAGTGGGTTTGTTACTGAATGCCAGTTCATGTGGCTGACACACAGTGAGGCCAAGCAAACCAAAATGTCAGAGTTTGGAGCAGAGAAAGGTTTACTGCAGGGCCACAGAAGGAGAGTGGTAGGTGGCTCAGGAGAAAGGTGGGTGACTCGTGATTCCCTAAATCCCCTAAATCCTCAACTCTTTGAAGGAGTTTCCGCAAAACATTTTACAGGCAAGGTGAGGGAGCAGCATGGGTCCTTGTTGCAAACTTCTTGGTGTCAGAATCTGTTCTTGCAGCTGCCCCTGGAGTTCAATTCAGGGTGGTCCTGTAAACTTCCGACTAGACAAATGTTTTTCTCTGTTCTGCAATTTTTTAATATTTATATGAATGCAACAGTGACCCTTAAAGTTCAGAGCCTTGAAAATGGTCTATCCTGTACATTTCAGGCTATAGGCAACATTCTTAACATTAAGCAAAAACCAGAGAATACAAATTTTAGAAGAAACAGATTCAGTATGAAGTCAGATTTGTTCTTCCCAAATAGTTATAAGCCACTAACTTTGGGGATAGTTTGTTACTGAAATACCTATTCACTTGGTTCTTGTTTCCTTAGGCTTCCTATTTATCCCAGTTTGCCTGGGAATGAAGGAGTTTCCAGGACATAGGACTTTCAGTGCTAAAACCAGGAAAGACCTAGGTAAACTGCTTGAGCTGACCTCCCTGTTTCCAACATCTCAACAAAATAGGTGTTTAACTTCAGAGCAAAGTAAGAGAAACTTGATTCTTCTGTTGGTTATATTCAATAGAAAAGGCTACACAGAAGTTAGGAATTTTGAGTCAGGGGCTTCTGAACCTTAGCTCTGCCTCAGAATGTTGGAATATACCAAAATGTTCTGGAGTATATCAGTCCATGCATGCTCAGTGGCTTCAGTCTTGTCTGATTCTTTGTGACGCATTGGACTATTGCTCACCAGGCTCCTCTGCCCACGGATTTTTCCAGGCAAGAATACTGGTGTAGATTGCCATTTCCTCCTCCAGGGTCCCAACCTAGGGACTGAACTACCATCTCCTGCATCTCAGGCAGACTCTAGCCGAGCCATCAGGGAAGCCCATGGTTACTCATACTCTGAACTCCAGAGTCCCCTTGGCTCCCTTGATGAGCTTGGCTACAGCCCCCATTATAGCTGCCACCGCTTTCTCTTTGATAAGTCAAGGGACAGAGTTCCAAGCAATGAGTTTGCTTTTTCTCACTTCCTTAGAGGCCAAGCTATCAGATCCCACTCTCCCAGCCTTTGTCTCTCTTGGCAGTTACTCCCCCACCAAGATAAACACAATGAATATCTTTTGAAATAAAATTGCAAATGGTTAACTTTTCTTATCATTCACATGCCCAAATCTAAATCTGTAGCGTGGGTGGAAAGGCAAACTTGTCACTTCTTGATAATTCTATTTGGAATACATGCTGAGCATATTTTAAAAATTGTCATGTGCATATTGTTATCAAATCAACCAGTATCCATTTTCTGGTTTGCCCTGTGGCTCATTCTAGCCACTCTGGAATATTGAGGAAGCATTTTGGGTGATACTTAATTGGTGCATTATAAGTATTTGCTGGGGAAAAAATGCAAGCATGCATGAGACTAGTTCATGAGGATCTATTCTTAGCTATTTCTTCTCCTGATTCTGTAATAATGCTACTGGAACATGGGTGGAGGGAAAGGCATTCAAACTATGCAGTGATCTTTTTCCTTGGGATAATTTTTTTTTAATTATAAGTATAGTTGATTTGCATTATTGTATTACTTTCAGGTGTACAGAAAAGTCATTCAGTTACACACACACCTGTGTGTGCACACACACACACACACACATACATTTTTTTCATATTCTTTTCCATTATAGTTTACCTCTGGATATTGAATATAGTTCTCTGTGCTATATGGTAGGTCTTTATTGTTGACCTATTTTATATATGTGTTTCTGGTAATCCCAAACCCCTAATTTGTCCCTCCCTCCCCTTCTCCCCTTTGGTAACCAAAAGCTTATTTTCTATGTCTGTGCATCTATTTTCTTTTTGTACATAAGTTCATTTGTATCATTCTTTTAGATTCCACATAAGAGTGATATCATATGCTATCTGTCTTTCTCTGTCTGGCTCACTTCACTTAGTATGATTTTTAAACATTGTTATGCCACACAGTGGAGTCTTTTTTATACAAAACATTATGAAAGACTCAAATATATTAACCAGATGCATCATCTTGGCGTGTAAAGAATATTGAGTGCCCAGAGCTCCAGCCATTAGGCAGCTTCTTTATTCCTTATGACTGTCTTTTATAAAAATATTTATCTATTTCTTTATTTACAGGTCTTAGTTGCAGCATGTCGGGGAAGGCAATGGCACCCCACCCCAGTACTCTTGCCTGGAAAATCCAATGGATGGAGTAGCCTGGTGGGCTGCAGTCCATGGGGTCACTAACAGTCGGACAGACTGAGCGACTTCACTTTCACTTTTCTCTTTCATGCATTGGAGAAGGAAATGGCAACCCACTCCAGTATTCTTGCCTGGAGAAGCCCAGGGATGGGGGAGCCTGGTGGGCTGCCGTCCATGGGGTCACACAGAGTCGGACACGACTGAAGTGACTTAGCAGCAGCAGCAGCAGCAGTTGCAGCATGTGGGATCTAGATCCCTAATCAAAGATGGAAACCAGCCCCCCTGCATTGGAAGCCCAGAGTTTGAGCCTCGGGATGGCCAAGGAAGTCTCTCCCTATGGCTGTCTTTAAGGAAGACCCTTGACTTCCCTGGTGGCTCAGACGGTAAAGCGTCTGTCTACAGTGCAGAAGACCTGGGTTCAATCCCTGGGTTGGGAAGATCCACTGGAGAAGGAAATGGCAATTCACTCCAGTGCTATTGCCTGGAAAATCCCATGGACAGAGGAGCCTGATAGGTTACAGTCGATGGGGTCACAAAGAGTCGGACACGACTGAGCGACTTCACTTTCACTTAGAGTTACAGACTTCCCAGGTGGCGCTAGTGCCAATGCAGGAGACACAGAGGCCAGAGTTCTGTCCCTGCGCAGGAAGATCCAGGTAAGGAAGATCTGGAAGGTCCCCTAGAGGAGGGCACGGCAATCCACTCCTACCCGGAAAACTCCATGAACAGAGGAGCCTGTCAGGCTACATACAGTCCATGGGGCTGCAAAGAGTTGGACATGACTGAGCAACTGAACACAATAACACCACCTCAGTTCAGTTCAGTTCAGCTCAGTCGCTCAGTCGTGTTCAACTCTTTGAGACCCCATGAATCGCAGCACGCCAGGCCTCCCTGTCCATCATCATTTCCCGGAGTTCACTCAGACTCGCGTCCATCGAGTCCATGATGCCATCCAGCCATCTCATCCTCGGTCGTCCCCTTCTCCTCCTGCCCCCAATCCCTCCCAGCATCAGAGTCTTTTCCAGTGAGTCAGCTCTTCACATGAGGTGGCCAAAGTACTGGAGGTTCAGCTTTAGCATCATTCCTTCCAAAGAAATCTCAGGGCTGATCTCCTTCAGAATGGACTGGTTGGATCTCCTTGCAGTCCAAGGGACTCTCAAGAGTCTTCTCCAACACCACAGTTCAAAAGCATCAATTCTTCGGTGCTCAGCCTTCTTCACAGT
>SJYX01010277.1:335320-353482 GCA_006410675.1 Oreotragus oreotragus
ATCATGAGAAACAATGGGCTGGAGGAAGCACAAGCTGGAATCAAGATTGCTGGGAGAAATATCAATAATCTCAGATATGCAGATGATACCACCCTTACGGCAGAAAGTGAAGAGGAACGAAAAAGCCTCTTGATGAAAGTGAAAGAGGAGTGTGAAAAAGTTGGCTTAAAGCTCAACATTCAGAAAACGAAGATCATGGCACCTGGTCCCATCACTTCATGGGAAATAGACAAGGAAACAGCAGAAACAATGTCAGACTTTATTTTGGGGGCTCCAAAATCACTGCAGATGATGATTGCAGCCATGAAATTAAAAGACGCTTACTCCTTGGAAGGAAAGTTATGACCAACCTAGATAGCATATTTGGAGAAGGCAATGGCACCCTACTCCAGTACTCTTGCCTGGAAAATCCCATGGATGGAGGAGCCTGGAAGGCTGCAGTCCATGGGGTCACAAAGAGTCAGACATGACTGAGCGACTTCCCGTTCACTTTTCACTTTCATGCATTGGAGGAGGAAATGGCAACCCATTCCAGTGTTCTTGCCTGGAGAATCCCAGGGACAGGGGAGCCTGGTGGGCTGCCGTCTATGAGGTCACACAGAGTCAGACACAACTGAAGTGACTTAGCAGCAGCAGCAGATAGCATATTAAAAAGCAGAGACATTACTTTGCTAACAAAGGTCCATCTAGTCAAGGCTATGGTTTTTCCAGTGGTCATGTATGGATGTGAGAGTTGGTCTGTGAAGAAAGCTGAGTGCCAAAGAATTGATGCTTTTAATCTGTGGTGTTGGAGAAGACTCTTGAGAGTCCCTTGGACTCTCAAGGGACTCTCGCAAGGAGATCCAGCCAGTCCATCCTAAAGAAGATCAATCCTGGGTGTTCATTGGAAGGACTGGTGCTGAGGCTGAAACTCCAATACTTTGGCCACCTCATGTGAAGAGTTGACTCATTGGAAAAGACCCTGATGCTGGGAGGGATTGGGGGCAGGAGGAGAAGGGGACAGCAGAGCATGAGATGGCTGGATGGCATCACCAACTCAATGGACATGAGTTTGGGTAAACTCCAGGAGTTCATGATAGACAGGGAGGCCTGGCATGCTGTGATTCATGGGGTCGCAAAGAGTCGGACACGACTGAGCGACTGAATTGAACTGAACTGAACTGGGTAATTTGGAATAGGCCAAGAATTACTACTGTATTGTTACAAAAGTCAGTTTCCAGATGTTTTAGTGGTACAGATATCCTAACCTATCTGTATATCAGGTAGTTCACTTTAGACCCTTAGAGAAGGAGCTTTCTAGATCAAGTGCTTAATGTGTTTGGCTATTTATTAACACTCATAAGAGTGAAAATATATGCTATATATTCTAATTAGCTACAACTCTTCGGTGTCATTTTACAGATAATTAAGAAGCCATTCCATTTAAACATTTGATTGAACCTAACTGGACTTGGGTCATACCCAAATTATTGATTAGTGCTTACTCTTACCTCTTTGTTTAAAGACTTAGACTAAAGATTAAGACTAAGACTGTTTTCTCTCACAAATGTTAAAAGAGCAGTGAAAGGAGGATGTACTGTATATTTTTTTGACTGTTTTGTACATGTCAGGTGAAAACATTCAACTTATCAAATTGTGCCAATTATTTACATTTTTAGTTCCACATACTTTTTTTTTTTTTTTTACTAAATGTTGCCTCAATGACTGTCCTTTCCTTTCCTAAGTCTAAAAATAAAAACGTCCTAACTCTATAAATAATGCATCACTAATGTATCCCAAAATACCACATACAGGCAAGAGCTTGGTTTTAATAGGTGAACCACTGGGCACCAAAGAAAACAATAACATTGTATTAAACTGTCTAGCAACTTTAAAGTATTCCACACCATTTGATGCTTTTATGCAAAATAGATGAAAAACAGCTTCTATACACCAAAACAAATTGCTTGAACATCACTTAATAGCTTACAAGCCAACTGAGAGGTCGAGGAGCAAAATAGAATAGAAATTCTAATTAGCTGTGACTCGTTCTGAAGAAAGGAACAAGTCCCTGCAAATATTTTAAGCTATTTTCTATCCACAAATAAGCTATAAAAATTCCCTGTGCACTCTGGGAAACGGCACATTTGTCTGGGCTACCAAGAACATCCTCTTAATTGCATATATAGCTGGACTGTTTTATTGAGAAGTTTCCAGCTTGGACAAACCCCAGCTTTATAACAGTGATCTACTTTAAAACCTCTTTAACAAATGCTTAATTTTTCTCATATATTGGCTGGATACTTATTAGTTGGTTCAAGGAATTCATTTTTTATTAAATTCATCCGCATTTATGTTACATGAGTATAGCACATGTGCCTGTCTTTGGTTGCATGACTGCTCCCCCAACTCAGCCCATCTTTTGCCAGCACTGCTCCCACCACACACACACACACACACACACACACACACACACACCTCTCTCCAAACTGCTCCTGGAGCTGTGGCTGCTGACATAGTAGAGGTATTATCTTGGGTCATAAGATTCCTCACTATAGTGTCCCTCTACTCCAAGCCCACACTTCAACCAAAAAAAAAGTGAAATCGCTCAGTCGTGTCCGACTCTTTGTGACCCCATGAACTGTAGCCTGCCAGGATCCTCCGTCCATGGGATTTTCCAGGCAAGAGTGCTTGAGTGGGGTGCCATTGCCTTCTCCACCCTGGCTAATGAAGCCAGTCCATGGTCATGGTCTGATTTTATGTGCTAGTAGCCTGGACTAAGCAACGTGCCCTCCCAACATGTGCCTCTTCCTCTAGAGTACAGCATGTTTCCTCTGCAGAGACCACACAACCTTCTGTCCCGTTACCTAGCCCAAGCTTGGAGTGCTCACCACACAACAGACCACTAAACGGAGATACGAGTCACTGCGGCAAGCAATAGCAACTTCATTTGGAAAGCCAGCAGACAGATAAGATGATGGACTAGTGCCCCAAAGAAACATCTTACCCAAATTTGGATGGTAGTTTCTTTTAGGTGATGAGGTAAAGTAAAAAAAGACAGTAAGTTGGTGCAGATACTTCCTGGTTCTGACATACTCTAGAGGAGATGTGTTAATTTCTTCTTTCCTGCTTTCATTTCTAGGGAGTCTGGTCAGAATGTTTCCTGTGAGTTTACATGCATGCTTAGTCACTTCAGTCACATCCAAGTCTTTGCAACTCTATGGACTATACCCTGCCAGGCTCCTCTGTCCATCGGACCGAGGCAAGAACACTAAAGTGGGTTGCCATGCCCTCCTCCAAGGGATCTTCCTGACCCAGGGATTGAACCCAGGTCTCTTATGTTTCCTGCATTGGCAGGCAAGCTCTTTACCGCTAGTGCCATTTGGGAAGCCCTTTGAGTTTAACAAAGATATTTTAGCTTAACACTAAGGTATGGGAGGCAGGGTTCTCAGAGATGGGCCATGGTGTATACTTTAAGCTACAGGCAATATGTGTGCTTGTATGCTCAGTTGCATCTGACTCTTTGTGACTCCATGAACTGTAGCCCACCAGGCTTCTCTGTCCTTGGGATTTTCCAGGCAAGAATACTGGAGTGGGCTGCCATTTCCTCTTCCAAGGGATCTTTCTGACTCAGGGCTTGAGCCCACGTCTCTTATGCCTCCTACATTGGCAGGTGGGTTCTTTACCACTAGCACCACCTGGGGAGACTAAAGTAGTGTCCAAGGAATCAGACAAGCTGGGTAGTGATGATAGTAGTTCCTTTCCATGTTACTGCTGTAGGTCAACATTACTGGGCTTAGATAGGCTTCTGTAAAGCTAGTCTAGGACCAAACCTGTCATGGATTGAATTGTGTCCCTGTGATATTGTGATTTATGATAAGAAATATTATGTTTGGTGTTTGTCTCTATTTTTGCAGTGTTCACCAAGCCTTGAAATTTCTCAAATAATTAGAACAATGAAGGTATTTTTTTGCTATTCTTAAGAAAGTTTCTTTCAATCACACCTGAGTGTATGTTAGTGAGGTGACTTTTGGAATAGTCCTAAGAATGGGGACTTGTTGCCAGGAGAATCAACCTCGTGATCATTTCACCCCCTACCCCTCTACCTCTCCCACCCTCAGACTCTGGGGAAAGGAGAATCAGGCTGGAGACTGAGTTCAGTCACAGATGGCCCATGATTAACTCTACCATGCCTATGTAATGAAGCCCCCACAAAAACCAAAAGGATGAGATTTGGAGAGCTTCCAGCTTGATGGGACAGAGAGAGTGGGGCCTGGAGGGGGCTCAGGAACTCCACATCCTTGCCCACATATCTCATCCCATGCATCTCTTCCATCTGGCAATTCCTGAGTTATACCCCTATAATAAACTGGAAATCTAGTAGGTGAAATGTTTCTCTGAGTTTTGTGAACTGCTCTAGCAAATTAATTAAATCCCAGTAGGGGAATCATGGGAACCTCCAATTTACAGCCAGTTGGTAGGAAGCACAGGTAACAACCTGGACTTGCCATGGACATCTGAAGTGGAGGGTGGAACTGAGTCCTTAAACTATGGGATCTGGTGCTGACTCTGGGTGGACAGTGTCAGGACCAAGATGACTTGTAGGACACCCAGCTGGGGTTTCAGAATTACTTGGCATGTTGAAACTACCCCCTGCCCCCAGCATTTGTTGGCCAGTAGTATTAACTGAGCGACTTCACTTTCACTTTTCTCATGCATTGGAGAAGGAAATGGCAACCCACTCCAGTGTTCTTGCCTGGAGAATCCCAGGGACGGGGGAGCCTGGTGGGCTGCCGTCTATGGGGTCACACAGAGTCGGACACGACTGAAGTGACAGGAGTAGGAAATGGCAACCCACTCCAGTATTCTTGCCTGGAGAGTCCCAGGGATAGGGGAGCCTGGTGGGCTGCTGTCTATGGGGTCACACAGAGTCGGACACGACTGAAGTGACTTAGCAGCAGCAGCAGTATTAACTGAGCGACTTCACTTTCACTTTTCACTTTCATGCATTGGAGAAGGAAATGGCAACCCACTCCAGTGTTCTTGCCTGGAGAATCCCAGGGACGGGGGAGCCTGGTGGGCTGCCATCTATGGGGTCGCACAGAGTCGGACATTACTGAAGTGACTTAGCAACAGCAGCAGTATTGAGATAGAAAAGAAACACACTAAAGGAGTTTTTTCTTTACAGAGATAATTGAAGTCTTAGCCCCTGGTACCCGTTAATTTAACCTTATTTGGAAATGAGTTTCATTCCAAGAGTGTGTTCATATGTCCAATTTGTTTGCAAGTCCAGCAAAAGTTAGCCTAGGTGCGCAGCTAACACAACTGGCTATATAGTACTGTACTATAATAGGTTTATAATATTTTTCACACAAATAATATGTACAGAAAAAAAAATAAAGGAAACAATTTTAATCTTAAAGTAGAGTACCTTGAAAAGTACAGTAGTGCAGTATAACAATTGGCACACAGGGGTTAGTACCCACATTCATCTTTAAAAGTTCACAACTGGAAGGTTCATATGTAGGCTGCTGCTACTGCTAAGTCGCTTCAGTCGTGTCCGACTCTGTGCTACCCCGTGGACTGCAGCCTACCAGGCTCCTCCATCCATGGGATTTTCCAGGCAAGAGTACTGGAATGGGTTGCCATTGCTTTCATATGTAGGGGAATGGCAATCCACTCCAGGACTATTGCCTGGAAAATCCCATGGACAGAAGAGCCTAGAAGGCTACAGTCCATAGGGTCGCAAAGAGTCGGACACAACTGAGCGACTTCACTTCACTTCACTTACTATAATTAAGATGCAAGTTATGATGAGGTCACTCTGAAGAGGATTGGCCCTTAATTCAATAGGACTGCAGTCTTTATTTTTAAAAAATGGAGAAGAGACCAGAAATCAAAGCTACACTGAGGAGAATGCCAGATAAAGACAAGATGCAGAGGGAAGAAGGCCATGTGATGATGGAGACAGGGATGGGCCTTACACAGCTACATTCCAAGAAGCGCCAACATTTGCCAGCAACTCCAGAAGCTCGGAGGCTGAGCATGGCCCCACTGACACCTGGATTGCAGATTTCCAGCCTCCAGAACTGAGGTTATAATTTCTGTTGTTTTTAGCTACCCAGTTCCTGTTACTTTGTTATAGCAGATCTAGGAAACTCATGGGGGAAGGCAATGGCACCCCACCCCAGTACTCTTGCCTGGAAAATCCAATGAACGGAGTAGCCTGGTGGGCTGCAGTCCATGGGGTCGCTAACAGTTGGACAGACTGAATGACTTCACTTTCACTTTTCTCTTTCATGCATTGGAGAAGGAAATGGCAACCCACTCCAGTATTCTTGCCTGGAGAATCCCAGGGATGGGGGAGCCTGGTGGGCTGCCGTCCATGGGGTCACACAGAGTCGGACACGACTGAAGTGACGCAGCAGCAGCAGCAGCAGGAAACTCATACAGAATCCAACCTCCTTCTTCAAAACAGCATGCATCTTCAAAAAAAGTATTCCCCAATCCAAATCACTGACAAAGAGATTTCCAAAAACGAGATTTTCATTAGATGGAACAGCTCGTGCTCATCTGCCGCTTTCTTTTGAAAGAATGTATTTTTGTAAGTGCATGATTTGTCCTTATTTTCCTTCTTAATTTAGTGGAAAGCAGTAGCTTTTGAGTGAACCTGTTCCAAGTTGGGTTCTAAGGAAGCAGGGGTGGACTTTGGAGTGCAAATTAGAGATCACTGCATCTGTGAAAGGCACAGGGAGCGAGCAGAATTAGCAGAGGAGGAAGTTGGACACCCAGGCTAGCCTGGGGCTGTGTAGCGAGCACTGCCCCTAGAATATCCCCTTGCTGCTCACGGAGCCTGGGCCATTACACCAGTCCCTGGAGGCCAGTGGCCCTAGGAGGGGTGTGAACTGGGGCCAGGCAGCTCTCTGCCAGGGAAGCCCACTTGGTAGGCCCTACTTGGGCAGCAGATGCTTCCTGGAGGGAGATCTGGACAGTAGTCCCAGGCCATCCCCTACTCTGTGGTTCAGGTGAAGAGCATCTTGAACATGGTAGACATGTGTGCTTTGGTCCCTTCCAGAAATCATCTGCTGTTTCTTCACCCTCCCATCATTTCCTGCCTCCCACCTTCAGATGTTTCTGAAGCTGATCATCCTCCATAAGGCCCAGACTTTTACCTTTAAACATGGACCTTTTGACCATAACTGATGAAGTTAGTGGTCATCTGTGTTGGCAGGGCTCTCTGCCCTATAGCTACTGTTTTTTCATCTGTAATAAACAAGAAAGTTGAAGGTAGACACCCTGAGACTATGTAAATGCTTCATTTTGGGGGTCAAAATCTCCCTCCCTCAATTTGGTGTGCATAATGGTTTTTGCCTAAATTCATATTTACTAAGATGGCTTTTTGGTTTGGGGGGGTTTTTGTTTGTTTGTTTGATGTGGACCATTTTTAAAGTCTTTATTGAATTTATTACAATACTGCTTCTGCTTTATGCTTTTTTCTTTTCTTTTTTCCCTCAAGGCATGTAGGATCTTAGTTCCCTAATCAGGGATAGAACCCACTCTCCCTGAATCGAAAGGCAAAGTCTTAAGAGCAGGACCACCAAGGAAGTCCCTCTAAGATGGATTTTAAATGGCAATTTTCTACTTCTAACAGTGCTACTGTATTTGTCAATTGGTACTCCACTGTATGAAAGAGATTTCCGTTTCTTCCCATATCGTTACAGATTTATTATCTATTGTCAATATGGACTCATGATTCTGTTGTTATTCATTTTTATCAATGCCCAAATCATTCCAGAGTTGGCCTATAAAACCCCCTTCATTTTTTTTTCTTAATGTGGCCTCATCATTTTGGCTTCTCAAGTGATGCTAGTGGTAAAGAACCCACCTGCCAATGCAGAAGGCACAAGAGACTTGGGTTACAAAGAGTCAGACATGACTGAGCATGCATGCATTCTTTTTTATATTATTTTCCATTATGGTTTATTATAAAATGTTGAATATATTTCCCTGTGCTATCCAGAAGGACTTTGTTGTTTATCCACCCTGTATGTAATAGTTTGCATCTGCTAATTCCAAACTCTCCCAATTCTTCCCTCCTCCACTCCCTAGAGTACTCATTCTTCTTTTTTAATGTGGACCATTTTAAAGTCTTGAATTTGTTATGATATTGCTTCTGTTTTATGTTTGGGGTTTTGGCCGGGAGGCATGTTGGATCTTAGCCCCCCAACCAGGGATCACCACTTGCGTTGGAAGGTGGAGTCTCAACCACTGGACCACCAAGGAAGTCCCTAGAGTGCTGCTTTAGATGGAGAGGAATGTCCCACTTCTGACCTCTCCAAAGTTTTAGGAAAATTTGTGGGTTTTAGGGTTTTCAACCCAGGTGTTCTCATCCCATATGTTAGTGTCTGTTGTTTCCCAAACAAGAATCGAATCTTGGCATTGAACATCTACCATGACTGAGAGTTTAACTTCTGGAACCATGCTACCCCAGTGACTGAGTCCTAGGACTCATGGTTAGATTTCCCTGCACCCCCACCACAGATACTCCCCGCCCCCACCTGCCGCTGCACCACAGCATGCCAAGTCTTAGTTTCTCGACCAGGGATCGAATCCACTCCTTCTGCAGTGGAAGCTCAGTCTTAACCAATGGACTGCCAAGGATTCCTGCAGACACTTTTCAGAGCCTCTTTGCAGCCTCCAGAAGTGAAAGTGAAAGTGAATCTGTTAGTCACTCAGTTGTGCCCAGCTCTTTGTGTTCCCATGGACTGTAGCCCTCAGTTTCCTCTGTCTATGGAACTCTCCAGGCAAGAATACTGGAGTGGGTAGCTATTCCCTTCTCCTTTCCCAATCCAGAGATTGAACCTAGGTCACGCGCATTGCTTTACTGTCTGAATCACCAGGGAAGCCCGCTTCCCTGGGAGCTCAGCTGGTAAAGAATCTGCCTACAATGCAGGAGACCCCAGTTTGATTCCTGGGTCAGGAAGATTCCCTGGAGAAGAGATAGGCTACCCACCCCAGTATTCTTGGGCTTCCCTGGTGGCTCAGACCATAAACATCCGCCTGCAATTCAGGAGACCTGGGTTTGATTACTGGTTTGGGATGATCCGCTGGAGGAGTGCATGGCAACCCACTCCATTATTCTTGCCTGGAGAATCCCCATGGACAGTGGAACCTGGTGGCCTACAGTCCATGGGATCACAAAGAGTCAGACACAGCTGAGCTACTAAGCACAGCACAGCACCAGGGAGGCAGTCTCCAGCAAGGTATTCATGCTGGCCTTTCAACCGCCAGTTAGTCACTTTTAATCTTTTGTTATCTTTTTCTAGATTGTCAATGAATTTTGCACTTGGCATCTAACTTCATAATATTTTTGGTACTAATTCCTGTATATTTTTCTTTTTTAAAGTTTCAGATAAGTGTATATTTATAGCTGATTCATTCTGCTGTACAGTAGAAACACACAGCATTGTAAAGCACCTATAAGCAAATAAAATTTGATTTTTTTAATTATATTTTTTATTATAATAAGAATACTTCATATGAGATCTACCTGTTGAACAAACTTTTCAGTGTGCAATTCAGTATTGTGGACTGAATCACATTGTACAGCAGATCTCTAGGACTTACTCATCTCGATCAACTGAAACTTTTCACCCACTGATTAGTAATGTCTCATTTCCTCCTCCCACTGGCTCCTGGTAACCACCATTTCACTCCTTGATTCTATGACTGACTATTTTAAATACTTGATATAAGCAGAAACATGCAGATTTGTCTTTCTGTGTTTTACTTGTTTCCCTTAGCATAATATTCTCAAGATTTCACTATGTCATGCATATTGCCAAATTTCTTTATTAAAAAAAAAAAATCTGCCTGATGTTTCATTGTATGTATGTACCACATTTAATTTATTGATTTATATGCTAATGGACATTTAGGGTGTTCCCACATCTTGGCTGTTGTGAATAGTGCTGCAGGGAATATAGGAGTGCTTATATGTATTTGAGATCCTGATTTCAATTATTTTGGATAAGTACCTGGAAGTGAGATTCCTGGATCATATGGTAGTCCTATTTTTAATTTTCTAAGTAACCACCATACTACCTTCCAGAATAGCTGTATCAATTTATATCTTCACCAACAGTGTATAGTTGTTTATTTTTTTTTCCATAACAGTCTTGATATGTGAAGTGATGTTATGATTTTGGCTTGCATTTCCCAGTGATTAATGATGTTAAACATTTTTCATATGTGTATTGACCATTTGTATGTTTTCTTTGGGGAAATACCCATTCAAGTCTTTAGTTCATTTTAAAATCAGTTTATTAGTTCTTTGGCTATTGAGTTGTAGGGGTTCATTATAGATTTTGGAGATTTACCCCTTATCAAATGTATGGTTTGCAAATATTTTCTCCCATTTCCTAAGATGCCTTTTGACTCTGCTGGTTGTTTTCTTTTATGAACAGAATTTTTTAGTTTAACGTGTCCTACTTGTTTATTTTTGTTGTCTGTGCTTTTGTTGTTGTATCTTTGAAATCACTGTTAAGATCAATATCAAGACTTTTTCTCTGTATTTTTCTGCTAGGGTTTTTACAATTTCACGTCTTTAATTGAAATTGAAATCAGCTCATTAATCCATTTGAGTTGATTTTCGTGTAAGATATAAGGGCCCAGTTTTTTTCTTTTACATATGGCTATCCAATTTTCTTAATATCATTTGTTGAAAGAAATATTATTTCCACACTGTGTACCCTTTGGCACCCTAAGATCAGTTGCATGTATATGCATGGATTTATTTCTGGACTGTCTATTCTATTCCATTTGGTCTATACTGTTTTGATTACTGTAGCTTTGTAAAATGTTTCAAAATCAGGATGTATGATGCCTCTGACTTTGTTCTTTTTGCTCAGGATTGTTTTAGCTCTTGGGGTGTTTTTGTGGTTCCATACAAGGTATAGAATAATTCTTTCTCTTTCTGTTAAAAATGCCTTTGGGATTTTGATAGGGACTACTGAAACTATATATCATTTAGGGTTGGTATGGACATTTTAATAACATTATGTCTTCTAATCCATGAACATAGGCTGTCTTTTCATTTGTGATTTCTTTAATCAGTTAATCAATGTCATAGTTTTTAGTGCCCAAGTCTTTCTTCCTTGGTTAAGTTTACTCCTAAGTGTTTTATTCATTTCAGTGCTATTATTAATGGGATTATTACACTTATTTCCTTTTTAGATAGTTCATTGTTAGTACATAGAAATGCAATTGATTTTTATATGTTGAGCTTATGTCATACAATTTTACTGAATTCATTTATCAGTTCTAACAGTATTTTGCCAGTATCATACAATTTTTCATGGAGTATTTTGGATTTCTATACATAAGATCATATTTGCAAACAGGGACAATTTTACTTCCTTTTAAATTTTGATGTCTTTTATTTATTTTTCTTGTCTAATTATTTTGCCTAGGATTTCCAGTACTATGTTGTATAGAAGTGGTAAAAGTTGACGTTTTTGACTTGCTCCTGATTTTAGAGGAAAAGCTTTGTTTTTCACCATTGAGAGTGATACCAGCTATAAGATCTTCATATTTGGTCTTTAATGTGTTGAAATACTTTCCTCCCTCATACTTTCTTTAAAAAATTTTTAATGTGGACCATTTTAAAAATCTTTATTGAATTCGTTACAATATTACTTCTAGTTTGGGGGGTTTGCTTTATTTTATGTTTTGATTTTTAGGTCATGAGGTGTGTGGGATCTTAGCTCAACCAGGGATTGAATCTGCATCCCCTGTACTGGAAGGTGAAGTCTTAACCACTGGACTGCCAGGGAAGTCTCTCCTCCCCGCTGCTTTTAAAATATTGGCTGATACATTTCACCAGCTAGTACATTCTCTTTAGAGGCATGTGCATTCATCACTGCTGAAATTTTTAACAACTGTCTGTGCTTGGAGAAGGCAATGGCACCCCACTCCAGTACTCTTGCCTGGAAAATCCCATGGATGGAGGAGCCTCGTGTGCTGCAGTCCATGGGGTTGCTGAGAGTTGGACACGACTCAGTGACTTGACTTTCACTTTTCACTTTTATGCATTGGAGAAGGAAATGGCAGCCCACTCCAGTGTCCTTGCCTGGAAAATCCCAGGGACAGCAGAGCCTGGTGGGCTGCCGTCTGTGGGGTCGCACAGCTGGACACGACTGCAGTGACTCAGCAGCAGCAGTGCTCCACTTACCACCAGTGATGAGGTCTTCAGTGACAGCTGGTTGGAGAGCAGTACAGCTCCAAAATTCCCACTTTAATGTTCACGTTTTGGGCCATTCCTGGCAGTACTGTCCACAGATGGAGTTCTCTAGTCAGTAGTTTCTGAGACAAAGTCTGAAGCACAGTATGTTTTTTAGGAATCAATATCTATAGGAGGGAAAGGAAAGAAGCAAATAGGTAAGTCAAGCTGTAATGCAAACATAGCAGTCTCAGGCAAACTCCAGAGTCATGGGATAAAACGGCCAGTCACAGCTTTCCTGTATTAAGCCAAAATGCTTCAATCAGTGGTTAGGCATAGGCCACACCCAGAAGGATGTGACTTGGGATGGGTTGGCTTTCTGTAGTTGAAGCAATCTTTGAAGAGTTTAACAAGGAAATATTGTCTTCTGTCGTATTCCCAACAGCTGAGCCAACAAGTTTTTTCTTGACATTTTTTGAGTGGCAGATCCATGCTACCAGACAGGATAATTATGCCCACATGTAAAACAGACTGCCATTCATTCCTCATTTGGAAAGGGCTTGCCTTGTTCTGTAATATAGATCATTTAGACTTTATGGTTTCAACAGATCTTCAATTTCATTTTAATATCATTTTAAAAATAAGACTTTTTTTTAGCTTAACTGATACATTGTTGTTTGGGCAGGAACAATGATGTTTTATAATGTCAACAGCCTAATCAGTAATCAAACTTCTCCAACCTTTGAATTCTTAATTTCAGTTTTCTTTCAATTCTAGAATTCCTATTTGATTCTTCTCTATAACAACCAGTATATGGTGAAATTCATCATTTTGTCATTAAATTCCTTGAGCTTCTGAGTCGCAACTATGTTCTTATCTAATAACCCTAATATTTGAATTTTTCATCTAAATGTTTTTTGCCTTTTTCTTTTCAAATAATTTTATTCTCCCTCTCTCTTTCTTTCCTTCCATTTTTCATATCAAGTCATTTTTGACTGAATATAAGACATTTATGTTATATATTATCAGGATAAATTGAGGCTCTTAGTGATGTCTTCCCCCATGTGAAATATATGTTTGCTTTTGGTGAGCAATTAGAGGAATGAAGATCATCTTGACCCCAAAAGAGATTAAATTCATTCAAACCATTTTTTGTGTGTGAAGGTTGGGCAATTTATGATTCATTTAATTTTGAGTATCTATCCTTTTGTGGTCCCAACTGATTGCTTAGGGTGTTTACCACATCTCTTCCTCCTTTGTGGACTCGTATTCCAATTTTTAATATCTAACTCCCCAGAGACTTCCAGAAATTCTACTCATCCTCTCTCTCTCTGTAAGCCTAGGTTTTCTCCTCAAACTCTTGGCCTTGAAACTGCTTTTTAACCAGCAAAACTCCCAGCCGACAGCTTGGAGTGAAAAACAGTGCCAAATGTTTCAACTACCTCGCTTCCCTAATTAATATACTCTTACCTTCCTCGAGTCTTCACTGGCTGGGTAGTTCTCTGATGCCTTCAAATAGATTGTGTGAGTGTACATGTGTAACTCTATTCAGCTTTTCTATGCATTCTCAGCAGATTGGTCTACTACAAAACAGTTCATCATTGTAAACAACACAACTCCAACCTCTGGCTTTATTGAGTTTATGTTTTTAGTAACTTGTTTTGCAATAAAAAACACATGTAGGGAGTTTCCTGATGGTCCAGTGGTTAGGACTTTGTTCTTTCACTGCAATGGGCCGGGGTTTTATCCTTGATCAGGGAACTAAGATCCTGCAAGCCATGTGGCCTGACCAGAAAAAAAAAAAAAAGCAGCATGTAGTACTTGTCTTTATGTGTATAGTTAATTTCACTAGGCATAATATCCTTAGAGTTCATCCATATTGTTACAAATGGCAGAATTTCCTTCTTTTTTCTGGTCAAATAAGGTTTCAGTGTGTGTGTGTGTGTGTGTGTGTGTGTGTGTGTGTGTGTGTGTGTGTCACGTTTTCTTTATCAATTTACTCATCAATGACCATTTAGGTTATTTCCCTACCCTCATTATTGTGAATGATGCTGCAATAAACATGGGAGTGGAGATAGTACTTTAAGATCCTGATTTCGTTTCCTTTGGATTATAACCCCAAAGTGGGATTGCTGTTATAGTCTGATTATTGTATTTTAAACTTTTTTGAGGAATCTTATATCGCTTTCCACTGTGGCTGTACCAGTTTGCCACCAACAGTGCACAAAGGTTCCCTTTTCTTCACATCTTTGCCAACACTTGCTATCTCTTGATTTTCTTAATAATATCCCTACTAGATATAAAATAATATATCTCAGTGGTTTTGATTTGCATTTCCCTGATGATTAGTGATGTTGAGTACCTTTTTGTATACCTGTTCATCATTTGTATGTCTTCTTTGGACAAAAGTTTATTCAGGTCCCTAGTCCATTTTTATTTAGGTTATTTGTTTTCTGTTCATGAATTTTGTTTCTGATTTCATTGAATTATCTCTGAACTTCTTTAAAACAATTTCCTTTAATTTTTTATCAAAGACCTCATGGATTTCCATTTGTTTTGTGTCGGTTGCTGGACATGTATTGTCTTCCTTTCATGGTGTCATGTTTACCTGATTTTATGTTTTCCCAGCAGTCTTGCACTGGAATCCTCACATTGGAAGTGTTATTAACAGTCACTTCTTCCAAACTTTATTGACTGGCTCCTGCAGGGAAAGATCTTCACTTGTGAGTGGATGTCACAGCATTAATGTTACCAAACCAAGTCCGTTTACCCAGCACAGGCAAGCCAAATGCTGATACGCTGAGGTTTACAGCCAATAAAACATTTATTCACAAAGCAACAAAGTGAAAAGACAAGAGAACTAGTCTCAGATTCATCCCCCGAAGGCAAGGGCCTTGGAGCCAGTAGAATGGTCTTAGGCTGGGAGAAAGGTGATTGGTGGTAGGCGAAAAGGGAGGCAATTGGTGCTCTGCGCAAGTGCGTCCAGGTTACGTTCATTTATCTGCATATTCAAAACGGAGGCACTTAGCCTGATCTGAGAGCAGAGTTTTCTGGCTCTCTGATGTCAAAAGTCATCCACTGAACATACACAAATCCAGTTTTAAGGTCAGTGGCCCTAACCAGCTCCAGCCAGTTCACACTAGGTAGGAGCTGACTCCACATTTCTATAAACCAGCTGGACTGTGTGAAACGGAACAGGTATGTAATTAAAGATATTTTTTTTTCCCTATCTCTAAGAAAAAAGACTTCCCTGGTGGTCCAGTGGTTAAGACTATGCTCCCAATGCAGAGCACACAGTTTTGATCCCTGGTCAGGGAACTAAATCCCTCATGTCTTAACTAAAGATCCTGCTTGTGGCAACTGAGACCCAGCACAGCCTAAAAAGAAAAAAAAAAAAAAAAAAAAAAATTTAAAGCGAACTTAACCAGTGAAAGCAGTCTACAAGCAAAAAGAGTTTTAACATGTTGTTCCTTTATCTATTGTTTTATAAGACAAGTTCAAGTGTTTCTACTAATTATCAGCTTCTAGTGACTGTTTCGTTGGTTCAGTGGGGAGCACTGTTACAGCAAGTTTGGTTTTGGGTCCAAGATTATGTGGGGATACTGGCTTCAGGTACATTAAATATAGGGTGCCATCAGCAGTAGCACTCATACAGGGACTGGAGGGGAGAGGTTATTTCATGATAATATTGGTTCCAGAGAGGCTGAGTGGTGCAGGCTCTCAGAAGCTCCATAGCCGTGGTCCACATTGGTGAAGACTTGGGAGATTTCAGTGGCAGAGGCTGTAGGAGTCCACAGGAGCAGTGAGGCTTTTGTGGGGTCCTCATGTTGAAAGCTGCTGGGGTTCTCCTGTGCCTCTTTTCTTCCATGGAGTGAGCTCAGGTCCAAGAGGAGTTGCTGAGCTTGAGGGATGGAGTGACTCAGGTAAAATTCTTCCTTCCTTTTCTTATGTAGCCATTCTTTGTTTTGCGGTTCCACTAGGTTGTTGCAGCTTCTTAATTGAATTTAGAGCTTTCCTAGAGCTATTTTAATCTGTGGATAATTGTTAAATAATTGTTTATGTGGGAATGTTAGTTGTTGAAAGTTCATATGCCCAACACACAGTGAGACCAAACAATACCAAAACCTGGGATTTGGGAGCAGAGAAAGGTTTATTGCAGGGCCAAGCAAGAAGATGAGTGATTTGTAGCCCCCCAAACTCCAAACTCCCTCAAGGGTTTCACCAAAGTATTTTTAAAGGCTAGGTGACGGAGGGGCCAAGCTGGTTTTTGCAAACTTCTTAATGCAACAATCCTTTGTCCACAGAAGTCAGGTCTCAATGTTCCTGTAAACCTCCAACAAAACAAATGTTTTTCTCTTTTCTACAACTTTTTGCCTCCATATGAGTGGAAACGTGTTATACCCTTAAATGTCAGAGCCTTGAGAATGGGCCACCCTGTATATTTTCAGGCTACAGGAAACTTTCTTAACTCGAAGCAAAAGTAGTAGAATACAATAAAACAAAACAAGCAGAAATAATATGGAGACAGACTACTTCTTCCCTATTATAGAAAGATACATTCTGGGACTTTCTATCTCCCCCACCTTGCAGTCATTGTTTCTGACCTGGGCCCTTGGACTCTTTCATCAATAGAAATTGATAGGAGGCCAGGTGAGAAATTCAGGCAAGGCTTTAATGGGACTCAAGCTGCAGCAGGAGGGAGTGAAAATAAGTAACAGGTGCTCTTGCTTGCTCCCTGCATGTGGGTGGGTGAGGGAGGGGGTGGGTCAGGCCAGAAGGGTGGTTTAGGTGGTCTGCCTTGATGGTGCTGTGTGCAGGGATCATGCTAAGTATCCTAATTTTGCTCCTGGCACCCTAGACGTGGCAATTGGTTTGTGGCCTTTTTGTATCTTATNCTCTTGCTTGCTCCCTGCATGTGGGTGGGTGAGGGAGGGGGTGGGTCAGGCCAGAAGGGTGGTTTAGGTGGTCTGCCTTGATGGTGCTGTGTGCAGGGATCATGCTAAGTATCCTAATTTTGCTCCTGGCACCCTAGACGTGGCAATTGGTTTGTGGCCTTTTTGTATCTTATTGTTCATAATCGACCCCACCTACACGGCTTTCCAGGTGGCACTAGTAGTAAAGAACCCCCCTGCCAATGCAGGAGACATGAGAGACATGGGTTTGATCCCTGGGTTGGAAAGATCCCTGGAGAAGGGAGGTGGGCATGGCAGCCCACTGCAGTATTCTTAATTGGAGAATCCTGTGGCAGAGGAGCCTGGCAGAGTGCATAGGTCGCAAAGAGTTGGACATGACTGAAGCAGCTTAGCGTACACATACACTTATGTGCAGTTATTCTAGTCCCTTATAGTTTCTTTGTATTCTTTTGCTTGAGGAGATGTTTGTCCATGTGCAAAGGTCCTAGGTCCCAGCCTGTCTCCACATCAGTCCCTGCATATCTTAATTTTGACTGACAGTTATCACCCCTGTATACACTGCACCAGGCACTCTCCACTATGCTGCAGAGACCCTTCCATACAGGCATGTGTACGTCTTTCTTCATTCTTTCCTCCTTTGCTTCTTGCCTTTCTACCACTCTTTCCTCTTCTTTCTTTCTTCCCACTCAGAAAGAGAGGTTCTGTTTGTTTGTTGTTGTTTTTTTTCCTTTGGCTCCTACTTTTACAGAAACTGAAGGGAAGAAATTAGAAAACCATACACTTTTTTTTTTTTAGTCAGAAAATTCCACTATACCTGGGTTTGTTCCTTTAATGTCATTTATTATTATTTCCGAAATAATACCTTTTAATTGCCACAATATAAAGCTATGTGGGAATGTTTCATTAGCAAGGACTTATACACTGCTTACTGTGTGCCAAACTCTGTTCTAAGTATTTTAAGTATTTTAATTTCTTATTAAATTCTCTGAACAGTCTGTGAATTAGGTGTTATAAACCTGTTTTATCAATAAGGGAAACTGAGGCACAGGA
>SJYX01010277.1:371793-404636 GCA_006410675.1 Oreotragus oreotragus
TCTTTGGCATTGCCTTTCTTTGGAATTGGAATGAAAACTGACCTTTTCCAGTCCTGTGGCCACTGCTGAGTTTTCCAAATTTGCTGGCATATTGAGTGCAGCACTTTCACAGCATCATCTTCCAGGATTTGAAACAGCTCAACTGGAATTCCATCACCTCCACTAGCTTTGTTCTTAGTGATGCTTTCTAAGGCCCACTTGACTTCACATTCCAAGATGTCTGGCTCTAGATTAGTGATCACATCCTCATGATTATCTGGGTCGTGAAGATCTTTTCTGTACAGTTCTTCTGTGTATTCTTGCCACCTCTTCTTAATATCTTCTGCTTCTGTTAGGTCCATACCATTTCTATCCTTTATCGAGCCCATCTTTGCATGAAATGTTCCCTTGGTATCTCCAATTCTCTTGAAGAGATCTCTAGTCTTTCCCATTCTGTTGTTTTCCTCTATCTCTTTGCATTGATTGCTGAAGAAGGCTTTCTTATCTCTTCTTGCTATTCTTTGGAACTCTGCATTATATCCTTGTAATTTATTTTATACCTAATTGTTTGTACCTCTTACTTCCCTTCCCTCCCTCTATACTGCCCCTCCTCCCTCTCTTCTCCCCACTGGTAACCACTAATTTGTTCTGCATATCATTGAGTCTGCTTCTTTTTTGTTATGTTAACTATTTTCTGTCTTTTAGATTCCACATGTAAGGGATATTATACAATATTTGACTTTCTCTGACCTACTTCACTGAACATAATGCCCTCCAAGTCCATCTGTGTTGCTGCAAATGGCAAAATTTTGTTCTTTTTATGGCTAAGTAGCAGTAGTCCATTGTGTGTGTCTGTGTGTGTATGTATATAACCTCATGTCTTCTTTATCCATTCATCTGTTGATGGACACTTAGGTTACTTCCATATCTTGGGAATCGTAAGTAACACTGCTATGTTGGGGTGCATATGTCTTTTCCAGTTAATGTTTTTGTTTTTTTCAGGTAGATACTTGATTGGAATTGCTGGGTCATATCTATTTTTAGTTTTTTGAGAAAATTCAATACCATTTCATATGGTGGCTGCACCAATTTACATTCCTATCAACAGTGTGCTACAGTTCCCTTTTTCCCACATCCTTGCCAACGTTTGTTATTTGTTGTCTTTTTGGTGATAGCCATTTTGACAAGTGTGAGATGATATGTCATTGTGGATTTGATTTGCAATTCCCTGATGATTAATGATATTGAGCATCTTTTCATGTGCCTGTTGGTTATCT
The DNA here is from genome assembly GCA_006410675.1 of Oreotragus oreotragus. Lineage (NCBI taxonomy): Eukaryota > Metazoa > Chordata > Mammalia > Artiodactyla > Bovidae > Oreotragus > Oreotragus oreotragus. Next base: position 373,050 of record SJYX01010277.1, read on the forward strand.
GGATTTCCTCTTTGGAAAAATATTCAGTTCTTCTGCCCAGTTTTTAAATTGTTTCTTGATGTTCAATTGTATGAGCTGTTTGTATATGTTAGAGACTAACCCCTTACCAGTCATGTCGTTTTCAAATATTTTATCCCATTCAGTAAGTTATTTTTTCATGTGTCAGTGGTTTCTTTTCCTGTGAAAAGTTTTTAAGTTTAATCAGGTCCCATTTGCTTATTTTTGCTTTTATTTCCTTTACTTTAGGACATGAATACAAAACCAAAAACTTGTTATGATTTATGCCAGAGTGTTCTGTCTGTGTTTTCCTTTAGGGGTTTTATCCTGTCCCGTTCATCTATGGAAGAGAGCCTTGGTGGATGGCATATTCTTGGTTGTAGGTTTTTCCTTTTCATAGCTTTAAATATATCATGCCACTTCCCTCTGGCCTGCAGAGTTTCTCCAGAATAATTTGCTGAGGGCTGTGTGATATTTCCCTTGATATTGTTTATTATTTTTCCCTTGTTGCTTTTAGTATTCTGTCTTCAGGTTTTGTCACTTTACTTATAGTGTGTCTCCAGTATGTTTCCCTTTGGATTTATCCTGTATGGGATTCTCTGCTCTTCCTGGTCTTGGGTGACTGTTGCCTTTCTCATGTTAGGGAAGTCTTCAGCTGTTATCTCTTCAAATAATTTCTCAGGCCCTTTCTTTTTCTCCTTTTGGAACCTCTATAATATGATTGTTAGTGCATTCAATCTTGTCCCAGAGGTCTCTTAAACTAGCCTCATTTCTTTTCCATTTTTTTTCTCCTTTTTTTTCTGTTCAGAAGCAGTGATTTCCACTACTGTCTTCCAGCTCACTGCTCCATTTCTTTGTATCAGTTACTTTACAGTTGACTACGTCTGTATTTTTCATTTCATTTATTTTATTGTTCCTCTCAGTTTGGTTGTTCTGTATGCTTACTACTCCTTTGTTTAAAACTTCTCGCTTCTCACTCTGTACACTCATTCTTCTTCCAGGCTCTTGGCTCATCTTTGCAATCATTCCTCTGAACTCTCTCTTGGGTTGATAGCCTATCTCCACTTCCCTTGGGTCTTCTTCTGGGGTTTTATCTTGTTCCTTTATCTGGAACATGTTGTGCTGTTGCCTCATTTTGGCTAAGGTCCTATTTGTCTCTTTATATATGTGGTAGGTTAGTTACATTTCTCAACCTGGGAGAAGTTGCTGTCTATAGGAGATGTCCTATGAGTCTCAGCTGCACATTTGCTTCCTATCACTTAAGTTATATGTTCTAGGGGTCCCCCAGAGAGGGCTTTGTAGGTCCTTCTGTTGTAGTGAGCTATGTGGGCTGTCTGGTAGGCTTGGTTGCCCACAGCCCTGTTGGTTACCAGGTTCTGCCTTGTGTGCATGCTGTCAGCTACTGTTTAGTGGGGGCTGGTCATGAGGGGGCTAGCTGAAGAATCTCTGGGGGCCCAGACAGATGCTGGCTCACTGGTGATCAGAGTCAGGGTCCAGAAGACTCCAGGGCTATTGTCCACCCACCCACTGGTGGCTGAAGCCAGATCCTGGGGTTAGTGCTAGACTATTGGAAGGCAGAGCCAGGCCCTGGGGCCTGGTTGCAAGGTCAAGGGGTCCAAGAGCTGATGTCAGATCACTGTGGGGGAACCAGTTCCTGACACAGCTGGGTATGTCATCTGGAGTGTTTTGAAACTTGTGGCCTAGCAGGCCAGGTCCTAGCTGGTCCCTGGGTAGGATCTGGCCTCCTGTGGGCAGGCTGGATCCATGGACTTTGAGACTGTGGTTTTCTTGCATCTGATGTCTGCTCCCTGGTGGATGAGGCTGATTAAGAAGCTAATGTAGTTTTCTGGAGGGCAGGGCCTGTTATCCTTCCTATTAGTGGGTGGAGCTGGGTCTTAACCCTCTGGTGAGCAGGGCCCTGTCTAGAAGCATGCTTAGAGGTGACTTTGGGCTCGGAATTCTTTAGACAGGATGTCTGCTGCTGGGCTTCCCTGGTGGCTCAGAGGTTAAAGTGTCTGCCTGCAATGCAGGAAGTTCCCCTGGAGAAGGAAATGGCAGCCCGCTCCAGTATTCTTGCCTGGAGAATCCCATGGATGGAGGAGCCTGGTGGGCTATAGTCCCCGGGGTCGCAAAGAGTCAGACAGGACTNAGCTGGGTCTTAACCCTCTGGTGAGCAGGGCCCTGTCTAGAAGCATGCTTAGAGGTGACTTTGGGCTCGGAATTCTTTAGATAGGATGTCTGCTGCTGGGCTTCCCTGGTGGCTCAGAGGTTAAAGCGTCTGCCTGCAATGCAGGAAGTTCCCCTGGAGAAGGAAATGGCAGCCCGCTCCAGTATTCTTGCCTGGAGAATCCCATGGATGGAGGAGCCTGGTGGGCTACAGTCCCCGGGGTCGCAAAGAGTCAGACAGGACTGAGTGGCTTAACTTTCACTTTCACTCTCTGCTGGTGGGTGGGGCTGGGTCTCCAACCAGTGAGTTGTGTGACCTGAGGCATCCCACTGGTTCCTACAGGCTATGGGGTGGGGCTGGTTCTTGGCGCTAACTAAGCCAGATGTTGGCCACCAGCAGCAGTGTTCATGCAGTAGAAGGTTCCCAAGTGTGGCTGTTGCCAGTCTCTATACAGAGTGGCCCTCAGCTGCCCCTGCCTCTCCAGGAAACTCCCCAAGGCCAGCAGGTAGCTTTGGCCCAGGCTCCTATCAAGTTACTGCTTTTGCCCTGGGTCCCAGGGCACATGAAAGTTTGTGAGCACCATTTAAGAGTGCAGTCTCTCTTTTCACCAGTCCTGTGGGGCTGGCTTCCAAAACTGAGCCCCACTGACCCCAAAGCCTTATGCTCCTGGTGCAGGACCCCTGGGTCTGACATGGAGCTCAGAACTCTCACTCCTGTAGAGAACCTCTGCAACAGAATACAGGTATTCTCCAGTTTCTGGATTGCCCACCCAGGGATATGAGACTTGATTATATCATGAGTCTCCCCCTCCCACCCGTCTTATTGTGGTTCCTTCTTTTATCTATTTAGTTATTTGGCTGTGCCACACAGCATGCAGGATCCTAGTTCCCCTGAGCAGGGATCAAACCCACACCCCCTGCACTGGAAGCATGGCGTCCCAACCACTGGGTTACCAGGGACGTCCCTCTGGTTCCTTTATGTCTTTAGTTGTAGAATATTTTTTTTTTCTGTTAGGTTCTGGTCTTTTTCATTGGTGGTTGTTCTGCAGATAGTTGTGACTTGGCATGCTCATGAGAAGAGGTGAGCTCAGGGTCTTTCTACTCTTCAGTCTTGGCCTGTCTCTGCCAAGGTTAAATACATTTTAAATGTAATCCTCAAACAAGATCTGGGTCATCTGATGGGATAAACTCTTTCCTGCTGCCAACCTTGAGATATATTAGGTTATGTTTTTCAAAGATATTTACCACAAAGCTGACATCTTTGGACAACCTTCTAGTCACTTCTGTTTTAATACTTTGTCTCATTCAGGTAAATACTCAGCTGAAGTGAAGTATTACTTCAAAGCTTATATATAGCTCCCTATCCCAGCTCTTTCCCATCCTAAGTTCTTCCTCTTATCTCCTATTGATTCTCTTTCTCTTTCCCTAGCTTTTAGTGCTCTCATCTCTGAGCAGCATCAGGGAGAAGAAAGAAGTGTCTATTTCCATGGGTAACACACTTGGGTGGGAATGTGAGGGAGCCACGTATGTCTTTATTTTCTTCACATTTGCTTGTTCCTTGTGCCCAACTCCAGCTGATGGCTGCTGTCACTCCATCTTCCTGGATGTAACCAATGTTGGCAACGCTCTTCAGGTACCTAGATGGGTCTTCTGCAGCTCTGTCACTGGATGAGCCTATGGAGACCTAACTGCTTCCTCCCACACTCCGGTGCCTGGTCCACTCAACAGCCTTGAGATCTTAGCAGCAAGGATGACCTGTAGATTCTGCCTCTCAGCAAGCTTTAGCAGAAAAAAAAAAAAAAACACTAGTCCTCTATTGTCGAGTCAAATTCCCTGGAAACTAGACTGATTATGGTGATCATTTCACAATATATACAAATTATATACCTGCTATACACCTGAAACTAATATAATGTTGTATGTCAATTATACCTCAAAGTAAAAAAAAAAAAAAAAAAAAATCCCCAGGAAAAGCCTCTGAGCTAAAGATTTGGGTGCAAATGACTTGTTAAGGAACTGCTTCCAGAAAAAGACCACAAAGGGAGCAGGGGTGTTGGTAGGAGGAGAAGGTAGAGAAGGCAAGTGAGGGTGAGCTTTCAGATGGATTCTTAGGGGAGGGTGGCCACACCCTGATTCCTTAGAACTCTGGAGTATGAAATAAGCCTCAGAGCTGTCTGGACCTGAGCAGTTGAGGCCAGGCAGTCATTTCCCATCCCCAGCACAGACATACACACAGACAGACACACACACACACGCGCGCGCGCATGCACGCACGCGCTTGGTCATAGGTTAAGGGCCACAGGGCTGGAAACACCTGGAGCTCTGTGCTCCTGCAGACAAAATCTGCAGGAAGCTGAGGAAGTCTGGAAGAATCACAGATACAGAGCTCTGGAAGCAAAAGCAAAGGGAAGCAGGGGAGAAGGATGCAGAAAACTATCCTGGGGGACTGTGCAGAGCTCAGATGATGGCTGCCAAATCTATATTTAGAATCACTTTCAAACTTCAGGGAAGAGTTTCTTTAGTTCCTTCTAGGTTATCCACAGAGGGCAGGTAGCAACACGTGTTCCTCCCTGCCTCACAGATCCTGTCCCCTCCTCTTCCAGCTCTCGCAGCCCTGTATCTTTACTCCAGTAGAGCTGGGCGGGCTGTTCTTTGGGTCTGTATACCTCCCCCCGCAACTCTTTCATCTCACAAGTGGCCATTTGGTGACTGCCATTCCTGTCATTTTCTCCGTCAGTCCTTGGTTTTATGTGTCTCTGTGTTTGTCCACATGTATCTGTATGCACACATGTATGTATGAAGGCATGAGTCACAGGGAAAAGGAAGAACTCACCAGTTTGGTCTCAAATTATCAGTTATTCACATCTTACCTTAAAGTAGGAGGGTTGCCCTATTGAAGCCTATCCAGTCACCCCTTCCTGCATCCAGCGTCAGCCCAACTTAGCCCTGACCGCTGGGCAGAGTCTAGGTGGAGCTGGCACCTTCCCCCTAGGCTGTTGGACCTCTTTTGTTGTCCATGGATCCTGTTCTCCCTGTTACAGATGGCCCCTGCCAGCTCCCTATGCCTTCTGGTCACACGCTGGATCTCCCTCGTTCTGTGCTTATGTCTTAGAAAACTGCCTGGAGAACTATCAGTTACTCCTGCTCACCCCTCTAGTCATTCAATTCTGTGCATGTTGTGAGCTAAATGGCCGGGCACAGGATTCCCCAAATGTGCCCTACAATCACATCCCCTCCTCCCCCTACGTGCTGAAACTATACCCACGAGGTAGAAGAGCAGGATGACTCAAGAGCCACTGTGCTGATAGACATGGGAGGGGATGTATTATAAACCATTAGACAAGGTGTTTCCTCCGCCTCCCTGTACTCTCATCCCTGATCCTTGTTAGGGCGCCAGATGGGGCCCCTGTTGCTCCAGGAAGAGTTATCACTGCAGAAACAGCAAAGCAGGGCATCAACATTTTTATTTAAATATACTCAATATACAATACTGTGTTACAAATGAACCTATCTATGAAATAGAATCTTGGACACAAAGAACAGACTAGTGGTTGCCAAGGGGGAGGTGATTGGGGGAGGGATAGAGTGGGAGGTTTGGGTTAGCAGATGTAAGCTTTTATATCTAGAATGGATAAACAACAAGGTCCTACTGTATAGCACAGAAAACTATATTCAATATTCTATGAAAAACCATAATGGAAAATAATATAAAAAAAGAATGTATATATATGACTGAATCACTTTGCTATACAGTAGCAACTAACATTTTGTAAATCAGCTATATTTCAGTAAAATCAAAATAAAATAACATTAGTTTCAGGTGTACAGTGAAGTGATTTAGTTATATATATATTTATATTCTTTTCTGTTACAGGTTATTATTAATATAAGAATTGAATATCATTCACTTCAGTTCAGTTGCTCAGTCGTGTCCAACTCTTTGCGACCCCATGAATCGCAGCACGCCAGGCCTCCCTGTCCATCACCAGTCCCAGAGTTTACCCAAACTCATGTCCATCGAGTCAGTAGTGCCACCTAGCCATCTCATCCTCTGTCATCCCTTTATCCCTCTTCCCCCAATCCCTCCCAGCATCAGGGTCTTTTCCAGTGAGTTGGCTCTTCACATCAGGTGGTCAAAGTATTGGAATTTCAGCTTCAGCATCAGTCTGTCCAGTGAATATTCAGGGTTGGTTTCCTTCAGGATTGACTGATTTCCTTGCAGTTTCAAGAGTCTTCTCCAACACCACAGTTCAAAAGCATCAATTCTTTGGTGCTCAGCCTTCTTTATGGTCCAACTCTCACATCCATACATGACTACTGGAAAAACCATAGCTCTGACTATACAGACCTTCATTGGCAAAGTGATGTCTCTGCTTTTTAATGTGCTGTCTAAGTTGGTCATAGCTTTCCTTCCAAAGAGTAAGTGTCTTTTAATTTCATGGCTGCAGTCACCATATAAAGTGATTTTGGAGCCCAAGAAAATAAAATCTATCATTGCTTCCACTTTTCCCTCTTTGATTTGTCATGAAGTGTTAGGACCAGCTGCCACAATCTTATTTTTTTTAATATTGAGTTTCAAGCCAACTTTTTCACTCTCCTCTTTTCACCCTTATCAAGGGGCTCTTTAGTTCTTGCCATTAGAGTATTATCATCTGCATTTCTGAGGTTGTTGATATTTCTCCTGCCAATCTTGATTCCATTTTGTGCTTCATCCAGCTCAGCATTTTGCATGATGTACTCTGAATATAAGTTAAATAAGCAGAGTGACAATATACAGCCTTGACATTCTCCTTACCCAATTTGGAACCAGTCCATTGCTCCATGTCTGGCTCTAACTATTGCTTCTTAACTCGCATACAGGTTTCTCAGGAGGCAGGTGATATTGTCTGGTGTTCCCATCTTTTGAAGAATTTTCCACAGTTTGTTGTGATCTATAGAGTCAAAGGGTTTAGTGTATCAATGAAGCAGAAGTAGATGTTTTTCTAAAATTCCTTTGGTTGCTCCATGATCCAAGGAATGTTGGCAATTTGATCTCTGGTTCTTCTGCGTCTTTGAAACCCAGCTTGTACATCTGGAAGTTCTCAGTTCACATACTGCTGAAACCTAACTTGAAGAATTTTGAACATAACCTTAATAGCATGTAAAATGAAGGCAATTCTACAGTAGATTGAATATTCTTCGGCATTGCCCTTCTTTGGGATTGGAATGAAAACTGACTTTTCCAGTCCTGTGGCCACTGCTGAGTTTTCCAAATTTGCTGGTGTACTGCATGTAGCACTTTCACAGCATCATCTTTCAGGATTTGAAATAGTTCAGCTGGAATTCCATCACCTCCACTTGCTTTGTAGTAATGCTTCATAAGGCCCACTTGACATCACATTCCAGGATGTCTGAATGTAGGTGAGTGACCATACTGTTGGAGTTATCCAGGTCACTGATCTTTTTTGAATAGTTCTTCAGTGTATTCTTGCCACTTCTTCTTAATCTCATCTGCTTCTGTTAGGTTTTTACTGTTTCTGTCCTTTATTGTGCCCATCTTGCATGAAATGTTCCCTTGATATATCCAGTTTTCTTGAAGAGATCTCTCATCTTTCCCATTCTACTGTTTCCCTCCATTTCTTTACATTGTTCTTTACACTTAGGAAGGTTTTCTTACCTCTCCTTGCTATTCTCTGGGACTTTGTATTCAGTTAGGTACATCTTTCCCTTTCTCTCTCGCCTTTTGCTTCTCTTCTCTCGTTAGCTATTTGTGAAATCTCTTCAGACAACCACTTTGCCTTCCTCCATATCTTTTTCTTTGGGATGGTTTTGTCACTGACTCCTGCGTGTTATGAACTTCCATCTGTAGTTCTTCTGGCACTCTGTCTACCAGATCTAATTTCTTGAATCTATTCATCACCTCTACTGTGTAATCATAAGGGTTTGATTTAGATCATACCTGAATGGCCTAATGGTTTTCCCTCTTTTCTTCAATTTAAGCCTGGATTTTGCAATAAGGAGCTCATGATCTGAGCCACAGAGAGCTCCAGGTCTTGTTTTTCCTGACTGTATAGAGTTTCTCCGTCTTTAGTTGCAAAGAACGTAATCAATCTGATTTTGGCATTGACTATGTAGTAATGTTCATGTGTGGATTCATCACTTGGATTGTTGGAAAAGGGTGTTTACTATGAGCAGAATGTTCGCTGCCTTGCTTTATTTTGTACTCTGAGGCCAAATTTGCCTGTTATCTCGAGTATATCTTGACTTCCTACTTTTACACTACAATTCGGTATTAATTCTAGAAGGTGTTGTAGGTCTTCACAGAACTGTTCAACTTCAACTTCTTCAGTGTCAGTTATGAAGGCATAGACTTGGATTACTGTGATGCTGAAGTGTTTACCTGGGACACCTTCTCATATATATATATATATATATATTTTTGATTGAGTTGTTTGGTTTTGTAATACTGAATTGTGTGAGCTGTTTGTATCAAATGTTTATAAATTCAAGTTTTAGAGTAACTTGTGTGCCTTCTGTAGCAGTAAAAAGCTTCCTTTCTGATGCTCCTTTTATTATAATATTGGAATAAACCTCTAGAGCCCCTATTCCTTAAACTGTTTTCTACCCTTTTCAAACCAACTGGGCAGAGCTTAAAATCTAACTGGCTTGTACAGTAGTCCTGTTTCCTCTCTAGCACATGTAGGGTGAAAACTGTACCATTATGGGGTGCTTTTTATTCCTTTCTCTTTGTTTTTGAGCTTAAACACTTCTTTTCCTAACACAGTCACCTATAATTTATCTTATGGGGTTCTCTACAATAAGAAATATAAATGTGCCAAGTTCTGAGTCTATTAAATGTCTATTTCCCGAACAAATCATGCACAGCTTTGCTCTCCTATCTATCTAAATGACACAGTTTTACCCAGGATGCCATGACTCCAACATTTAACCTGTCTAAGCCTGGGTGAGATGGACTACATTAGTCCAATAATGGACTACATTATTGTGGTTCTGCCTGTCTTGTATTCCATTTTTCATCCTGTTTTTCTTTGAGATTCCCATAAGCAAAATGTCCAAGTGCACCTAGATTTATTTCTAGCCGTTGATTTTATAATATTTATGTGTGGCTCAGGATAGGTTAAGTTATACAATAGTAACAACTCCAAATGTTAGTGACTCACAGTGATAAAGGTTTATTTTTCACTCACATTATCTATTTATTGTGACACATTGTTATGGTTTTTGCTCTGTTCATCTTTGCTTTGCTCATCTTCATTCTGGACCCAGGCTTGCAGAGCAGCCTCTACCTGAAATATTGGCAACTGCTGTGGCAGAGAAAAGAGACATGGAGAACCCACATACTGGCCCTTAAAGCTCCTGCTTAGAAGGTATACACATTACTTCCGTCCTTATTTCATTGGTTAATGTGAGTCACATGGCCACTCCCATGTAAGAATGTATAACACTCTTGCAGAAGCATCTAAGGAAGAAAGCTAGACTGTCTGGCCTGCAATAATATAATCTATCAGAATCTGCCTTAACTCAGGTAATGCAGTCTTGCATAAGGTCCTCAGGTATCTTTATTTATTTATTGGTAAAATAAATTCTATTACCTGCTGTGATTGAAACCACAGTTTGGGTCATGAAATCCTGAAACTGAATCAAAGGTATATAATTAGCAACCGAAAGTGAAGCTGATACACGGTGAGGGGGAGGTAGGGAACCCAAGGAACGTCACAAGCTGCATGAATCCAAGAAGTTATTCATGCCATGGTTGCCTTTGTGGCTCTGGATACACAGTCTGGGAATATGGATGCATGTTCTGTGCCTGGAGCTCATGAACCAGAGGCCCCTGAGGGAATGTGTGGAACGTGGATGCTTTCTGCAGTTTACAGTCCCTGTTTGCTGTCCTCGCTAAGAAACAGATGAAAGGGGGAAAGAAGCTGTGATAGCAAAACAGCATTCTCCCCACAGCTGCCTACAAGTGATAGGCAGCTCACACTCCCCCCAGTGTTGGAGGCACCGACTTCTGAAGTCAGCCACAAGTGGAACTGAAAGAATCTTATTTCCCAATCATCGCATACTAGCCTGAGCCTAGCCATCGACATGCACAGAGGCACAAGGAGATGTGGCCTTTCCAGAAAGAACACTGGTCTCTGAACACTGCTTTGTCAGTGTCCTTAGGTGGCTGGGCACCCAAGCCTCACAGTTAGGACCCACTGCTTCTCCTCCTCTGTGGAGGGGCTGAGGATTAACAACCAGATAGGGAAATACCAAGTTTGTTTATCTATCTTTCTATTTATTTATTTAAGATTTTGCAGTGACAGTTAACTCAGGCAATACTTCCCTGTAAAATGGGATCTCTGAAACTGTCAAGTAAACTCAGCCATACTCTTTCAAATGAGGTCATTCCCCTTAGAGAAAGCGTACAGAGCTCGCTGTTTCTGTTCATTTCTTTGTTTTTGGCTTCGTGCTTTGTGAGATCTTAGTTCTCCAACCCAGGATTGAACTCCCTACCCCACCTCCTGCTTTGCAAATGTGGAGTCTTAACCACTGGACTGCTGGGAAATACTAAATATTAATACCACCTTTATCAACAGCTAAGTATACCATTTATCATCTAAGCTTGAATGTTTTTGAGACTGAGAAAGTCTGCTAGGAATGAATCATATAATTTGAAATAAATACTTATTTATTGGCCCTCAACAGATTTTATGATGCTGATAGACTTCTAAAATAGTCCTATAAAAACTTTTTTTTTTTTTTTTAATTATTGACCTTCCTTGATGGGCTCAGTGATAAAGAATCCACCTGCCAATGCAGAAGACATGAGTTTCATGCCCGATGGAGGAGGATCCCACATGTTGTGGAACTNTAAAATAGTCCTATAAAAACTTTTTTTTTTTTTTTTAATTATTGAGCTTCCTTGATGGGCTCAGTGATAAAGAATCCACCTGCCAATGCAGAAGACATGAGTTTCATGCCCGATGGAGGAGGATCCCACATGTTGTGGAACTATGAAGCCCCTGTTTCATAGCAACTGAGTCTGGTCTCTAGAGCCTGGGAGCTGCAACTACTGAAGCCCACGCATCTGGAACCTGTGCTCTGCAACAAGAAAAGCCACTCAATGAGAAACCCAAGTACCACACTGGAGAGTAGCCCTGGATTACCACAACCAGAGAAACGCCCACACAGCAACTAAGACCCAGCACAGCCAAAAAAATACATACGTTTTTCTTTAAAAAAAAAAAGTTTATAAAAGTCACTAAAAAATAAGAAAAAGTAAAATTTTCTCTACAAAATAAAGTAACATTTCCATGTCCATTAAAGCAAATTTTATAACACCTTCTTTATTAAGCATTTGAAATAATGTAAGCAAAATAATTATTTCTGATACCTATTTACTTTAATCTGCTACTCAGGCATATCTCTTTCTCTGTCACTGATAGTTTTCTGAAAAGCTTTTTTATTTACTCTTTGTTTTAATTTTTAAAAGTGAAATATAGTTCAGGTGTAAAGCACAGTGATTCAGTTATATATATACATTCGTTTCATTCTTTTTTTATGGCTGAGTACTTTTCCATTGTATATATATGTACCATATCTTCTTTATCCATTCCTCTGTCAATGGACACTTAGGTTGCTCCCATGTTTTGGCTATTATAATAGTGCTGCTGTGAGCCTAGGGATGCATGTATCTTTTTTAATTAGAATTTTCATCTTTTCTTGATATATGCCCAGGAGTGGGATTGCTGGATGATATGATAACTCTATTTTTAGAGAAAAACTTACTTTAAGAAAAACATTTGGTTTATTGAAGTATAGTTAATTTACAATATTGTGTTAATTTCTGCTGTACAGCACAGTGAGTCAGTTATATATACATTCTTTTTCCTTTTGGTTTAATCACAGGATATTGTATGTAGTTCCCTGTGCTATCAGGAGGACCTTATTGTTAATCCATTTCATATATAATAGTTTGAATCTGCTAATCCCAAACACCGAGTTCGTTCCTTCCCCACCCTCCTCTGCCTTGGCAACCACAAGTCTGTCTGTATGTCTGTGAGTCTGGTTCTGTTTTATAGATAAGCTCATTTGTATCGTGTTTCAGATTCCACATGTAAGTGATATCATATGGTATTTTTCTTTTTTTTTCTGACTTACTTCACTTAGCATTGTTACTGAAAATTCTGTCCTTGTCCCTGATGCTGATGGGAATAATGAGAACAAGGTATTGAGAGTCAAGGAAAAAGAAATCTATTGATTTGCCAATAATTAGAGTGGGTAGCCAACCAGCGTCTTGAAATCAACCATTCTGGGAAGAAGCAAGCGTAAAGAAAAGTCTTGCAACTGTGGTTAAGTAAGAGGAACAGGCAAAACAGCATGAAGGCCTGCCTATGTTAATCAGTAACAAAGAATGCTGAGTTTAGTTCCCAGCAACTGAGGGAGAAGAGAAAAACACTTTGGCTTAGATATTCTTCATCAAACAGTATTAGCCTCGTGGCCCTGTTACAATATGATGGTCTCTAGGACCATCCATGTTGCTGCAACTGGCTTTATTTCATTCTTTTAATGGTTGAGTAATATTCCATTGTATATATGTACTATATCTTCTATATGTACTATGCCCATTCATTTGTTGAAGGACATTTTGGTTGTTTCTATGTCTTGGCTATTGTAATTAGTGTGGCTATGAACATAAGGGTGCATGTGTTTGTTTGAATTATGATTTTCTCTAGTTGTATATCCAAGAGTGGGATTGCCGGGTCATATGACAATTCTCTTTTTAGCTTTTTCACTGTTTTTCACAGTGGCTGTACCAATTTACATTCCTACCAATAGTGTAGGAAGGTTCCCTTTTTTCTACACCATCCCCAGAATTTATTATTTTCAGACTTTTTAATGATGGCCATTCTGAGGAGTGGGAGGTGGCAGTTTTGATTTGCATTTCTGTAAGAATTAATGGTGTTGGACATCTTTTTGTGTGCCTGTCATCTGTATGGCTTCTTTGGAGAGATATCTATTTAGGTATTCTGCCCTTTTTTCAATTGGGTTGTTTATTTTTTGATACTGAGTTGTATGAACTGTTTGTATATTTTGGAAATTAAGCGCTTGGTTGCATAGTTTGCAAGTATTTTTTTCCATTTTGTTGCTTGTCTTTTCATTTTATTTATGGTGTCTTTTGCTGTGGAAAAGCTGCTAAATTTGTTTAGGTCCCATTTTGATTTTTGTTTTCATTTCTGTTGCCTTGAAAGATTGACCTAAGGAAACACTAGCATAATTTATGTCAGAGAATGTTTTGCCTGTGTTCCCTTGTACGAGTTTTATTGTTTCATGTCTTGTATTTAAGTGCTTAAACCATTTTGAGTTTATTTTTGTATATAGTGTGAGGGAGTGTTCTAACTTCATTGATTTACATGCAGCTGTCTAGCTTTCCCAGCACCATGTGCTGAAGAGACTGTGAGAAAAACTTACTATTTTAAATGATTTAAATATTTTTTTCAAAAAACTTGCCAGTAATCATTTTCAAATGTACGTTTTATGGTTAGTAAATTTAAAATTGCTCACACCTTCACTTTGCTTTTCTCCACATACTGCTGTCTATGTCATAATTTTAAAAAATACTATTTTTACAGATATAACATGCAAATAAGTGTAGAAGAAATTCTGCTCAATGGAGAAAATGTTAAATTCTAATTTCCTTTATATTGATATTTGTAAATATTTCAACTCAAATATTCTCGGAATTTTTATCTCTTGCTTCCATTCAAAGTTTCTTTCAAAGTTTTTCAGACATTTTAAAATTATGAGTGAACATACATAAAATTTACCATCTTAACCATTTTTTATAGACATTAAAAAAATGTGTTTTAACTTTTTCTGGGAATAAGTACATTCTTTCAAGGAAGAAGCTATCTGTAGCTGATTTTTAGGTGATAAACCTAGCATCTAGAGGAATTCAAAAAGTTACTGAATGGAAAACCAAACTTTTTTCCCCTTTTTTTGTACTTTAAAGAATAATGCAACCCACAAGTATTTTTATTTTTTAAAATAGGATAGAACACAGACTTTTAGGATACAGTATAGACTTATTACATATACTTCCTTTATATTTCGCCTGCTAGAAGAAGCTATATTTGAAATGTTTCCAGATTTACTTTTAGCTAAAACTAAAATATGTATATAATTGTTTGTGCTTAATATATATTTAAAGCTATAATAAAAAGAAAAATATTCTTTAATTTTATTCGAGTAGAGTTCAGTAGCATAAAGTACGTTCACGTTGTTGTATAACCATCAGCACTATCTACCTGCAGAACTCATTTCATCTTGCAAAACTGAAATTCTGTACCAATGAAATTATAGCTCCTGATTCTCCCATCCCTCTGACTTTGGTAACCCCATCCTGCTTTCTGGCTCTAAATTTGACTACTCTAGATAAGTTACCCAAGTGGGACCATACAACAGTTATCCTTTTATGACTGGCTTATTTCACTTAGCATAATGCCATCAAGGTTCATCTATGTTGCAGTATGTATCAGAATTTTCTGCTTTTTTAGGGAGGGCAGGATAATATTCTGTTTTATATATTCAGTTCAGTTCAGCAGCTCAGTCGTGTCCGACTCTTTGCAACCCCATGAACCACAGCACATCAGGCCTCCCTGTCCATCACCAACTCCCGGAGACCACCGAAACCCATGTCCGTTGAGTTGGTGATGCCATCCAACCATCTCATCCTCTGTTGTCCCCTTCTCCTCCTGCCTTCAATCTTTCCCAGCATCAGGGTCTTTTCAAATGAGTCTGCTCTCTGTATCAGGTGGCCAAAGTATTGGAGTTTCAGCTTCAACATCAGTCCCTCCAATGAACACCCGGGACTGATCTCCTTTAGGATAGACTGGTTGCATCTCCTTGCAGTCCAAGGGACTCTCAAGAGTCTTCTCCAACACCACAATTCATATATAATATTCTGTTTTATATATATTATACATATAATATTCCATTTATATATATGTATATATGGAATTATTATCCTGCCTTATATATTACCACATTTTGTTTGCCCATTCATTCACCAATGGATACTTGGTTTGCTTCCACATTTTGATTATTGTAAATATTACTGCTATGAACACAGGAGTGCAAATATGTCTTGAAGTCCCTACTTTAAATTCCTTTATTATCCTGAACTGAAATTGCTGATTATATAGTGGTTCCATTTTTAATTTTTTGAGCAACTGCCACTTTGTTTTCCATAGAGGCTGTAGCATTTTATACACCCACAAACAGTACATAAGTGTTCCAATCTTCCAGTCTCCTCACCAATACCTGTTGTTTTGTTTTTGATAGTAGCTGTCCTAATAGGTATGGGGTGGTATCTCACTGTGATTTGTGTTTGCATGTCCCTGTTGATTAGTTATGTTGAGCATCTTTTTTTTTTTTTTTTTTAGTTGCTTTACAGTGTTGGGTTAGTTTCCGCTTGTACAGCAAGCTGAATCAGCCATATGTATACATATATCCCCTCTTTGTCAGCGCAGAACATTGAGTTCCTGGGTTATACAGTTGGTTCTCCTTAGTCATCTCTATACATAGTAGTGTATATATGTCCACCCCAGTCTCTCAATTCATCCCACCCACTTGCCCTACTTGCTGTTCATATGTCTGTTCTCTATGTCTGTGTTTCTATTTCTGCTTTGCAGATAAGTTCATTTGTACCAGTTTTCTGGCTCCCACATACATGTGTTAATATACAATATCTGATTTTCTTTTTCTGACTTATTTCACTCTGTATGACAGTCTCTAGGTCCATCTACGATCTCTGCAAATGGCACAATTTCATTCTTTCTCATGATTGAGTAATATTCCATTGCTTATGTGTGCCACATCTTTATCCATTTTTCTATTGCTGAACTTTTAGGTTGCTTCCCTGTCCTAGCTCTTGTAAATAGTGCTTCAGTGAGCTTCGGAGTGCATGTATCATTTGTAATTATGGTTTTCTCTGAGTGTGTGCCCAGGAGTGGGATTGCTGGATCACAGGATAGATCTATTTTCAGTTTTATAACAAACTTCCACTATGGGGACTTAGTGGCTATATCACTTTACACTCCTACCACCAGTGTAAGAGAGTTCCCTTTTCTCCACATCTTCTCCAGCACTTACTGTTTGTGGAGTTTTTGATGGCCGTTCTGACTGGTGTGAGGTGATACCTCATTGTAGTTTTGATTTTAATTTCTCTAATAATTAGTGATGTTGAGCATCTTTTCATGTGCCTTTTAGCCATCTGTATGTCTTCTTCGGAGAAATGTCTGCTTAGGTCTATAGGAGTGGTTTATATAGTCTAGATATTAACCTCTTGTCAGATAGATGATTTACAAATATTTCCTCCCATTCCTTTTTACTTTGTTGGTTGTGTCCTTTGATGGACTGAAGTTCTTAATTTCGGTATAGTTCAATTTATCTGTTTTTGCTTTTGCAAAACTTCCTTGCCAGTCCAGTGGTTAGGACTCCATGCTTCCAGTGTAGCAGATGCAGGTTCTAACCCTGGTCAGGAAGCTAAGATCCCCACCTGCCTTACAGTCAAAAACCCAAAACATAAAGCAAGAAATGTTATAACAAATTTAATAAAGACTTTGAAAACAGTCTACATAAAACAGGAGCTGTATTTACATTAATCCAGTAAAAAGTATCTCTTAGTTGGATTCTCCCAGAAGCAGACACAGAGGCTAGCACTGAGTGCACATCTTCTATTTGGAGGCTCAGGAAACTAGAGAAGATGCTTAAGAGTCCCCTGGACAGTAAGGAGATCAAACCAGTCAATCCTAAAGGAAATCAATCCTGAATATTCATTGGAAGGACTGATGCTGAAGCAAAGCTCCAGTACTTTGGCCACCTGATGGGAAGAGCTGACTCACTNGGAGATCAAACCAGTCAATCCTAAAGGAAATCAATCCTGAATATTCATTGGAAGGACTGATGCTGAAGCAAAGCTCCAGTACTTTGGCCACCTGATGGGAAGAGCTGACTCACTGGAGAAGACCCTGATGCTGAAGATGATTGAAGCAGCTACCCTCTGCAGGAGTCCAGTGCACCCATATTGGGCTGGGGTTATCCATGGATGGGATAAAGATCAAGCAGTCACTCACTAGATGACCAACTCCATAGGACCACATGTGTGCCCATAGTTGGAGCTGAGAGGAGGGGGCAGGGGATTGCAACCTTGACTAGGACACAGGTCTACAATGTCTGCTGTGTTTGAGTTTAGAGAGTCAGAAGGCATGTGGCAAATACGCTCTAGAGAAAGTAGCGTGGTGTAGGCATCTAGCATGAAGAAAGCGAGAAGGATGAAGTCCACTTTCGAGGAGTGAGAGAGCCACACTGGAACCAGGAAGGAAGACTCTTCCTCCTGCAGTCTCTCCAAGGTGATTGTTACTGAGTCCAAACTCATACTGCTCATCACATGACAAGCCAGTAAATCAAGAGACAAGTGGATGGGGCAACAAACAGTGGCTTTATTCAGAAAGCCAGCAGATGGAGATGATGATGGACTAGTGTTCCAAGGAATCATCTTGCCTGGGTTTGAATGCTAATTTCTTTTATAGAGCAAAGGGAGGGAGGTAAGTAGGTTAAGTGAATAAGGGTGATAAGTCACTGTGCATGTTTCCTGGTTCCAGCCAGACCCTGGAGGAGCCATTTTAACTTCTACAGTCATTTATAGCCATTTATAGGCCTGATCAGAATGTCTCCTGTGAACTAAACAAAGGTATTTTAGCTTAAACTCAGACAAGGGAGGCAGAGTTATCAGAGATGGGCCATTATGTATACTTTAAGCTATAGGCAACATCCCTTTAGTGATAAATTTGTAGCAAAAGCAATAGAATACAAAATTTGTTAGTTTCCCAATAGTGTCTGACTCTTTGTGATACCATGGACTGTAGCCCCAAGTCTCCTCTGTCCATGGAATTCTCCAGGCAAGGATACTGGTGTGGGATAGCCATTCTCTTCTCCAGGGGATCTTCCCAACCCAGGGATCAAACCTGGGTCTCCTGAATTGCAGGCAGATTCTGTAGTGGCTGAGCCACCAGGGAGGAAACAGATCCAATATAGAGTCAGATTTGCTTTCCCCTGTTACATTAATTTGAAAGCTATGCTCACTGCTCAAGTAAATCACTCATTCCTAGATGAAACTACAGTAGCCAACAGATGTACAAAGCATAGTCTACCAAACTCATCCCAGCTTACTTTAATGTTACTACCACTACTATTAAAACAGAAATATTTAGGACAAAGGCTAAACCAGACAGGATATAACGTGACTTAGGTCTTTCTGAAATGAATGGGGATTAGTTACCCTATGCATTCCACATGTCAAATCCTTAAAATCTAATTGGAAACTGTGGCTTAGGCCAGGAAAATCAAGCAGGACTTCTTCCAACTACTGGTATCTCTGGAATCTAAAAGGCTCTTTTCTCTAAACAGCCCACTCAGAAATGAGTCTGCTTTCCTCACCCAGGCATGGTGGAGCCGAGAGAACAGGAGGACATGCAGCACTGTTCCATGCAGTGACCTAACCCAAGAAGGAAGTGTGGTTCGAAGGGTATCAGATTCTGACCAATGATATTAGCCACTCTTCTTTCATGTGGATGGACAAGTACAGGGATGGAAAGAGACACAAGAAATAGGGGACAAAATACTTGCTTCAGGCACCTCTCCGCCTCTACTGGCCAAATTAGAACCCTCCAGTCACTTCTGCTTCCTATTCTCCAGCAAGCAAACTTTTTACCCTCATATCCAGTTGGGCTTCCCTGATGGCTCAGCTGGTAAAGAATCTGCCTGCAATGTGGGAGAGCTGAGTTTGATCCCTGGGTTGGGAAGATCCCCTAGAGAATAGAAGGACTACCCACTTCAGTATTCTAGCCTGAAGAATTCCATGGACTGTATAGTCCACAGGGTCACAGAGAATCAGACACGACTGAACAACTTGCACTTTCATATCCAGTCACTCAGCCCTGTCTCCCCTTCCTCCAAAATATACCAAGAATCTACCCCATCTTTTGTCTCTCCACACTGCCCACTAGAGTTATCTTTCCAGACATGTTTCAAGTCAGCATCCTCTAGTGTCTTTTTTACAAGTAGGACGAAGTTCAAACTTCTTAGCTTAAAAGACAGTGCTTCCTGAAGCTGATTGTGCATACAAGGTATCTGAAGCAGTTCTTTAAACAGTGAGTAGGGAGTTACCTGGATGCCTAGTGGTTAGGGTTTGGGGCTTTCACTGTCACGGTCCAGGTTGAATCCATGGTTGAGGATTAAAGATCCTGCAAGCTGCATGACACCAAAACAAACCAAAAACCAAACAAACAAAAAACCATAGCAATTAGTGGTCTCCTTCTCAAAGGCTTGCATCCTGCAGTAGGTACAGAAATCTATAGAGAGCTCTGCATCTGTATAGTGTGACCTCAACTCCACTCTCCCCCTCCCCACAACCCTTCACAACCTGAGGCCACAGAGACTTTTCCATTTTCTTACCATGACACACACTTCCATGCAGAGTAATTTTACTTATCTTTCTAGCATATTCCTTCCTGCTTGTCTTGCCTTAATAAGTCCACATATTTAAACATCTTGCCCAGGGACTGCACTGTGAGGTCCTTAGATATCCAATGGGAAGAGAGAGTGTCATCTTAGTGTCCTACCACATATTATACTTCATCAGTCAGTTCAGTCACTCAGTCGGTCCGACTCTTTGTGACCCCATGGAGTGCAGCACGCTAGGCCTCCCTGTCCATCACCAACTCCGGAGTTTACTCAAACTCATGTCCATTGAGTTGGTGATGTCACCCAACCATCTCACCCTCTGTTGTCCCCTTCTCCTCCCACCTTCAATCTTTCCCAGCATCAGGGTCTTTTCAAATGAGTCAGTTCTTCATATCAGGTGGCCAAAGTATTGGAGTTTCAGCTTCAGCATTAG
This sequence comes from Oreotragus oreotragus, assembly GCA_006410675.1. NCBI lineage: Eukaryota > Metazoa > Chordata > Mammalia > Artiodactyla > Bovidae > Oreotragus > Oreotragus oreotragus. Next base: position 393,154 of record SJYX01010277.1, read on the forward strand.
TCCCTCCAAGGAATATTCAGGACTGGTTTCCTTTAAGATGGACTGGTTGGATCTCCTTGCAGTCCAAGGGACTCTCAAGAGTCTTCTCCAACACCACAGTTCAAAAGCATCAATTCTTCAGCACTCAGCTTTCTTTACAGTCCAATTCTCAGATCCATACATGACTACTGGAAAAACCATAGCTTTGACTAGAGGGACCTTTGTTGGCATATTAATGTCTCTACTTTTTAATATTCTGTCTAGTCATAACTTATCTTTCAAGGAGCAAGCACCTTTTAATTTCATGGCTACAGTCACAATCTGCAGTGATTTTGAAGCCCCCCAAAATAAAGTCTCTCACTGTTTCCATTGTTTCCCCATCTATTTGCCATGAAGTGATGGGACCAGAGGCCATGATCTTATTATACTTCAGTTCAGTTCAGTCGCTCAGTCATGTCCGACTCTTTGTGACCCCATGAATCACAGCACACCAGGCCTCCCTGTCCATCACCAACTCCCAGAGTTCACTTAAACTCATGTCCTTCGAGTTGGTGATGCCATCCAGTCATCTCATCCTCTGTTGTCCCCTTCTCCTCCTGCTCCCAATCCCTCCCAGCATCACAGTCTTTTCCAGTGAGTCAACTCTTTTTATGAGGTGGCCAAAGTATTGGAATTTCAGCTTCAGCATCAGTCCTTCCAATGAACACCCAGGACTGATCTCCTTTAGGATGAACTGGTTGGATCTCTTTGCAGTCCAAGGGACTCTCAAGAGTCTTCTCCATTATACTTACTATGTACTTATTCATGCTGTGCTTAGTTGCTTAGTCATGTCTGACTGTTTATAACCCACTGAACTGTGGCCCACCAGGCTCCTCTGTCCATGGGATTTTTCAGGCAAGAATCCTGGGTTGCTTGAATGGGAAGGAATAGGTTTCATTTCTTTCTCCAGGGCATCTTCCTGATCTAACTCATGTCCTCCTGCACTGAGGCAGATTCTTGACCTGCTAAGACATCAGGGAAGCCTATAGGGAATAATATCTGATATCTAAACTCAAGATATCAAGATGATGTCAAGATGTCCTTTTTTTTTTTTTAATTTGATGTGTTACAGTAACATCTCTCTTCCTCAGTTCATCTCTCTGTCTAGAACATTTTTTAATATCTCAATTTTATTTTTTAAATTCTATTTTTTGGCTGCATCACATGGTGTGTGTGATCATATTTCCCCAACCAAGAATTGGAACCTGGACCTCTGCATTGGAAGTGCAGGGTCTTAACCACTGGACCACTATGGAAGTCCCCCTTTTCTAGTTTTTTTTTCCTTTTCTAGTTCTGAGAGAGACACATAGGAAACAAGATGAAGATCAAAATATCAGCTCCATGATGGAAATGTGATGTTACATGATGGTATGCAATAATGAAATTTCATGAAACTGTAAAAAATATATATAGAGATATAGATATGTCCATCATGGAGTTGATATTTTGATCTTCATTTCCTGTGTGTCTCTCTTAGAACTAGGCAAGGGGGACTTCCCTGGTGGTTCAGTGGTTAAGACCCTCTACTTCCAATTTACAAATATATATAATATGTATTATATATAATCTCAGCCCCATTTATATACCTAGGCAGGTTGATAAGAAGTCCAGGGTCCCTGAGTGGGAGAAAGGGGTCTGGGGTTCTCAAGGAAGAGATCAGTTCAGTCACTCAGTTGTGTCAAATCTTTGTGACCTCATTGAGTGCAGCCNTCTGTCGTCCCCTTCTCCTCCTGCCCCCAATCCCTCCCAGCATCAGAGTCTTTTCTAATGAGTCAACTCTTCTCATGAGGTGGCCAGAGTACTGGGGTTTCAGTTTCAGCATCATTCCCTCCAAAGAAATCCCAGGTGGCCAAAGTCCTGGGGTTTCAGTTTCAGCATCATTCCCTCCAAAGAAATCCCAGAATGGACTGGTTGGATCTCCTTGCAGTCCAAGGGACTCTCAAGAGTCTTCTCCAGCACCACAGTTCAAAAGCATCAATTCTTCAGCACTCAGCTTTCTTCACAGTCCAACTCTCACATCCATACATGACTACTGGAAAAACCATAGCCTTGACTAGACAGACCTTTGTTGGCAAAGCAATGTCTCTGCTTTTGAATATGCTATCTAGGTTGGCCATAACTTTCTTTCCAAGGAGTAAGTCTTTTAATTTCATGGCTGCAGTCACCATCTGCAGTGATTTTGGAGCCCAAAAATATAAAGTCTGACACTGTTTCCACTGTTTCCCCATCTATTTGCCATGAAGTGATGGAACTGGATGCCATAATCTTCGTTTTCTGAATGTTGAGCTTTAGCCAACTTTTCCACATTCCTCCTCCTCCACTTTCATCAAGAGGCTTTTTAGTTCTTCTTCACTTTCTGCCATAAGGGTGGTTTCATCTGCATATCTGAGGTTATTGATATTTCTCCCGGCAATCTAGGGATTATATAACAGTGTATCCTGCTTGAGGAGAGTTTCTCCTTCCTGAAAACCTTCTGACTAATCTTAATATCTTAAAATGTATATTATGGGAGTGGGTCTGGTAGGATCTTTCTATTGTCAAGTTCTAATCCTGTTATCCTAAAATGTAAATTGTGGGCATGGGTCTGGTAAAATTTTCACAAACTTGAGACATTCTTTTGATTTATTGTAATCTAGTGAAGAGGGCATTCTCTATGCCCCTTCTGATGTCTGTGTCAGAAGTCTTCTCTGTCCCTTTTCTTACTTGAATCAAACTCTTCTACATGAAAGCTCTTGAGTGATCAAGCCTGGTCCCTGGTCCAGAAGCTAAATCTTCGGAGATCAAGAATCCACTGTTCACTATAAGCTATCACTGATAGACTCTATCTTGAAAGATGACACTAAGTGTGTGATCATATTGGCTTATGACTATACTTTGCTGTCTGAGTAAAACTGTTTCATTTGGGACAGGACCTACCTTTAAGCACAGTGTCAGAGAGCTTAAGATTAGAAGTAGGGTGAGAAGAGAGAGAGAGAAACAAAGAAGCCAAGTCTATTTTCCTCTGCAAAATTCTCCATCAAATAAGTCACCCTTAGCCTGGGTACCAGTGAAGGGAAAAGGAGAGAGGTGGAGAAAGGCCTGATGATATGTAATGGAAGTTTCACATGAAAATGTACAAATTTGGGAATAAATGCCCCCTAAACAGTACTGTGGGCTTTCCTGGTGGCTCAAGGGTAAAGAATCTGCCTCCCCGTCTAGAAGACCCAGGTTTAATCCCTCGATTGGGAAGATCCCCTGGAGAAGGAAATGGCAACCCACTCCACTATTCTTTCTTGGGAAATCCCATGGACAGAGAAGGCTGGTGGGCTACAGTCCATGGGGTCTCAAAAGAGTCAGCCATGACTTAGGGACTAAACAACACACCCCTAACAGCACTATAATTATTTTATAAGATCATTTGTCATTCTGCCTCTGTAGACTCCTAGAATCCCAAAGATAATTTTATTTATTTTTGTATTTCCTGTGCCTGGTACAGTGTTCAATAAATAATTGCTTGATGAATGCTTATTCCTGAAGTTGAAATTAAGACCTTAGATTTTACTGGTACTTGTACCTCAGATTTCTAGATCATAGAGCTTCTAGTACTTTCTAATTCCCAGCAGTCACTCAACATAATTACATGCATTTTCATCATATTTAGACATTGTCTACAGTGTTATTTTTTGCCTAATTTTCTTCCCCAAATAGCTGAGACATATGTCTATTTTTAGTTGCTCTCTTCATTTAAATTCAAATAGGACAAAAGCCAGAATCCAGTGTCCTGCTGCAGTGTACACAGCTTCAAAACGATTTCTAAATATTTGCAGGCTTCTGTACGAAAAAGAGACCTTGTGAGGCATCACTGATATAGGTTGATTGGGACTAAATGGGAATCATATAATTCTAATTTCCAGAATCCTTCTTTACATAGGAAAAGGTTTGGTAGGCAGCAACAGAAAGTTGTCCTTCTTGTAGGGGGAAACTCTCCCCTAGGCAGCCTGTAGCTGAGTCTGCTTAGTTAAGCTGTGGAATAGTGTGGGCATCAGTAAGGATGGGGAGAGGCTGACACAGACCTCAGGAATGAAGTGGGAAGAGCAGAAACCTTGGATTGGAACTTCAGTGTGTCACTTACATTTCAGAGCTAGTTTCTTCATCTCTAAGGGGAGTTAAGAATATCCCTTTTGCTGGGCTAGCCATAAGTTCTGAGTGAGGCCAGAGGGGGTACCACTGGGAGCAGACGCATTCATTTTATTTGTATGTCAGATTAACCTGTATCATGGGAGCATTACCCTACTTCTCTATCAGCTCTATGGACACAGAGCTAGAGGCATTTTCTGAGCAAATTTATTTTTCAAAACCTTCTTCTGAGGCATTGTCCATATGTTCTACGCTTGAATTTTTTCTTCATTTGTGAAAACGTAAACACTCGTTCAGGCACTTTGACCATATTACAGTTACCATACTGTTTATCTTTTTTGCTTGAACACAAGCTGTGAGTTTCAATGCTCATCTGGTCTCCTTGGCTAAAAGGATGACTTCTATGCCACTTAGGAATGGTTGACATTTAAATCTTAGCAGTGACTGTTGGAACACTTCCAGATTAATTTTGGAAAATTGATTGAAATCCAATTTTTTTTCCCCTGTAAAGACTCATAAGAAACTATTAAGAGTGATTACTTTTTGGATAAGAAATTTGTGAGGGGCAGATGAGCTGTGATGGACATCCTCTGAGACAAGCAACCTCCTGGGATTCAAACCCTTGTGTTATTCCCCTCCTATCTCTTTTTAAGTCTTTATTGACATTTTTTTAAACAATATTGTTTCTGTTTTATATTTTGGTTTTTTGGCCAAGAGGCATGTGGGATCTTAGCTCCGACCAGGGATTGAATACATACCTCCTGCATTGGAAAGTGAAGTCTTAGCCACTGGACCACCAGGAAAGTGCCCTGTTATCCTCTCCTCTTGTATGTAGACTGAACATATTTGCTTACCTCTGGTAAGTACAGTTCAGCAGAAGTGATGGATATCACTTCCACGATGAGGTTATAGAAAGACAGTGACTTCCATCTTGGCTGTTTTCTGTTGCTTTCTCTTCTTTGCTCACCGGAAGGGAAGCTGGTGGCCGTGTTGTGGGCTGCCCTATGCATAGCCCAAATGGTAAGCAACTGAGGGCAGCCTGCAGCCAACAGCCCATGAGAACTGAGGCCCTCAGTCCATTGCCTGTAAGGGGCTAAATGCTGCCAGCATCCATGTGAGTGAGTTGGAAGAAGATCTCCCCCTAGCTGAGCATTTAGATGAGACTGAAGTCCCATCAATAGCTTGACCACAGCCCAAAAGATCTAGAACCAGAGACAACCAGCTAAGCAGTACCTGGACTTCTGACCTGCAGTAACTGAGATAAGTGTTTTGTTAAATTGCTATTTGGGGGGTGGGAGTAAATTTGTTTCTTGGCAATAGATAACTCATCCAGGAAGAGGGTATGGAAAAGAGCTATAATAAGCAGCATTTACCTCTTTTTAAGGAATGATGCTAAAGCTGATACTCCAGTACTTTGGCCACCTCATGCGAAGAGTTGACTCATTGGAAAAGACTCTGATGCTGGGAGGGATTGGGGGCAGGAGGAGAAGGGGATGACAGAGGATGAGATGGCTGGATGGCATCACTGACTTGATGGACGTGAGTCTGAGTGAACTCCAGGAGTTGGTGATGGACAGGGAGGCCTGGCGGGCTGCAATTCATGGGGTCGCAAAGAGTTGGACATGACTGAACTGAACTGAACTGATGCCTTCTATACCAAGAATTTTCTATTTGTATATATGCATTATTTGTACTTTGGGTGGGGATTTTCTGTTTCAATGATGAGAGTTTATTATTCAGCTCTTTGGTGAAATATCAGAGTACAGAAAACTTTAAAAAATACTGTCAATGGGTATTACTTAAGAAGGTAGATTATGGCAANTATTTGTATATATGCATTATTTGTACTTTGGGTGGGGATTTTCTGTTTCAATGATGAGAGTTTATTATTCAGCTCTTTGGTGAAATATCAGAGTATAGAAAACTTTAAAAAATACTGTCAATGGGTATTACTTAAGAAGGTAGATTATGGCAAACTGCAAATTGGCTCACTCAACATCAACACTTCTATTGCCTTCCCATATCATAGAAGCTAGAAACTGATAAAAGAAAAGCAAACCTACATTTTCCAGACTCTCTTGTAGTGAGGGACCAATGTGTAACCTAGCTTTCACCAAGTACACATACTACTTATGTAAAACAGAGAAGAAAGAAATTCACAATGTTAGATGGTGGTAATTTCTGGCAAATTTGTGGGTAGAGCTGCTGATTATTCTGCAGTAACTGTGGCAGAGATTCCGTTGTCTAGAAGCAGATTAGACAATAATCCAGAAGTACCAGTGAGAGGGCGGGGTTGCCATGGAGCTTTTGAAAAAGCAGTTTGATAGAATTTGTTGTTGTCGTTCAGTCACTCAGTCGTGTCCAAGTCTCTGTGATCCCATGCACTGCAGCAAGCCAGGCTTCCCTGTCCTTCACTATCTCCTGGAGTTTGCTCCAACTCACGTCCATTGAGTTGGTGATGCCGTCCAACCATCTCATCCTGTCCCCTTCTTCTCCTCCTGCCCTCAGTCTTTCCCAGCATCAGCATCTTTTCCAGTGAGTCAGCTCTTTGCATCAGGTGGCCAAATTATTGGCGCTTTAGCATCACTAAATGAATATGCAGGACTGATTTCCCTTAGAATTGACTGGTTTGATCTCCTTGCTGTACAAGGGACCCTGAAGAGCCTTTACCAGCAACGCAATTCAAATTCAAAAGCATCAATTCTTCGGCACTAAACCTTCTTTATGGTCCAACTCCTACATCCGTACCTGACTACTGGAGAAACCATAGCTTTGACTATACAGATCTTTGTCAGCAAAGTAATGTCTCTGCTTTTTAATACACTGTCTAGGTGTGTCATAGATTTCCTTTCAAGGAGAAAATGTCTTCTAATTTCATAGCTGCAGTCAGCATCTGTAGTGATTTTGGAGCCCAATAAAATAAAATAAAGTAAAATGAAATCTGCCTCTGCTTCTACTTTTTCCCCAACTATTGGCCATGAAGTGATGGGACTGGATGTCATGATCTTAGTTTTTCGAATGATGAGTTTTAAGCCTACTTTTTAGTCTCCTCTTTTACCTTCAAGAGGCTCTTTTAATTCTTCTTTGCTTTCTGCCATTAGCGTGGTGTCATCTGCATTTCTGGGGTTATTGATATTTCTCCCAGCAGTCTTGAGTCCAGTTTGTGCCTCATCCAGCCCAGCATTTCACATGATGTACTCTGCATGTAAATTAAACTAGGTGACAATATACAGCCTCGTCATACTCCTTTCCCAATTTTGAACCAGTCAGTTGTTCTATGTCCGGTTCTAAATGTTGCTTCTTGACCTGCATACAGGTTTCTCAGGAGACAGGTAAGGTGTTCTAGTATTCCTGTCTCGTTAAGAATTTTCCACAATTTGTTGTGATCCACACAGTCCAAAGCTTTCTCATAGCCAATGAAGCAGAGGTAGATGTTTTTCTGGAATTCCTTTGTTTCTCTATGATCCAATGAATGCTGGCAATTTGATCTCTGGTTACTGTATCTTTTATAAACCCATCCGCAAGTTCTTGGTACACATACTGCTGAAGCCTAGTTTGAAGGATTTTGAGCAGTCTCTTGCTAGAATAGGAAATGAGCACAATTGTCTGGTAGTTTGAACATTCTTTGTCATTGCCCTTCTTTGGGATTGGAATGAAAATGGAACTTTTCTAGTCCTGAAGCCAGTACTGAGTTTTCTGGATTTGCTGGCCTATTGAGCGCATCACTTTAACAGCATCATCTTTTAGGATTTGAAATAGCTCAGCTGGAATTCCATCATGTCCACTAGTTTTGTTCTTAGTAATGCTTCCTAACGTGCACTTGACTTCACTGTCCAGGATGTCAAGGTGAGTGACCTAGAGAATAGCTGGACATTATTCATTTGATGCCATTGTTCCATGTGGAGTAACATCCAACATAAGGGTTTAACTGACTTTACTACTTCTCTCTCCTCTCCCCTACCCCTTCCAAAATTTTGTAATTAAGTTACGTTTAATTTTTCTTTTAGTATCCTAAAACCTTAAGTAATATAAAGCTTTACTTTCATTGCCTCAAACTTAAACTTCCCATAATACCCCTCCCCATTAATATCTAATCTTCCCTCCAACTTTGTTTCCCTTTCTTTCTGGTAAAACATTTTTGCATGTTAAAAAAATGCAACATTAATAATTGCACTGGAACAGTAAGTATAATCAAATAAACTTTAGTTCATGCCATTTAAATAGTTATATTTCTGCCATATCTCTCCACTTGACTTGGAAAATATACTTAAAATTTTCTATGGAAAATGTAAGGTCAAAATTGAGTTATATAGTTTTTCTCTCAATAAGTTAAAATACATAGAAAAATATAGAAAGGAAGTGGGCAAAAATGTTAGGATTGGTTATTTCCAGATGGTTAGATAATGGACATTTTTTATTTCCTGTTTCTCTGTTTTTTATGTTCTCCTAATTTTCTCCAATGAATATGACTTAACTGTTTTTAAACAAGGAAATAAAAGCTGCTGAAAATTTTGAAAAGTACTTCCTTATAACCCACATAAATGAACAAAAGTTTTACCTCATTTCCCAGAGAATTTTGCCTATTCAGACACCACATGTTTTCTCTAAATGTCTCAATTATGAAAAATAGCTAATAGATAGGATTTTGCTGGTGGTCCAGTGACTAAGACTCTGTACTCTAATTTCAGGGCCCAGGGTCTGATCCTCGGTCAGGGAAGTAGCTCTCACATGCTGTAACTAAGACTTGAATCAGCCAAATTAAAAAAAAAATTAATAGCTAATAGATAATTTATTTCTGGCCATTTTGGAGTGTTATTGGGACCTGCTGCTCACTGCTTACAAAATAAAAACTCAGAAATGTTGATAGAAAGGAAAGTTGCCTTTAATCAGAATGCCAGCAATTGGGGGAAATGGTGGACTCAGTGTCCCCNGGGAGGCCTGGCGTGCTGCGATTCATGGGGTCGCAAAGAGTTGGACGCGACTGAACTGAACTGAACTGATCAGAGATTGAAACTGCGCCCCCTGTGGTTGGAAGCACAGAGTCCCAACCACTGGACTGCCAGGAAAGTTCTTGTGATCTTGTTCATACAATTTGATCACACACTTTGTTAATGAGATTATTGAAGGGGAAGCTAGGGAAGAGATCTGGTCAGCTCTTACTTATTTTTCATTTCTACATCTTTGAATCTACAGAGAGAAACAGCAAGTTAGGCAAAGTGTTGTGTGATCAAAAGATTTGAAAGATGTGCTTGGGCCAGAGATGAGCAGAGCATAGCGGTGCCTGGTTTAAAAGTTAGGTACAATATAGCTTTGCAGCAGTGACAAGAAAAGGGGCTTCCTGCAAAGGATGGTTTTCTGCAAAGATCTGCTTATAGGGGAAGTCAAAATACAGTTCTACTCTTTAAGAGCATGTGGCAGGCAATGAAGGGAACAGAAGCATAGGAATTCTTGAAGGAAATTTTGAACTCTCAGAACAGCGCTGCTCAAGTGCAATCTGTAGACTGGCAGCTTCAGCATTCCCTGGGATCTTGTGAGAACATCAAATTCAACAGCCCTACCAGAGACACTTTGATTTCAATTTTCTGCAGGTGGGGCCCAGAAATCTGTCCTCCAGGTGATTTCATTTTTTTTTAGTGATTTTAGTGACTGCTTTTTTTCATTTATTGTTTTTCATTGGAGTATAATTGCTTTCCAAAGTTGTGTTAGTTTCTATTTTACTTAGAAATGGTAATGCATATGTTTGAATGCCACTGTCTCAATTCATCCCATCCATTCATCCCCTATTGTGTCCACAAGTCCATTCTCTATGCATCTCTGTTTCTGCCCTGAAAATAGATTCATCAGTACCATTTTTCTAGATCCCATACATAAGCATTAATTTGTTTATAGTATTGTTTTTTCAAACATACAATATTTATTTTTCTCTTTCTGACTTATTTCACTCTGTATAACTGGCTGTAGGTTCATCCACCTCACTAGAACTGACTCAGATGCATTCCTTTTATGGCTGAGGAATATGCCATCGTATATGTGTACCACAGCTTCTTTATCCATTCATCTGTCTGTGGACATCTAGACTGCTTCCTTGTCCTGGCTACTATAAACAGTGCTGCAATGAACACTGGTGTGCATGTGCTTTTTGGAATTATGGTTTTCCGGGTATATGCCCTGGAGTGATATTGCTAGGTCAGATGGTAGTTCTATTTTTAGTTTTTTCATATTGTTCTCCATAGTGGCTGTATCAATTTACATTCCCACCAACAGTCCAAGAGGATTACTTTTCTCCACACCCTTTACCAATATATATTGTTTGTAGATTTTTTGATGATGACCATTCTGCGCAATGTAAGGTGATTCTTCATTGTAGTTTTGATTTATATTTCTCTGATAATAAGAGATGTTGAGCATCTTTTCGTGTGTTTGTTAGCCATCTGTGTGTCTTCTTTGGAGAAATGTCTGCTTAGATCTTCTGCCCATTTTTTGATTGAGTTGTTTGTTTTTCTAGTATTGAGCTGCATGAGCTACTTGTATAATTTTGAGATTAATTCTTTGTCAGCTCCATTTGCAAATATTTTTACCCATTCCGAGGGTTGTCTTTTGACGTGTTTATAGTTTCCTTGGTTGTGCAAAAGTTTTTCAGTTTAATTAGGTCCTGCTGCTGCTGCTGCTAAGTCACTTCAGTCGTGTCCGACTCTGTGTGACCCCACAGACGGCAGCCCACCAGGCTCCCCCATCCCTGGGATTCTCCAGGCAAGAATACTGGAGTGGGTTGCCATTTCCTTCTCCAATGCATGAAAGAGAAAAGTGAAAGTGAAGTCACTCAGTCTGTCCAACTGGTAGCGACCCCATGGACTGCAGCCCACCAGGCTACTCCGTCCATTGGATTTTCCAGGCAAGAGTACTGGGGTGGGGTGCCATTACCTTCCCCGAATTAGGTCCTACCTGTTTATTTTTGTTTTTTATATCCATTAAGATATAGGTCATCTGAGTTAAATTCACCCATTCCAGTCCATTTTATTTCGCTGATTCCTAGAATGTCGACGTTCACCCTTGCCATCTCTTGTTTGACTACTTCCAATTTGCCTTGATTCATGGACCTGACATTCCATCACAATAAACTGTGGAAAATTCTGAAAGAGATGGGAATACCAGACCACCTAACCTGCCTCTTGAGAAATCTGTATGCAGATCAGGAAGCAACAGTTAGAACTGGACATGGAACAACAGACTGGTTCCAAATAGGAAAAGGAGTACGTCAAGGCTGTATATTGTCTCCCTGCTTATTTAACTTATATGCAGAGTACATCATGAGAAACGCTGGACTGGAAGAAACACAAGCTGGAATCAAG
>SJYX01010278.1:8388-27529 GCA_006410675.1 Oreotragus oreotragus
GCTCAGCTTTCTTCACAGTCCAACTTTCACATCCATACATGACCACAGGAAAAACCATAGCCTTGACTAGGCGGACCTTAGTCGGCAAAGTAATGTCTCTGCTTTTGAATATACTATCCAGGTTGGTCATAACTTTTCTTCCAAGGAGTAAGCGTCTTTTAATTTCATGGCTGCAGTCACCATCTGCAGTGATTTTGGAGCCCCCCAAAATAAAGTCTGACACTGTTTCCACTGTTTCCCCATCTATTTCCCATGAAGTGATGGGACCGGATGCCATGATCTTCGTTTTCTGAATGTTGAGCTTTAAGCCAACTTTTTCGCTCTCCTCCTTCACTTTCATCAAGAGGCTTTTTAGCTCCTCCTCACTTTCTGCCATAAGGGTGGTGTCATCAGCATATCTGAGGTTGTTGGTATTTCTCCCGGCAATCTTGATTCCAGCTTGTGTTTCTTCTATTCCAGCGTTTCTCATGATGTACTCTGCATATAAGTTAAATAAGCAGGGAGACAATATACAGCCTTGACATACTCCTTTTCCTATTTGGAACCAGTCTGTTGTTCCATGAAAAATCCCCTGTGCTTTGCCTATTTATCCATTCCTCTCCTGGCAACCACTGATCTTTTCACTGTTACCACGGTTTTGCCTTTTCAAGAATGCCATAATAGGTGGAATCATATGTTGTTGTTCAGTTGCTAAGTCGTGTCTAACTCTTTGCAACCCCATGGATTGCAACATGCCAGCCTCTCCCAGAGTTTGCTCAAATCGTGTCCATTGAGTTGATGATGCTATCTAACCATCTCACCCTCTGCTGCCCTCCTCACCTTCAATCTTTCCCAGCATTAGGGTCTTTTCCAATGAGTTGGCTCTTCACATCAGGTGGCCAAATATTGGAGCTTCAGATTCAGCATCAGTCCTTCCAGTGAATAAGGAATGACTGGTTTGAGAACCCCATGAACAATATGATAAAGGAATCATATAAAATATTTTTGTAGATTGATCTCTTTCACTTCGTAATACACATTTAAGTTTCTCCATGTCTTCTAATGGCATAATATTGTCAAAATATCCTTTCAGTGTTAAATAATATTCCACCGTCTAGATATACTACAGTTTATTTATCTATTCACCTACACATCTTGGTTGCTTCCAAATTTTGGTAATTATGAATAAAGTTGATATTAATATCTGTGGGCTGGTTTGTGTGCACATATATTTTCAACTTATTTGGATAAATACCAAAGTGTGTGATTGCTGGGCGGTATGGTAAGAGGACCTTTGCATGGATGCTAAGTTGCTTTAGTCGTTTCCGACTCTTTGGGATCCTATGAACGGTAGCCCACCAGGACGCCAGCACTCTGTCCATGGAATTCTCCAGGCAAGAACACTGAAGTGGGTTGCCATGTCCTCCTCCAGAGTATAACTTTACTTTTGTAATAAACTGCCAAACTCTCTTTCAAAAGGACCATGCCATTTTGTATTCGCACAAGCAATGAATGAGAGGGCCTGTTGTGCCACATCCTTTTTAGCTTTGGGTATCACCAGTGTTCTGGATTTTGGGCCTTCTAATATGCAAGGAGTAGTAGATCTGTTGGAGAAGGCAATGGAAACCCACTCCAATGTTCTTGCCTGGAAAATCCCATGGACAGAGGAGCCTAGTGGGCTGCAGTCCATGGGATCGCTGAGAGTCAGACACGACTGAGCAGCTTCGCTTTCACTTTTCACTTTCACGCATTGGAGAAGGAAATGGCAACCCACTCCAGTGTTCTTGCCTGGAGATGGGGGATGGGGGAACCTGGTGGGCTGCCGTCTATGGGGTCGCACAGAGTCGGACACAACTGAAGCGACTCAGCAGCAGCAGCAGCAGCATCTCTGTGGCTTCTCAGGTGAAACTAGTGGTGAAGAACCTGCCGGCCAGTGCAGGAGACCCTAGAGACATGGGTTCGATCCCTGAGTCAGAAAGATCTTTTGGAGTAAGAAATGGCAACACACTCAGTATTCTTGCCTGGAAAATTTCATGGACAGAGGAGCCTGGTCAACAACAGTTCCATGGGGGTCACAAAGAATTGAATATGACTGAGCAACTAAGCACACACATACACACACAGTATCTTACTCTTGTTTTCATTTACATTCCCCTCATGTTATGATGTGGAGCATCACTTCACATGCCTATTTGCTGCCTGTGCACCTTCTTTGGTGCGGTATCTGTTAAAGTCTTTGGCCCATTTTTATTTAGGTTGTTAATTTTTCTCTTACTGAGTTTTAAGAGTTATTTGTATATTTTGAATAATCATCCTTTATCTTATTGCATTAGCTAGTATTTCCAGTACGTGTTTGAAAAGCAGTGGTGAGAAGAAAGATCCTTGCTTTGTTTCTAATCTTAGTGGGAAATCTTCAAGTTTCTCATTCTTAAGAAAAATTTAACTGTAGGTTTGTTTTTTTTTTTTAAAAAATAGCTGTAGGTTTTTTGTACATGTTCTTTACATCCATGCAAGTTGAGGCAACTCCCTTCTATTTCTAGTTTGCTGAAAGTTTTTTTTTTCATGAATGTATGTTGGGTTTTGTCAAATGTTTTTCCTTTATCTATTGATATGATCATGTGAATTTTTTTCTTTAGTCTGTTGATGTCATGTATTATATTAATTGATTTTCTGATATTTAATCAGTCTTCACGTCTGAGTGAACTCCGGGAGTTGGTGATGGACAGGGAGGCCTGGCGTGCTGCGATTCATGGGGTCGCAAAGAGTCAGACACAACTGTGACTGAACTGAACTGAACTGAACACAGCTGGTATAAATCATACTTGGCTGTGGCATATAAGATTTTACATATTTTGGATTTGACTTGTTATTTTGTTGAGAATTTTTATATCATGTTCAAGAGAAATATCTGGTTTTCTTTTCTACTGTCTTCGTCTTCTTTTGTCATTAAGCCAAATACTGGTAATGCTGACCTCATAGAATACGTTAGGAAATAGTCCTTCTACTTCTATCTTCTGGAAGAGATTATAGATAATTGGTATAATTGTTTCCTTGAATGTTTGATAGAATTCATCAGCAAATCCATCTGGGCCTGATGCTTTCTGTTTTGAAAGGTTATTAATAATTGATTCAATTTCCTTAATAGGTATAGGCCTATTCAGATTGTGTATTTCATCTTGTGTGAATTTTTGCAAATTGTGTCTTTCATGGACTCTGTCCATGTCATCTAGGTTATCAAGTTTGTGGGCACAACACTATTAATTTTTAAAAATGTAAACAACCTGTATGTCCATCAACATTAGAATAAATTATAGTCTATTCATCTATGTAATACTATATAGCAATGAGAAGAGTGTATGACTCACAGACTGTTTTGCAATGTTTTTTTCATTATCACATCCCTAAAAAGTACTTTCAGACATTTTTTTCTAATAACCCCCATAAAATGTTAATACTACCGGCAAACTCTATTTATATACTCTATGTATATATTTGTGTTATACATTAAAGAGTAAAAGCTTTATGTCCTCCAAGAACCAATTTTCACCCCATTAAAAATGCAACATGTATTCATCAAGATTGATAAATCCTAGAAACTCATGTAGTTCTCTACATTTGGTTCAAAACAGACAACACCCAAAAATAAGTTGTTTAAAGATACATACATATGGAATAAAATTAGACAGAAAAGCAAAAGTTTGACAAATATAAAATTTCTTTAGTATAACCTCTGCCGTGTAAGTTGACAGAGGGATGGGTAAATCATGAAAGAAGTTTTAAGTTATTGGCAACGTTCTTTTATTGAAGTTGTTTGGTTGGTACATACAGGTTTTAAAAATTATTATTATTTAAAATGTACATATATTCTACCTGCACTCTTTTACTATGAGATAATTACAACACAATGTGATAACTGTAACCATAGAAGTAGATTTAAGTAAATGGCAAGAAATTCGGTGAGACGTCAGAGAGAAAAAGGATAGGAGGGGACACAGGAGGCTACAGGTAAAAGCAGAGAAGGGCATTATGTGCAGAGGGTTCAGAGAATATGAAATACTTGCACTTCGGAAGAATGATGTAACATTCAATATGATTCAGGGCACCAAGTGTGGGGGATATGTGAGCTACTAATTCTTGATAAACGCAAAAGGATTAAAACAACAACAACAAAAAAACATCATTTCTGTAAGTTTATTCTTGGTAAGTTTGATCTCGTGCCTAAAGCAGAATAAAGTTGTCTGAAGTTTTCTTTTAAATAAAACTACTGCCCTGCCTTAGAGCTTAGAGTTCTAATCCTTGACTAAACAAGCTGAGAGCTCTGCACTGCCATCTGCATCCACTCAGCCTTCCTCCTATTTGGCCTGGCAAAATTGTTTTTTTCTCAAAGTTCAAGATTTTTAATCCCTCTGGGCGAAGCTTCACTAATTAAAGCCCAAACAACCTTAAAAGCAAATGAGCATTTGGGGCCATTGGGCACATTTCCATGGCTCTGGATCCATTGTTTTTGTTTCTTAATACTCAAAAAGACCTCTTTGTTTAATTCTGAGCTTCCATAAGTGCCTTTTTCTCACTTTGAGTCTCTTCCCTCCCTTTTGCTCTTGAGTTTAGCGTCTCACAATCAGTCTAACAAAATTCCACCTAAGAGAACCTCATCTTTTTTGATTTGATTCTCTGTAAATACTCTCTACATATGCCAATCCCTCAGGTCAGTAGCCACTTGTAGTTTCTTCTTGTAATTTCCAAGAAAGAAAATGGAGATGCAGAGTGTATGCTAAGTGCAAACGCAATGCATTTCTGATAAAAGAAAAAGAGATTTGGGGAGTAAGTGCACTCTGCATGGGAATATTGCAAAGAAGTCATCATTCATGGGTGTGAGCCTTCTTTCCCCTCCAGTTTCCGCTGTCAGGTCTGAGACACAAAAGCAGAAGCAGGAGAGAAAAAAAGGAGGCTGTTTCTATTCTGGCAAAGTTGATAATGGATCATCAGTAAAATATAAGCTTTTGACGCTTGCTTGGTGGATTGATAGTGAAAAAAGAAAAGAATGTTAGAGACAACACATCCTGGGATCACTTGATTTCTTTAAGGATTAAAAGCATTGCATTTTGATCATGCCTGTCTCCTTTTTCTCTGTAAAAAGTTTTAACTTTTTTACCTTTGATGGATAGTACTTTCATTCAAAGATTTTTTTCCGCATTGTTGTAAGTTAAATAGCTTCTTAAAGGTAATTGCAATGCCCGGTGCTTAGCAAATCAATAAGGACAAAAAGTGTTCATCATGCGGATTTTTGTCTTCCTAAGAACATAAGCACTGTGCATTACACAAATTCATCAAGTTCAAAACAGTGTAATAGTTTTGTCTCTCTTTTCTACCATGATCAGATAAAATCAAAGCCTCCCTAAGGATTGCTCCACCATTTTCTCCTTTTAGATCTAGGTATTAGTTGTGCCTTTGAAAACAGCTGATAGGCTTCTGCTTAATCAAATGGTATCTTCCTCTCCCCCATTCTAAACATCCTTTGAACTCACTCTCCTCTGATGTGCAGGAGGCTTCTGTGGTGTTAATACCTTCTCCCCACACTTGGGGAGCAGTTATTGCTACTTGGGTGCCCTGTTGTTGTTCAGTCGCTAAGTTATGTCCGACTCTTTGTGAGCCCATGGATGCAGCATGCAGGGCTTCCCCGTCCTTCACCATTTCCTGGAGTTTGCTCAGATTCATGTCCAACGAGTTGGTGATGCTGTCTAATCATCTCATTCTCTGCTCCCTCTCCTCTTTGTGCCTTCAATCTGCCCTAGCATCAGGGTCTTTTCCAAAAGGTCAGCTCGTCGAATCAGGTGGCCAAAGTACTGGAAGTTCAGCTTAAGTATCAGTCCTTCCAATGAGTATTCAGGGTTGATTTCTTTTAGAATTAACTGGTTTGATCTCCTTGCAATCCAAGGGACTCTCAAGAGTCCTCTAGCACCACAGTTTGAAAGTATCAATCCTTTGGTTCTCAGCCTTCTTTATGGTTCAACTCTCACATCTGTACATGACTACTGGAAAAAACATAACTTTGACTATAAGGATCTTTGTAGGCAAAATGATAGCTTTGCTTTTTAATATGCTGTCTAGGTGGGCTTCACTGGTGGATCAGATGGTAAAGAATCTGCTTTCTACACGGGAGACTGGGGTTCCATCCCTGGGTTTGGAAGATCTCCTGGAGGAGGGCATGGCAACCACTCTAGTATTCTTGCCTAGAGAATCCCCATGAACAGAGGAGCCTGGTGGGCTGCAGTCCATGAGGTCTCAAAGAGTCAGATACAACTGAGCAAAAAAGCACAGCACAGCACACATGCAGTCTAAGTGGGTCATAGCTTTCCTTCCAAAGAGCAAGTGTCTTCTAACTTCATGGCTGCAGTCACTGTCTGTAGTGATTTTGGAGCCCCAAAATAAAATTTTCCACTGTTCCCACTTTTCCTCTTCTATTTGCCATGAAGTGATGGGACTGGAGGCCAATGATCTTAGTTTAATGCTGAGTTTTAAGCCAGCTTTTTCACTCTCCTGTTTTACCCTCATCAAGTGAAGTTTCTCTTCACTTTGAACTGTTAGAGTGGTATCATCTGCAGAGGTTGTTGATATTTCTCCTAGCAATCTTGATTCCAGCTTGTGAGTCATCCAGGCCATCATTTCACATGGCGTACTCTGCATAGAAGTGAAATAAACAGGGTGACAATATACAACCTTGTCCTACTCTTTCCCAGTTTTGAATCAGTCCATTTTTCCATGCAGCATTCTAACTGTTGCTTCTTGACCTGCTTACAAGTTTCTCAGGAGACAAGTAAGGAGGTCTGGTATTTCTATCTCTTTAAGAATTTTCTAAGTTTGTTTTGATCCTCCATAATCAAGGGCTTTAGTGTAGTTAATGGAACAGAAGTAGACATTATTCTGAGTTTCCTTGCTTTCTCTATGATCCAAGGAATGTTGGCAATTTGATCTCTAATTCCTCTGCCTTTTCAAAACCTAGTTTTTGCATCTGAAAGTTCTCCGTTCAGGTACTGCTGAAGTGTAGCTTGAAGAATTTTGAGCATTAGCATAACCTTACTAGCATGGGAAATGAGCGCAGTCGTACAGTAGTTTGAACATTCTTTGGCATTGCCCTTCTTTGATATTAGAATGTAAAGTGGCCTTTTCCAGTCCTATAGCCTCTGCTGAGTTTTCAAAATTTGCCAACATATTGAGTGCAGCATTATAACAGTATCATCTTTTAGGATTTGAAATAGCTTAGCTGGAATTCCGTCACCTCCACTAGCTTTGTTTGTAGTAATGCTTCCTAAGGCCCAGTTGACTTCATATTCCAGGATGTCTGGCTCTAGGTGAGTGACCACACCATTGTGGTTATTCAGGTCTTTAAGACCTTTTTGTGTATCTCTTCAGAATATTCCTGCCATCTCTTCTTAATCTCTTCTCCCTCTGTTAGGTCCTTACTGTTTCTGTCCTTTATCATGTCCATCCTTGCATGAAATGTTCCCCTGATATCTCCAATTTTCTTGAAGAAATATCTAGTCTTTCTCATTCTATTGTTTTTCTCTACTTCTTTGCACTGTTCATTGAAGAAAGCCTTCTTATCTCTCCTTGCCCTTCTCTGGAACTCTGCAGTCAGTGGGGTATATCCTTCTCATTCTTTTTACTTCTCTTCTTTCCTCAACTACGTGCAAACCCCCTTCGACAACCACTTTGCCTTTTCTTTGGGATGGTTTTGGTCACTGCCTCTGTATAAAGTTACATATCTCTCTTCATATTTCCTCAGATTCTGTCTAGCAGATCTAATCCCTTGAATCTGTTCAACACCTCCACTGTATAATCATGAGGGATTTTATTCAGGTCATACCTGAATGTCTCAGTGATGTTCCCAACTTTCTTCAATTTAAGTCTTAATTTTGCAGTAAGAAGCTGATGGTCTGAGCCGCAGTCAGATCCAGGTCTTGTTTTTTGCTAACTATGTAGAACTTCTTCTTCAGCTGAAGAAAATCCAATCAATCTGATTTCAGTATTGACCATTGTGTGATATCCGAGTGTAGGGACATCTCTTGGGTTGTTGGGAAAATGGTGTTTGCTATAACCAGTATGTGTTCTTATCAAAACTTTGCCCTGCTTCATTTTGCACTCCGAGGCCAAACTTGCCTGTTACTTCAGGTATCTCTTGACTTCCTACTTTCGTGTTCCAATCCCCTATGATGAAAAGGACATCTTTTTGGTGTTAGTTCTAGAAGTTCTCATGGGTCTTCATAGAACCATTCGACTTCATCTTCTTCAGCATCAGTGGTTGGGGCATAGATTACTGTGATGTTATTACTCTCCCAAACAGACATAGCCCATTTTCATCTGCTTTCCTGAAGCAGCTTTTGCAATTTTAAGTGTTTGATTCAAGTCCCAGCAGTCCAAGAGATGAAAATCTGGTCTAATTTTCCAGGGATTGCAGTTCCCTGGCCTGTCCTGCTGAGAACAACCTCACTGACTGTCTCCTCGGTCTTCCCATCTCCAGCAGGGGCCTTGAATTGATCTTCTTCTGCGCCTCCTCTCTCCTTCCTCCTCCTTCCTTCTTCCTAGCCCTTCATTCCCTCCACTCAGACTCCTCACAACCCTCCAAATACTCTACTATTTTTCAGACTGGTTCAGCATCACTCTTTGCCTGGATGCATCTTTTAAGTCATTCCTCAGAAAGCTTCAACATTTGGACTCTAAGACTTTCCAGATTTTCCTAAATAAAGAACGCTTTCAAGAAAGGAAGCATGCCACACCCATAGAAGCAGAAGCAGCTGCTAGTAGCTGTGATTTTTGAAAGCCGTGTTTTTTCTTCATCGCACTACTAATACAATAATAACGGGTGCAAGTGGCCAAAGGTACACACTTCCAGTTATAAGACAAGTTCTGGGGATGATATGTACAACATGGTGACTATAATTAAGAACTCTTTATATATTTGAAAGTTGCTAAGAGTGTAGCAGGTCTTCCCTAATAGCTCAGCTGGTAAATAACCCACCTGCAATGCTGGAGACCCTGGTTTGACTCCTGGGTCGGCAAGATCCTCTGGAAAAGGAGTATGCAACCTACTCCAGTATGCTTGGGCTTCCCTGGTGGCTCAGCTGGTAAAGAGTTCTCCTGCAATGCGGGAGACCTGGGTTTGATCCCTGAGTTGGGAAGATCCCCTGGAGAAGGGAAAAGCTACCCACTCCAGTATTCTGGCTGNGAGTATGCAACCTACTCCAGTATGCTTGGGCTTCCCTGGTGGCTCAGCTGGTAAAGAGTTCTCCTGCAATGCGGGAGACCTGGGTTTGATCCCTGAGTTGGGAAGATCCCCTGGAGAAGGGAAAAGCTACCCACTCCAGTATTCTGGCTGAGAGAATTCCATGGACTGCATAGCCCATGGGGGAGCAAAGAGTCGGACATGACTGAACGATGTTCACTTTCAAGGGTGTAGCATATCTTAAAATTCTCATCACAAGATAAAAAGGACAACTGTGAGGTGATGGATGTTAACTACACGTATCGTGGTGACTACATTCTAATGAAGACATACCAAATCATCAGATAGCACAGATAAAACTAATACAATGCTATACGTCAATTATATCTCAATAAAACTGGGAAGGAGGGGAAGTAACTGGTGCCTACAAATGTGCTTTGCAAACAGCACAACTTGTCACATCTATTATTGTCACGATCCAGGGAAATATTACTTAAACTTTCTGTGTCTCAGTCTTCTCATCTGAGAAATTAGGAAAATAACAGCAGCTGCCCTGTAGGGTTATTGTGAGAATGAAATTATGTAACACAAGTACAGCCATTGAAACAGTGCCTGGCATTGTATAAGTGCTAAATCAATGCGTTATCCTGATTATCTCCGTTTGACAGATAATGAAATGGAAGCCGCCTGCTGCTCATGAATGCAGAGGGATAAGGCCATTTTTATCCCAGCCTTCCTGCTTCAAATCTCATCTTCCTCCCTGGAATCAAGGGCGAGACCCAATATTAGGGACTAAACCCACATGTGAAGTTTCTTAGTTGGGGAATCTGAATGGGCATTCAACTAATTTTGAGAAATAAATTAGATATGATTATTTAAACCATTGGAAATTCAACACACAACCCGAGACAGAGGACGTCTCTGTAAAAATGTGAAGTAGTCAACCCACATTTGGGGATGAAAACTGCCAGGAAAATCTAAGTACTTGCTGCTTTTCTGGAACGTGGCCTCCAGTTCTCCACAGTGAATCCATGGTGTCTACCATGCTTTGTTTTGTTACTTTACCAGCTTGGACCTGCCAACACTGCTCCATACCCTTACCATGGCTGACCCTGGTATACATCCTGCGCTTAATGTGAGTTAACTGCATAATTAGCGCCTCTTTCCTTTACAAGATGCAGTGGAAACTTCAAGAGATCCTATTGAGCCAACTCTGTGCTGCCACAACAACAAAATGCACCAAATTCCTTCTATACCAGAATCTTTAACAGCTGTTCCAGAATAGCCTTGCTCCTTGCCTTGGCCACCATCAGGTAAACCGAAATGAAGGACCCTCCACAATTGCTCAGGTCATTTCCTCTGATAGCTTGAAGGAGGTTCTGAAAGTTCTCTAAACATATCCACGACACAGGTTTGGACACAGCGAAGGAGTCTGTGGTCACACTCATGACAAGTCTGCTTAAGACATTTTCCAGAATGCATCTCCTCGCTGCAACAGGATGCTAACCAGCCTCCCCACCACCAATTCCCACGGCTTCAATTCATCCTGGATTCAACTGACAGAATAATCTGCCTCCAACATCGATCTTATTACAACCTCACCTGCCCAAGACCTTACAGAGACTCCCTAGTGCTGCCTGCATCCACACCCCCTTTCCAGCCTAGCATTCAAGACCCTCGTCAATTATGCTGTCCTGGGTGGAACACAGCCAGGCCTTATCTCACAGTTCTCCTTGACATGTCCCCTCTGCTCCAGATAAACCAATCTGTGAGTCGTTTGTACTTCTGGCTTCCATTCCTGTTTCACCTGCCAGACGTCATCCTGGAATTTCCCCTCAGTCTCATCACACTTTTTATTTTTTGTGTTCCCTCATCCCGTACATGTTTAATAAAGATTCTGTTCCTGAAATTGGCTCAATTTTCATGTTTTACCCATGGTTGTTTACCCATACAACCTACCCATACTCAAATTTCAAATTTTACCCATTCCATGTTATACCACAGCGCATATCCTTGCTTTGTGTCATTTACATGTCTTATTTCCAAAAAAGTCTGTCCCAACATGCACCCTTCCCCACTCTTGTTCTCATAACAGACATTACTAATCCATCAGGCACAGTTGCCCACCAAGCTGCTCACAACTTCTATATCTTTCTCCACACTAAGCTCCCATTAACCCCCACATGTCAATTGGGGTTGCATATGACTTACAACCAATTAGAGCATCGCCACAGTTCTAGATGGTGGAAGTGGAAAGGAGAAGCAAGAGAACAGGGCCAAAGGAGACAGCCTGTCTCTGTGAGATGAGTTGGCCATGATCTATAGAATCATTGTCCTCAAGATGGGTAGCTGCCCCTCACCAAGACATCTCAAGGGCTTCCCAGACTCCTCACAGTAACCAAATGATTGTAGCAGACCTGGCCCCTTTCATGTTTTGTTAGCTTCAGGTTCAGTGGGAAAGAGAAACAGCGTTCTTTTCCCACAAGTCAGAGCAATTTCATCACATTTCATCTGCTCTGATTGAGTCACATGATTATCCTTGATCCAATTCATTTCGTGTGTGTTGCAGACTGGGGTGTGGAGGGAGTGATGCGAAATGTCATCATAGGTCAGGTCTGAGTCTCATGTTCCACCCTGAAAACTGTCAGAATCACACAAAAGAGAGTTGAGACTGCCAGAAGACTTGAAGGATGCTGGGTAATAATTATCTTAGAAATTATGTGCTCAGATGCCACCAGAAGAGACCTCAGTCTAGGCTCTGAGGATACAGTAGTGAACAAAACCAAGTTTTACCTGGAGCTTATTCTCACCTCTGTTAATGAGACATTTTAAAATGAGGGTGCAAACTAGACACAGGACACCTGAGGGAAGAGTGGTCCAGACAGAGAGAACAGCAAGGACAGTTGTGCTGAGGTGGAAGCATGCTCGGAGAGTCTGAAGCCCATCACAGAGGCCAACAAGGTTGGAAGAGAGGGTACAAGGGGAAGAGAGGTAGGTGATGAGGTCAGATGTTAAATGGTAGGAATGGGACAGGGAACTCTTTGGGGGGAGGGAGGAATCTTTAAAGCCATTGTGAAAATTTTGACTTTGAGATGGGGAGCAATTGGAGAGTGCTGAGCTGATGGCCATATAGCCTACTTTATACCTTAAAATAATCTTTTTTATTTCTCTGTGCAACCAGGGCAGGGGTGGAAGGGGTGAAGAGCCAGGAGACTGGCCAGCTAGGAAACTATCACAATTTTTTAGGCAGGAAATTGTGGTGGCTTGCGCCAGGGTGGTAGTGATATAAATGTAAGAATAAAAGGTTGGAACTGAGGCACATTCTGAAGGTGGAATAAATGATAAATGCTGATAGATTAGATGTGAGGATATGGACAGAGAGGAGCCAAGGATGATGCCAAGGTTTGTGGCCTAAGCAAACGATAGAATGGCGTTTCCATAGGAAGACTGAGGGAAGACTAGAGTTTAGGATGAACTGGATTTGCATGTTTTGGATATTAAGAGATGCAAGTCATTAATTGATATAGAAGGCTTTGTAAATGATTTTTTAAAAAGATTTTTTGATGCAGACTATTTTTAAAGTCTTTATTGAATTTGTTACAACACTGCTTCTGTTTTACGTTTTGGATTTTTGGCCCCGAGCCATGCAAAATCTTACCTCCCCAGTCAGCGATTGAACCTGCACCCCCTGCATTGGAAGACGAAGGCTTTACCACCAGACCACCAGGGAAGCTCTCAATGTACAAGACTATGAAGCGAGAGGTATGGGATGAAATTTAAGCTGGGAGGGTCGGCAAGATGGCATCTAAAGCTGTGAGAAGAAATATGAAAACCAAGTTGTTTGTGTAGACAGATGAGAGAACACATTCCAGGCTGAGCCCTGCAGCCCCCCACAGCAGGAACTGGGGCAAAAATCCCCATCAGTAGTGTCCCTGAGTGCTAACAGCTCTCCTTCCCAGAGCTGCACAGCTAGAATCATTTTTACCACTAGTTTGACTTTTTGCTGAACTCCAGTTTTCCTATTTGAATAAGACTTTTCTATATCATTTTAAACTTTGTGAATGTTTTCCACGCTTAGTCCCCTAAATGTTGACACAACAGGAAGGTCAGCTTAAATTGAACTGCCAAGGCAAATGCTGAGATAGCCAAGAACAGAACTCTGGTTTATCTTGGAAAGCAGGGCCACAAGGTCTTGGCTTTCAAGGCCAGACTGACTTGCACAAAAGAAAGAAGGCTATTGGCCCAGATGGACAATGCCATAGCCAGGTCCTACCCCTATCTGGACTCTTGAATGGGGCATGAGAAGGTCAGCTGGGACCTATCCCGGGGCCTCCAGGAATCTGTGGTCCTATCCCAGGGCCTCCAGGAATCTGGGTCAGCCTCCTGGTGCCTGGTGCCTATGTCCCAGGAGAGCAAAGAGGTTGCTCCATCCTCATTGGCCGGTTGGATTAATCTGGCGCCTAATCAGGCCCCTTTGAAGAGGAGGGGGAGCGATAAAAGAAGTGCACACCTGTTTTCACTTGACTCCAATCCTGAAATAATTCCGTGGCTCCTACAAGATTTGAAACAAATTAAATTTGAAAGGGCAGAGAGGGCAGCTTTGAATGGTTGGCTCTGTCAAGAACTGTGGGTTTTCGCTCCAGGAAATGGCTTAACTGAGAGATTGCTCCTCCAGCCACTGTGGCTGCGGTGGCTGTTAGCACAGGACCACGACTCGGGCTTTGTGCGGTGGGCGTCCTTGCTCTCTTATCTCCAGCATCCAGCTTTGGCTTTCTGGACATTGACAATGTCAGCGAAAGGGTATAATAGGCATGGCATGAAAGACGGTTGTCAAGAAGGGAAGGTACTCTGCACTGTTTAGGGCAGGGGTCCCCAACCGCCGAGATCTAATGCCTGACGATCTGAGGTGGAACTGATGTAATAATAAAAGAAATAAAGTAGACATTAAGTACAATGCATTTGAATCACCCCCAAACCATCCCCCCACCCCAGTCCACGGAAAAATTGTCTTCCATGAAGCTGGTCCCTGGTGCTAAAAAGACTGAGGACCACTAGTTTCGGGAATCTGCGTGTTGAGACACGTTTGTCATGCAGGATGGCAGTAACAGACACAAATCTGTTCAGCCCAGCATAGGAAGGTTACTGTTAGAGTTATTTGGTCCAGGACTTCCTGGTGGTCTAGTGATGAAGACTTAGGCTTCCAACGCATGGGCTGAAGGTTCAGTCCCTGTTGGGAGACCTAAGATCCCACACACCCTGTAGCCAAAGAACCAAAACATAAAACAGAAGCAATATTGTAACAAATTCAATAAAATCTTTAAAAATGGTCCACAAAATATATTTACAAAGAATTATTTGGTTCATCCTTTCTTTTAACAAATGGAGAGACTAATGCCTGAAGGAGTTACGGTTACAGGCAAAGTTGGGAAATCGAAGATAGTGGTTCCAGGCTTATGTTTCAAGTGGTCCCCAGGATAAATGATGAGAAGTATCATCAGGAGAGTCCCAGACCTCCAGCTGCCTCCATAAGAACTTGTACTTTATTCACTGGAACACGTCCCTTATTGAGGATACTGGGAATGAGGAAGCAGGAGCAGAATGGGAGAAAATTCTTCCCTCTGGGCCAAAGGCATGATGAGAAAGAGAAGACTTTTCCTCCAGGTTCTGAATGGTCCCTCCCATCTTCTACTGCTCAGACTTTTACCCACAAGCACTCTCCTGAGCATGCCCACAGGCCAAACCATGGGCTGCTGAGATGGAAACGGACAAGTGGGGCTCTGTCATACTTACAGGCCTGCCAGTTTGATCTTTGTCATAGACACAGCCAGATGTGACCAGCCTGGCCACCTGCCTCCTTGATCTGTTGCCAACAAGGGGTTTGACAGCAAAGCTGAGNGCTCTGTCATACTTACAGGCCTGCCAGTTTGATCTTTGTCATAGACACAGCCAGATGTGACCAGCCTGGCCACCTGCCTCCTTGATCTGTTGCCAACAAGGGGTTTGACAGCAAAGCTGAGAGGTATGAGGTCACTGCCTTTTATGGTCTCTATCATTAATACCTCTTCAGCAGCAGTCAGAATTTTCCTGTCTGCGACCTAGGGCAGCTGATTAAGCACTCCCGCTAGCCCAGGGTCTGGTCCTGGCTGATTTTAAGGCCTCCCTTCATCCCTTCCACAGAAAGAGAAGTTAGAAGGCCTGATTGCAAGGCCATTCTGACCTTTGCTTCGAGATCCTTGCAAACTGAAACATTTCAATCAGGCCAAAGCACAGAGCCCTCTCTAATGAGGGTTTGTCAAGACCTGCTGTTTGATAAGGGGTGGATTCTGTCTCTGTGTCAATTTTCCTTCTCATTGATGTTCTTGTGGCCTTTGATAGCACAGATCACACACACATAGGTGTGTCTTTCATGCTCCGGAGCCTCGTGGGCAGGGGTCTGCCAAGCCATCATTAATATGCACCTCAGTGCAGCTCGTGGGGAAAGTGAGAGATATAAAGGAGCTGAGGCTCCCTTTTATGTGAACTCTGGAAACCCATTGTACACATGTGCTAAAATAGAGATAGTTCTCCAGAGAAAAAGAGACCCACAGAACAAGTTATCGTCACTTGTGTCAGTGATATTTCAAAATTAAAACTATTTACTCTTTTCTTAAACATGAAGAATTATCCTAAACATTACCCAGTCCTGTACCCTCTCTTCTCATCAGTCACTGTATTGTTGACAGTTTTTTGGCTGTGAGCAATAGCGGCCAATTCTGGAAAATTTAAGAGAGAATTTGTTTTTGGAGGCCGGAGATTAGATTTAGAAATAGGACAGAAACCAGTGGGGTCTAGGTACAGAGAGAACCATTCAGCCAGTTACACTAAGCACTGCTTCTAGAATAAATGTCCTTTCTCAATTTGCCCATCCTTGAATTTTTATGCAAGGAAAGAGAGACCCAACGACCCAGCTCAGGTGATGTTGGTACACTTTGGGTAGCAAGGGCTGGTACATACGATGGACAGGATAGGTAGTTCTTAATAGGATACTGCGATGCTGTTCCCTAGAAGGGCTGCAATGTCTGTTCCTGTTATCAGACAGCCCTGAAAGTCCACACCTGTGCCAGCATCAGTAACCCCACTTTCTTCTGAAGTCTCTACCTTCCTGTCCAGTTCCACTGTCTCTATTGTGTTAAGGTCTACCTCAATAGGGTAGCTATAAGGGGCATAGGAAATAGCATAAGAAATGTCTTAGTGTAACGTCTCACATTAGCTGAAGGATATTATTAATTGCTTTTGATTTGGGGTTTTTTTCCACTATATATTTTTATGCAATAACTATCTTATTTATATTTTTCTAAGGACCAAGATTTAATCCACAATTATAAATATCAGCTTCCAGGCAGTGCCAGTGGTAAAGAATCCACTTGCCATTGCAGGAGATGCAAGAGACCTGAGTTCAATCCCTGGGTTGGGAGGATCCCCTGGCGAAGGAAATAATAACCTGCTCCAGTATTCTTGCCTGGAAAATCCCATGGACAGAGGAGCCTGGAGAGCTTCAGTCCATAGGGTCTCAGAGTTGAACACAACTGAACAACTGACCACTATTATAGTCAGCTTGAACAAAGAGTATATATTCTTTATTGAAAGATTCTTAAAATTGAATTGTGCTTTACCATTTTCAAAAGAGATAAATATATAAAATAAAAAGTTTATTGGAGTACAGTTGATTTAAAATGTTGTGTTAGAAACAGACTCACAGATTTCGAGAATGAGCTTGCCGGGGGGAAGGATGTGGAGAAGAAATGGTTAAGAAGTTAGGAATGGGCATGTACATACTGCTATATTTAAAATGGATAACCAACAAGGACCTACTGAACAGCACATGGAACTCTGCTTAATGTTATGTGGCTCCTGGATGGGAGGG
Organism: Oreotragus oreotragus; assembly: GCA_006410675.1. Classification (NCBI taxonomy): domain Eukaryota; kingdom Metazoa; phylum Chordata; class Mammalia; order Artiodactyla; family Bovidae; genus Oreotragus; species Oreotragus oreotragus. The sequence continues at coordinate 25,491 of SJYX01010278.1, forward strand.
GGTTCAGGGAGATTGGGTGCATGTGTATGTATGGCTGAGTCCCTTCGTTATTCACCTGAAACTATCACATTGTTTGCTAGTAGACTATACTCCAACACAAAATAAAAGAGCTTTTTATTTAAAAAACTGTTTAAAAAATAAAAATGAATGTTGTATTAATTTGTGCTGTACAGCTAAGTGAATCAGTTATATACATATATATATATATCCACTATTTTTTAGATTCTTTTCCCATATCAGTCATTACAGAGTATTGAGAAGAGTTCTTGGTTCTATATTGTGCTTTTGAATTTGAATAGACTTTGTCAGTGACCTCTTCCTCTCATCTCCTCCTACCCTCAATCTATTCTTCATATCACTGCTGGAATGAACTTTCTGAAATGCAAATCCGATCATGTCATGCCCATCTTCAAACCTCCCTGATGGCTCCCTTGCCTGCACAATAGTCTCAAATTATTAGCCTGATATAAGGCTGTATATTAATTTCTTTATTCTGTAGTATCCTGGTAAATGTTTAATGACCAGTGCTTTGGGGGTGGGAAAGCAGGAAATTTAAACATACATATACATACCTTTGGGATTTCCCTGATAGCCTTTTAGAACTAACACCCCCAAAAAGATGTACTTTTCGTTATAGGGGACTGGAATGCAAAAGTAGGAAGTCAAGAAACACCTGGAGTAACAGGCAAATTTGGCCTTGGAATGTGGAATGAAGCAGGGCAAAGACTAATAGAGTTTTGCCAAGAAAATGCACTGGTCATAGCAAACACCCTCTTGCAACAACACAAGAGAAGACTCTACACATGGACATCACCAGATGGTCAACACCAAAATCAAATTGATTATATTCTATGCAGCCAAAGATGGAGAAGCTCTATACAGTCAACAAAAACAAGACCAGGAGCTGACTGTGGCTCAGAACATGAACTCCTTATTACCATATTCAGACTCAAATTGAAGAAAGTAGGGAAAACCACTCGACCATTCAGGTATGACCTAAATCAAATCCCTTATGATTGTACAGTGGAAGTGAGAAATAGATTTAAGGGCCTAGATCTGATAGACAGAGTGCCTGATGAACTATGGAATGAGGTTCGTGACATTGTACAGGAGACAGGGATCAAGACTATCCCCATGGAAAAGAAATGCAAAAAANAGCAAGACAAGGAGCTGACTGTGGCTGTGATTATGGACTCCTTATTTCCAAATTCAGACTCAAATTGAAAAAAGTAGGGAAAACCACTACACCATTCAGGTATGACCTAAATCAAGTCTCTTATGATTAAGCAGTGGAAGTCAGAAATAGATTTAAGGTCCTAGATCTGATAGATAGAGTGCCTGATGAACTATGGAATGAGGTTCCTGGCATTGTACAGGAGATAGGGATCAAGACCATCCCCATGGAAAAGAAATGCAAAAAATCAAAATGACTATCTAAGGAGGCCTTAGAAATAGCTGTGAAAAGAAGAGGTGAAAAGCAAAGGAGAAAAGGAAAGATATAAGCATCTGAATGCAGAGTTCCAGAGAATAGCAAAAAGAGAAAAGAAAGCCTTCTTCAGCGATCAGGGTAAAGAAATAGAAGAAAAGAAGAGAATGGGAAAGACAAGAGATCTCTTCTAGAAAATCAGAGATACCAAGGGAATATCATCATTCAACGATGGACTCAATAAAGGACAGAAATGGTATGGACCTAACAGAAACAGAAGAAATTGAGAAGAGGTGGCAAGAATACACAGAAGAACTGTACAAAAAAGATCTTCATGAACCAGATAATCATGAGGATGTGATCACTAATCTAGAGCCAGACATCCTGGAATGTGAAGTCTAATGGGCCTTAGAAAGCATCACTATGAACAAAGCTAGTGGAGGTGATGGAATTCCAGTTGAGCTGTTTCAAATCCTGAAAAATGATGCTGTGAAAGTGCTGCACTCAATATGCCAGCAAATTTGGAAAACTCAGCAGTGGCCGCAGGACTGGAAAAGGTCAGTTTTCATTCCAATTCCAAAGAAAGGCAATGCCAAAGAATGCTCAAACTACC
>SJYX01010278.1:27644-164867 GCA_006410675.1 Oreotragus oreotragus
AAAATGTATATGAAAAGCAAAAGTCCTAGAATGACCAAAATAAACAATCTCAAAAAAGAGAAGAAAAGTTGAAATATTTACACTACCTGAATTAAAGACTCACTAAAAAGCCACTATAATCAAAACAAGGTAGTACTGACATCAGACAAATAGATCAATGAAACAAAATAGAGAGTTCAGTAATAGATTCATACATATAGAACCAACTCATTTTTTACCAAGGTATCAACCAAGTCAATTCAATGAGAAAAGTTTTTTCAAAAAAATGGTGCTGAAACACTGGAAATCCATGTGGGGAAAAAAATGAATATTTAAAGAACCCTTACAAATTAACAAAACACACAAACAACCCAAATAAGCCAGGCAAAAGACTTGAATATTCCATAAAACTAAATATACAAATGTGAAATAAGTGGGGGAAAAAGCTTAATAACATTTTTCATAAGAGAAATATAAAATTAAAGCCACACTAAGACCCTGACAGCCTTCACAAAAATCAACTCAAACTAAACCATGGACCTAAATGTAAAGTACAGAACTATAAAACTCCTAGAAGATATCATAGGAGAAAACCTAGACAGCCTTGGATATGGTAATACCTTTTTAACTATAACAGCAAAAATGAAATTCACAGAAAGATAACTGACAAGCTGCATTTCTTTAAAATTTAAAACTTTCATTTTTAAGACAAAATCAAGAGAATGAGAAGACAAGGCACAGACTGAGAAAGCATTCGCATAAGACACACCTGATGAAGGACTAATAGCCGAAACATGCAAAGAACTCTTGAGACTCAGCTTTAAAAATGGGCCAAGACCTTACACTTCACCAAAAAAATACACTAATGGCAGACAAACATATGAAAAGATGCTCCACCATACATGTCAACAGGGAAATGATACTACATCTATTAGAGTGGCTAACAAGACCAAATGCTGACAAGGATGTGGAGCAACAACAATTGCCTATCTTGCTGGTAGGGATGTAAAATGGTAAGTCACTTTGGAAGACAGATTGGTTGGGTTTTGCATATTCTTACATACAGTCCAGCAACTACACTCTTTAACATTTGTACAAGGTGTAAAAACTTACATCCACACAAAAACCAGCACACAGCTGTTTATAGCAACTGTATTCATAACTGCCAAAACTTGGAAGCAACCAAGATGTACTTCTGTAGGTGAATGAACAAACTGTGGTACAGCCAGACAAAGGAATACTATTGGGCTGGCCAAGAAGTTTGTTCAGGTTTTTCCACAGCATCGTACAGGAAAATCCAAATTAACTTTTTGGCCAACCCTATATTCAGTGATAAGAAGCCAAAAAAGAACATGAGGAAACTTACATTTATATTACTAAGAGAAAAAAGCCAATCTGAAAAGGCTACACTGACCTTCTGAAAAAGGCAAAACTATAGAGACAATAGAAAGATTAGTTGCTACCAGGGATGGGATGGAAGAAAGTTAAATAGAGAAAGCACAAAGGATTTTTAGGGCAGTGAAAACACTCTGTATGACATTATAATGGTTGATACATATTATTATACAGGTATCCAAACCCATAGAATGCACAACACCAAGAGTGAATCCTAAGGTAAACCATGGAGTGTGGTATGTCAATGGAGATTCATCCTAATTTATTTTTTTTTAAATTGATACCATTCTCTTTTCTGATTTTTATCTGATTTTGCTCTGTTACAATGGTTGATTAAATCATTAGCTATCAGCAATAGATTCAACCGCCCCTTCTTTTCCCTTCCTGGAGATCAGCAGGGTGTGACTGGAAGTTCTAATCCTATAATCATATGATTGGTTTTGCTGGTAACCAGTCTCCAGTCTTAGGTTCTTTCCCAGAATCATCTCATTAACAAAAATTCAGGCATGGTTGAAAGGAGTTTGTTATAAATATTAAGACACCTTTACTGCTCTTATCACTGAGGAAATTCCAAGGGTTTTAGGAGTTCTGTACCAGAATTGGGACAAAGACCAAATATGTATTTCTTATCCTATGTCACAATATCACAGGTGACTTCAGAAGTCAGCAACCACCTGAAATTACATGAAAAATATTACACATATATGTGCTTGAGGCAGAGGAGGAGTGACGGCCTTAGTTTTCACCAGCCTTCCCAAGGAACTTGCGACCTTTTTGAAAGAGATTCAAAACAAAGTCTCTCTATTTTATCCCTTGACAATTTCCTCTGACTTCAGCTCTGTCCTAGATTTCAATGACTCTCATAATGTGATCTTGGACAAGTTACTTTACCTCACTAAGGTTTTCATGTCTAAAATGAGAGATAATAAACTAATAAAATCTACCATACAGGAATTTTTTTGGGCTCCAAAATCACTGCAGATGGTGACTGCAGCCATGAAATTAAAAGATGCTTACTCCTTGGAAGAAAAGTTATGACCAACCTGGATAGTATATTCAAAAGCAGAGACATTACTTTGCCAACTAAGGTCCGCCTAGTCAAGGCTATGGTTTTTCCTGTGGTCATGTATGGATGTGAGGGTTGGACTGTGAAGAAAGCTGAGCACCGAAGAATCGATGCTTTTGAACTGTGGTNAGTCAAGGCTATGGTTTTTCCTGTGTTCATGTATGGATGTGAGAGTTGGACTGTGAAGAAAGCTGAGCGCCAAAGAATTGATGCTTTTGAACTGTGGTGTTGGAGAAGACTCTTGAGAGTCCCTTGGACTGCAAGGAGATCCAACCAGTCCATTCTGAAGATCAACCCTGGGATTTCTTTGGAAGGAATGATGCTAAAGCTGAAACTCCAGTACTTTGGCCACCTCATGTGAAGAGTTGACTCATTGGAAAAGACTCTGATGCTGGGAGGGATTGTTGGCAGGAGGAGAAGGGGACAACAGAGGATGAGATGGCTGGATAGCATCACGGATTTGATGGACGTGAGTCTGAATGAACTCCGGGAGATGGTGATGGTCAGGGAAGCCTGGCTTGCTGTGATTCATGGGGTCGCAAAGAGTCAGACACAACTGAGCGACTGAACTGACTGACTGATAGCCTAGTGATAAAGAATCTGCCTGCGATGCAGGAGACCTGGGTTCAATCCTTGGTTTGGGAAGATTCCCTAGAGGAGGGCAGGGCAACCCACCCCAGCATTCTTGCCTGGAAAATTCCATGGACAGAGGAACCTGGCGGGCTGCAGTCCATGGGGTCTCAAAGAGTCAGACAAGGCTGAGTGGCTAAGCAGCAGCAGCAACATACATACATTAATTTCTTATAAATTTGACTGATCTAATAGATAGGTAGCATGTGTGTGTGCTAAGATGCTTCAGTCATGTCCGACTCTGTGCAACCATATGGACTGCAGCCTGCCAGGCTCCTCCATCCGTGGGATTCTCTAGGCAAGAGTACTGGAGTGAATTGCCATGCCCTCCTGCGAGGTATCTTTCCTGACCCAGGCACTGAACCCGTCTCTTTTGTCTCCTGCATTGGTAGGCGGGTGCCTTACCACTAGATAGGAAGAATACTGGTAAATTTTACTGACTTACAATTAGTAAAATAAGAAACTACTCAAAGGTGTGAATACCAGGAGGAGAAGGTCAGGTGGGGCTGTCTTGGAGTCTGGTGACCACAGCTCCCTTCATTTTCTTTGGGCTACTATAGGAGAAGGTGAGAGCTTTCAAGTTGCTTCTGATTTGGCCTTTGTAAACTAAATGTCCTGGTGTGAATGACTCTTAGAAACCTTGGTGCTATAACAGAAAAATACTAGTTGCTAAAAATTCAGATATGAAAGAGAGGTTGGCAAAAGATGCAGCTGAACTTTCTCCTTGGCCTCTAGGAACTCACCCGCTGTCACAGTTATCTTGCTGCCTGTCAAATTTTCACATGGAAAACATTCTTCCTGAGTTCAAGTGAATTAGCTTTTGCTGGGTAATCTCAGCTCTCTTAATCTAATATACATATATACTTACAACAAGTGCATAGTCTACAAAAGTAAGCACAGCTCAAGGGGCCCAGTTCTCTCTTGGGAAAGTTGGCAGGACCAACATCATTTTCTTCTTGCGTCCTGCAGGTATTTCTACTTGGTGAGACCGTGCCAACTTCTTTGCTCCCAGTCATGACAACACTTGGACACCAGGAATAGTCTCATTAAATTGGAAAAAGCTTGGGTTGGAATCTGTGATTATGTCTCTGGCCAGCTCCTTTTACTCATCAAACTATCTTCTTGCTTCCTTTCATTTTATACAGAGCTGGGGAAAACATATGGTATAGATAAATTAAGAGCATGCAGGAATAGGGCAGCTGTTTAGGCTCTGGAAAGCTGCCCTATCCCTAACTGGACCGAAAGTCCTGCTCAGTATCTTTCCCCTCCTCTGGGGCCAGCCACAAATCTCAGGCAAGAAAGTTCAAGACTATCAACATTTAGAGCAAAACTCTGAGTTGGACTGTAGGCACTGGGTGTGCCTTTCATTTTGTGTTATTATTTTATTTTGCTTCAGAAGACTTGATTAAAGGTTTTTCTTTTTTACAACGTTTAGTAAGCATCTCTCTTCTCTGGGTAGATTCCCTGGTGGCTCAGATGGTAAAGAGTCTGCCTGCAATGCAGGAAACCTGGGTTTGATCCCTGGGTCAGGAAGATACCCTGGAGAAGGAAATGGCAACCCACTCCAGTATCCTTGCCTGGAAAATCCCACGGATGGAGGAGCCTGGCAGGCTACTGTCCGAGGGGACTCAAAGAGTCGGACACGACTGAGCCACTTCACTTTCACTTTTCTGGCTATCATCATGTTTTTTAATAAGCATTTACTCAGCACGCACTGTGTCAGCAGGAGTGAGAGGCACTGACAACGTGGAGTTCAAGCTTTAGTGGGATAGATATCTTAAGTCATAGGTGCTAAAGCTGGGATAAGTGCCGATGTCAGTGGAAGGCTACTAGGAGACTTCACCAAGGAGATGATACATGAGCTGAATGTTTAAAGAGAATAGTTCACAAAAGATGAGAAAGCGATTGATAGGATCCCCACCACCTCCACACATGTCCAAAACCAGAGAGATATGGACCCCAGGGGAGTTTGGGGGCAAAGGTAAGAAGTGAGGCTTATTTTGTGGTCAAACAGGAAAGGATTTGCCGCACCCTTTGGCTGAATTGTCCTACCTCTATCCTCCTACCTCACAGGAAGCCACCAAATTATGCTGTAGAGCCCAACAGCCACCTAGGAGAGAATCTAAGAACACCTACTATGCACACTGGAAAGCTTTGGAGGTTTTCATATAGAAAGTAAAACTATCATGTGTGTGTGCAAGAGAGAGAGAGAAGTAAATGGCATTTAGCAGTTTGAGATTTGAGAGTGAAACCAGTTAGAATGTAATACTATGTTAATATATAATATATACCACATGATATATAACTGAGATTTATTACAGGATTTGGCTCACATGGAAATTAAGAAGTCTCATGATGCACCATTTGCAAGCTCTAGAACTAGGAAAGTTGACACTATAATTCAATCCAAGTCCAAAAACCTGACAAGTAGGAACACAAGTGTCCAAGAGCAAGAGATGGGTGTCCCAGGCAAGCAGAGAGAGAGTTTTCCTTTTTGCTCTGTTCTGACCCTCAGTGGATCAGATGGTGTCATCCACATTGGGAAAGGGAATCTTTATTCAGTCTCCTGATTCAAATGCTCCTCTCTCCCAGAAACACCCTCACAGACACATCCAGTTTTACCAGGTAGCTGGGCATCACTTTGCCCAGCCAAATGCACATATAAAATTAACCATCAAGGAGGCTGGTGTGCTAGCCCAGGCAAGACTCATGGGGGCCTTAGCGTGAAAATCAGAGTTTATTCAGAATCCTATCTGTGTCCCCAGCTGAACCTGGAGCCCCTTCATAACCTCTTCTTTGATGTCACTGCGCAGACTTGCTTGAAGACTGGGGGTAACAAGGGATCCAGTAAAGAAAGATAGGAAGTGAGGTCGTTCAGTCATGGCCAACTCTTTGCGACCCTATGGGCTGCAGCCCACCAGGCTCCTCCGACCATGGGGATTCTCCAGGCAGGAGCGCTGGAGTTGGTTGTCATTTCCTTCTCCAGGGGATCTTCCCGACCCAGGGATCCAATACCTGCTGCTGGTTTGCTCCACCTTTATTTTCTACTCTTAATGAGATAACTATGACTTGGGTCAACTTCCATCTGTTGTTTTTCTCACTGCTTGGGCTGAGCAACAAATGTAAACCCTTGTTTAGCAGCAGTCTTTTCATGTTTCCCTGTTTTCTCAGCTCAACATGTGTGAGGCTGTCAGCATGCGTCAGGCTCTGTGCTGTGTGGTAGGATTGCAAAATAAATAAGCCTGAACACTTGCAGAAAGTACTGCCTTGGTGGTGGTATTGGTAGGGGTAGGGTGGGGTGGGGGGCACAGTTTATAAGAAGTCAGGCCTATAGTAACACTGTCACTACATATCTGTGAGGACACTGATTAAGGAGTCATGAATTCAGCCTGATTTTGGTAGTAGGTAGTGGGCTGCAGTCCATGGGGTTGCTAAGAGTTGGACACGACTGAGCGACTTCACTTTCACTTTTCATTTTCATATATTGGAGAAGGACATGGCAACCCACTCCAGTGTTCTTGCCTGGAGAATCCCAGGGACGGCGGAGCCTGGTGGGCTGCCATCTCTGGGGTCCCACAGAGTCGGACACGACTGAAGCGATTTAGCAGCAGCAGCAGCAGGTAGCAGAAGTTGAAGGGAGATTACATTTTCTTGTGACTGAATAAATGAGTTGAATTTAGTTTGATGAACAGAATGGAGAAAATGGGAAAAAAAAAAAAAGGCACAGGGAGCAAGGCAGCAGGGGCAAATGGAAGGCGTGAGTGCTCACAAGGGAAGCCCATTTGCAGTCCCATGGCCCCTTCCTCCTGCCCTCAGTCTGTGACGTGGAAGTTGGCATAGCAGTTGAATGTGTCCCCCAGAGCCTGGTAGAAGGCAGTGCAAAAACCTTTGAAAGTATGACACAGGCCAAGGGCGTGACATAAACTGATTAGAACCAACTCATCCAAGATGGCAAATGAGTTGTCTTCCATTAGACCTTCCGTCTTGGGAAGGTTACCTAAATTTTCTCTGGTTTAGTTTTCTTATCTGTAAAATGAGGATATGACTATTGACTTTGCAAGGCTGTTGTAAAAGTTGAACAAGTTAATCCGTGTAGAGTAATTAAAATAGCACCTGCCAAACAATGAGGGAATCTGGCATGCTTTAAATGTGTGACTTATAAACAGCAAGGTATAGCGTCTACTGGAATTTAATAAACCGTCTGATGGACGTGGGGGCTAATGGGATGCTGAAGGTGAAAGAGAGAGAACTGAAGTTCACCCTGATGGCCATCCCCACCCCAGAAAGGCTATGACTTTGGTGTAATCTGGTGAACATTTGGTGATGGGTCACAAGGTCAACTCAGCCTAGAGTCCGTCATCCTGGTTTTCCAGGAGCTTTCCCAAAGATGCCTTAAGAGAGACTCAGGGGCAAGCCATTCTTCTGGTGGCAGTTGGAGTTCCTGGCACAAGGAGTGTGGATTCCAGGAGAAGCCATGGAGAGCTGGAGCATCTGGGGTTGGCATGTCTTTGAAGTTAAAACCTCTGGGCATCTGTGCACTTAGGCGGAGGCCAGAGGCCACTGGGCTGAGCAAGGTCAAAGTTATCCCAGGCATGGGGACAGCATGCCCTTCTGGCCCAGGAGCCAGCCTTGCCTGGCTCACTGAGACAGAACCTCAGCCATCAAGTAAGGCCAGAATGATTTTCACTGTGACATGGGAGAATGAGCATTGAATTTGGAACCAGGAGCCCCTGGCAAATGTGATGTGAACCAGTCATTTCAACTCTCTGGGTCTCCCTTTCCCTCCCTGTGAAGTACTCATACAGCTTAACCTGGCCCCACCCTCAATATGCTGTCTATCACAGAGTGGCTACAGGGATCCAGTGAGATAAGGAGAATGAAAGTCCTCATGAAAATGGAAGACCATGCAGTCCCTGAAGGCACCCTTGCTCTCCAGCCTTAGCTCAGTAATATTTTCCTACCATGTCAATCTACCTGTTAACATATCTGTTAATCTCCAGAAATTTTTGTTCTTTCTTTCTCCTTTCTTCCCATCCTTCCCTCTTTTCCTCAGTCTTTGGAATCTCAGCTTAGTTTTTTTGCTTTAAAAAAAAAATTATGTATTTATTTGACTGAGCCGGGTCTTAGTTTCAACACATGGACTCTTTAGTTGCAGCATGTGGGATCTGGTTCCCTGACCAGAGATAGAACCTGGACCCCTGCACTGAGGCCCCAGAGTCTTAGCCACTGGACCACTAGAGGAGCCCCTCGGCTTAGTTATTGCTTCTTTGTCTGTGAGACTGAGCTGGGCATTGTTTCCAGGTCCTTCCACACAAAGTCCCCTATATTTTCATTATCTTAAAACTTTTTACAATATGTTGGAGGGAGAGAGTGAAGTCGCTCAGTCGTGTCTGACTCTTTGTGACCCCATGGACTGTAGCCCACCAGGCTCCTCCATCCATGGANGTGAGACTGAGCTGGGCATTGTTTCCAGGTCCTTCCACACAAAGTCCCCTATATTTTCATTATCTTAAAACTTTTTACAATATGTTGGAGGGAGAGAGTGAAGTCGCTCAGTCGTGTCTGACTCTTTGTGACCCCATGGACTGTAGCCCACCAGGCTCCTCCATCCATGGAAGTTTCTAGGCAAGAGTACTGGAGTGGGTTGCCATTTCTTTCTCCAGGGGAGCTTCCCAATCCAGGGATCGAACCTGGGTCTCCTGCATCTCGGGCAGACCGATGAGCCACAAGGGAATCCCACGATCTATTGGAATTACCTTTCAATTCACTCTTTCAGTGACAAGATTATCTTAGTTCCTCAAGGGTGGGATGATATCATCATTCCTGTAGTAATCCCAGAATTAGAACAGTCTGGGGATCCATATTTGAATGAATGAATGAGTGAACCCCTAAATTGTCATACGGATGTAAATAGTTTATCATAATCTTGTTAACCAACATTTAGAGTGTGACTCTCTTGTTCCAGGGTCTGAATTAGGGGCTGGGGATACAAAGAAGGACAAGCAGAAACCTTCCTTTCCCTTCCCGCTCACAGTAAAGTAGGGAAGTTTGGTGTATAAGTGGACAGTTATCACAGAGTACAGATCAGTAGCCCACAGGAGAATTACAGACCAGACGCCGGGAGCCTTTGGAATGCACCGTGAGACATGTGTGCTGTAAAGGTATGAGTTGTTGGCACTGTCTTCTCGTTGTTATTCAGTCACTAAGTTGTGTCCAACTCTTTGCAGCCTCATAGACTGTAGCACAAAAGGCTTCCTTGTCCTTCACTCTCTCCTGGAATTTGCTCAGATGCCTTATAGCATGTGATAGCGAAAACATCATAAAATGATTTTAAGCAACAGAGACAATGTTAGGTGTGTCCGGTCCAATTCTCCCAACCTTCCCCTCCTCTCTTAAAAGTTTTCCTGTTCCTGCTCCTCCTCCTAAAATAGACTCCAGGAAAAATGATGACATTGATCTATTTTAGGAAGAATTCCAAGGTTCCAGCATCCTCCCAAAGACCTGTTTTCAATTATGAAAATCTTCTTGATCAATCTTTCTTTCTCCACAACTCCATTGAGGTTTTATTTATTTTTTTTTTTGCCCAATTTTTCTGTGGAGATGGAATGAACAGGCTCTGTACTGGGAGCCAGGGAACCTATTGTCTAAGCCAAATTATAATTTACTCCGTGACCTTCCACAAGTCACTTAATATCCCAAGAAGATTTTTTCATATCCAAGCAAGGATTTTGATTCTAGGTGTGGTTATAAGATCCCAGTGTGAGGCCTAGAGCCATCTTTAAGGTCTGATTTCCTAGTCATTACCATTCCCCCTTCACAGATAGCCTATAAAAATCTTGTTAATTTTTCATTTACAACATTTTCTGTAGTCATGGCCTTTTTTCTATCTCCAAATTTAAGATTTTACAAGTACCAATCCATCATTTTGAGGGTCCTCTCAGTAGGCCCCCAGTTAAGATAAAGAAAGGAAGATTCAGAGTCCAAAACAACATATAAAAAGATTGTCCTTGAAGAAGTGTAGGTATGTAGGATTGATCTGAGAGCCAAGAATATCTGGGGTCCATGTAACTGGCAAAAATTAGGATCTCTCTGAATCTCAGGAGAGTTCAAATTCAGACAAGTCTTAGTCCAGCCCTGGCCCTGAGGGGTAATATATTGAAAGAAAGAAAGTGAAACAGAGAGGAAAGGAAAGAGCAAAGCAAGGAAAGAAAATCACAAATATCCTGGTGTCATATTCTTTGATCCAATAAGACCTCACAGTTCCCTAGGAGACATGGATTTATTAATTATTTTTTTTAAAGAGGGACATCAATAGTTTAATGGGTGGATGGATGGGTTTACACTTCTGAAGCAAGGTCCTAGAGAGACACACCACTGTGTTCTGGGCACAGCAGGCTGGACAGGGTGGCAGTCTTTGCTTCCTGGAGGAAGGTGAGACAGTAACAGGGGGAGCTGACATCTGGTTGGCTCATTGGTTACCAGGGAAACCAACAGAGCGACAAGCCCCTCACTGCCCCCTTGATAGAACAGTCACTAGCTGGGGCCTGGGGCAAGTCAGGAAGCTTCACAGGAAGCTCAGTCGTGTGAGGAGGGTGAGGTGAAGCTGGCACGTAAGCAGGGGATGTACAGAGAGTGAGAGAGCAGCCATCCTGAGTGGCCTGACCATTACTTTACCACAGCATACCCTGCGTAACCCTTACAATTTCAGTGTGCCCCCCTTCTGTGATATCTCTGGAGTCAGGTACGTAGATGGGCACTGGAACCAGATACCACAAGTATAATACAGACAGCCACCTCTGGTTTTCACAAACCCTGGCCCACTCCATGAGGAGCGGTGGGCCCCAGCTCTGAGAAAAGCATTTTGGTGGCCTAGCCAGGAGTCAGTAGTCATAGGACAGGTTTACCACTCCATGTTATGGTGGGTGCCATTAGGGGTGGGCCCATTAAGTGTTTGCAAAGAAAAAAATAGTCCCACTGGTTGGACTTGTGTGTCCAAAAGCCAACCTAATCCATTCAACACAGGACAGCCCAGAGTTGCTGGTGGGCAGTCAGTTGCACAGTGACGTTCAGCGACCGGAGTCCTTCTAATGCGGAGATGTGGATTAGTATCTTCTTCATGCACTTGGCCCACGGCCATAGAGCTCTAGAGTGACAGGCAAGACTTGAATTCATGCCTTTAAACTCAGGGTTCTTTGTGACAGGTAGACAAGCAGCGTGACAAACACTAGAAACTCTTCTCCACATTCTGGCATCGTAGGATTTTTTTTTTTCCAATCTTCTTTCAGGAGGGTGTTGGACCTTTGTTGACTCAAGCTGACATAGTCCCATCTTTCTTTTTTCCCTTTTTAGAAAGACAGGTCTGTGATCCTGGCATGGGTGGAAAGGTTGTATATTTCTGAGTCGTATTCAATCAGGTGTTCCTCCTACATTCTTTTGTTTTTCATCAGATCGATTGCTCCTGCTATACCAGATTTAACCTTATACTAATCTGTGCTTCATTCCCTTAGGCCAGACAGATATATCTGATAAACTCTACCTGCATTTTCAGATTGAAGCTAAATTAGGCATTGAAATACGGTTACATACGTAAGAGCACCTGCATTTAGTCATCTTCCCGTTTTCAAATGCTAGCCTGAAGTCTTGGCTCTTATCTATATTTAAAACTGACATTGTTAAATGCATAAGCACATCTGAATTATTTATATTTGGGTTTATACAGTCTCCAGCTGCAACTGTATATTTCAATATCTTTAAATTCTGCATTGCCATCTGGACCAGATTGCTGCTAAATCAAATCAGATAAACGTTACCTTTCCACTACCTCTGATTTATATCAACCATTCATTTCCAAAAGCACAGCCCTGTTAAATCCAATCTACTTTCATAAAGCTTATGAAATTAGCTCAGTTCTGAGGACTTGATATTGGTTCTTTGCAGCTTCAGTTTTTAAAAGGCTATTTGGATAGATAGAAAAGCATGGTGAAATCAGCAGAGCTAGAAGCACTAGATTTCATTGATTATTGGGCAAATCTTCTGAGCCTGACTTCATCCAATTACTTGAGACTTTCTGTAATCAAGTTATTGTGAGCCAGTTTATAGACCACAGAAATAGAATATGCAGGTTTTAAAGTGTTAGGATGTTCCCTATAATTTAATCTGGCATCTATCTGAGAGGGAGGAGGGTTTTAGCCAAATACTTAAAAGGTGGATGGAGAGATTGAACTCTTAGAGTTTTATTTTTGTAGTTTGCTTTACATGGATACTTCTTCTCCTGGAGATAAAAAGGTGGTGTTAGATACTAAACAAATTAGTGTAGGTCACTTTCCACTTTTCCTAATTAGAGTCCAGATCTGAGATCCTTTCTATTGGTGAAAACAATAATGGCCTATAAGTTTGTCAATAAACAAAACTGATCGATCTATACCTCAGGTAAAGCATCAGAGTGTTTCATATAGAAAGAAAGCGAGAAAGGAAGGAAGGAAAGAGGGAAGGGAGAAACAGAAGAAAGGAGGGAGGAGACTAAGTACAAAGTATATTAAAGCAAAAAGGTAATAGTTAGGAACCTGGACGATGTGCTCACATTACATATATTTATATTCGGTTGCCTACAGATATTACCTTCCTCTTTCTCAATTCCTATAATTCCAAGTCTGAACCCATTTAGCAAGTCTAATGGCCAGAACATGAAATATTTTCCAAGTGGCTCCACTGAATGGATCTGTAGTCCATCAGCATACAGTTGGAATGATGTCATAAATGGTTACATTTAAATCCTTCCTGTATTTTCTAAATGGGAATCGGGGTGGGGGGAAGCTGGGAGAAAGGGGCTGGCATATGATATTCTTAGCTTGAATAGCTGAATGTGAGTCCTAAATGTAAGAATAGAGAACCTGTTCTTTTTCAGTATGACCTAATGCTAATTTTTCTTGCACACACCAAAAAGAAATATGCCAGTCTTTAATGGTAAATTACCAGTTATTGTAAATGTGCCATGTGAAGGAAGCCATAAGTCATTATTATTGACCTATTATGATTCATTCTGCTTTACCCTGAATTAAATAAAAATGTGCACTTTAGGATAATACACTTTTAGTTCGAGCATTCTTTTGCTCTCGTGTCTGCTAGGTTTTTCAATCACACAGCTCTGGGGGCAGACACTTGACTTGCAGAGCAGACACCTTATCATAATCCCCAGTTGTCCTTTATTTCTGTCCCAACCACAGGAGAGGGTTTGTAATCTCTGATTCAATGACCTCTCATTGCGATGTATGAAATTAAAACTTTCATCCAGACTAGAAGGAAAGCTGAGTCCTCAGGCATTTTAGCTTAGTGTGGAGTGTAGAATTAAGGAAGGAAAAACCAAGGAGAGAGAGCCTCATTTGGCTTAAATGGAAGGGGGATAAATTCAGACAAATCTGGGAGAAAGATATTCTTGAAGAATAGGTAAAAATTAGACTTCTTTGATGAAAGAAAAAGCTAAGACATACTAAAAACCTTTTGAGAAAACAATTAGCCTTATACCTGGAGAGAGAAAAATATAAATTGAAAAGTAGAAAAGTAGAGAAAAGGATTTAGTTAAAGAAAAGTTTATTATAAATACTCAAGAATGGTAGTTATCTCTGGGTAGGGGTAACAGATAGTTTTGTTTTTATTTTCTGATCTGTATTGTCTGATATATTTACATTTAATATGTATCTGCAGTTTAATAAAGCATAGATATTTAAGAGTTTTACAGTTTTTAGAGGGGCATGTTCTGGTGATGCACATATAACACGTTAATTTCTTATATATTTCTGACAATGTGACTGGTACCATGCAGAAGTCCAGTGTCTACACAGAGGAAGAAGTGATTGGCAGCCTAAACTTGAAACAAGATGACATTTTTGAGACCGGCTGCAAATGTACAGTTCAGTTCAGTTCAGTTACTTAGTCGTGTCCAACTCTGCAACCCCATGGACTGCAGCACTCAGGCCTCCCTGCCCATCACCAACTCCCAGAGCTTACTCAAACTCATGTCCATCGAGTCAGTGATGCCATCCAACCATCTCATCTCATCCTCTGTCGTCCCCTTCTCCTCCCGCCTTCAAACTTGCCCAATTTCAGGGTCTTTTCCAATGAGTCAGTTCTTCACATCAGGTGGCCAAAGTATTAGAGCTTCAGCTTCAGCATCAGTCCCAGTGAATATTCAGGATTGATTTCCTTTAAGATCGACTGGAATTTGATCTCCTTGGAGTCCAAGGGACTCTCAAGAGTCTTCAACACTATAGCTCAAAAACATCAGTTCTTCGGTGCTCAGCTTTCTTTATGGCCCAACTCTTACATCCATACATGACTACTGGAAAAACCATAGCTGTGACTAGACAGACCTTTGTTGGCAAAGTAATGTCTCTGCTTTTTGATATGCTGCCTAGGGAAGTGGTATAAATGGTGCTGTCTGTCCAAAGCCAAAAATTCTCGGCTTCAAGGCCAGAAAGAGAAGTGCAAAATATTTAAATGGTAAAAGAGAAAGCATCAAAACCAAGTAGCAACAGATAGATAGATGATGATAGCAACAACAGATAGAAGGCAACCACGAGCCCAGGGCTCTGGTTACAAAGCTTAATGATGATATTTCTTTGAAAAAAAAAAGTAGGAGGAAGGGACAGTGGCAACCATTTTTGAAGCATAAAATATTATTAATAAATGAAGAGCAAGAACTCAAACTGTGTTCAAGGAAAATGAAAAGTATGCTGCCGCTCCTAAGAACTAAACTCAAGTATTACCAAAGAGGAGGGAATGTTTCTAGGAGAAACAGAGGGTAAATAAAGGGCAGACCAGAAAAGTTATTAGTAGTATAAAAGTGAATGTGTGCCAATTAGTAATAAATATTGTAGGAATAAAAATAGCCTTCAGCATGAAGAAAGAAGGTTACTTGTTAATTAAGGAAATTGAGAGGCTTATTGGACATCTAAAATATCGGGAAGGAGGATAATGAAAGCATAATTGCAGATAAAAATTATGAGTGTCAAAAATGACTGAAAAGCTCCGAAGCTGCAAATGAAATGGCAATATCCAAGCCAGGGAGATAACGCATTACTTGTGTCTTAATTACTGGAGGTAAAAAGCAAAGAGGAGGGTGACGACAGCAGAGTGCAAGAGGCCGGGGTCAGACTTACCTCTGAGAGGCCCTGGTAAGAGGGCAGAGCTCAGAGCGACAGCCCTGGACAGGATGAAAAAGTATTCAACGGTATTCACTCTCAAGATAGCTCATTTTTAAAAAACTGGGACAGTCTGAATGTGGTCATTTTTTAATCTCTCCCAGATGATAGGAGGCTGAAAATGAAAGTGTTAGTTGCTTAGCTGTGTCTGACTCTTTGCGACTCCATGGACTGTAGCCTGCTAGGCTCCTTCCTCTGATCATGGGATTCTCCAGGCAAGAATACTGGAGTGGGTGGCCATTTCCTTCTCCAGGGGATCATCCAGACCCAGGGATTGAACCCAGGTCTCCTGCATTGCAGGCAGATTCTTTACCTGCTGGTTTTCAACGTTTACTGAATCAGCTGTTTCGAAAGGGTCATTTAGTAGAATGTTCAGAGTAACAACCGCTTCAAGTTAAGAATACTTGTTTGTAGAATATTTCTTGGAATCTCTTATGCAAAACATAATTTTGGAATTAAAGAAAAATAAATCATTTATAGCCCAAAGCTAAATCTTTAGCACATGTTCATTTCTCTGTCAACTTCTGAGGGAGGCTCTCTGTCTTTCCCATTGTATGTCCTAGGTGCCCAGACACACACAAAATTGTTTGTCCCTGAATGCTAATTAGATATAAGATCCCAAATAGAGTTTTTGCTGAATGGTAAGGCAAACTTTTTTAACATGAAAACAAAATGCAAGCTTTTGGGTCAGAACCTGCGCTGTGTCCTGACACACCTTTCTGGATGGCAATTGTGTACAGTGTTAACAGCCTTGCCCTGATATTCTCCCCAGATTGGAAGTTCCTTAATAATAAATAAAATAAACCACCGATACTGAGAATCATTAAATGAATCTAATTCTCCTTGATGGATATTAACAAATATTTACATTAAAGGGAACATTTCAATATCCCTCAAGGAGTTCTTCTAGAGACTAACAAGACAAGACAGTTATTTTCAGCAACAGCCAAATAATTGGTATTTCAGCCTTGCCCTGACATTCTCCCCAGGTTGGAAGTTCCTTAATAATAAATAAAATAAACCACCGATACTGAGAATCATTAAATGAATCTAATTCTCCTTGATGGATATTAACAAATATTTACATTAAAGGGAACATTTCAATATCCCTCAAGGAGTTCTTCTAGAGACTAACAAGACAAGACAGTTATTTTCAGCAACAGCCAAATAATTGGTATTTGATAGAGTTGTCTGATTCACTGATAATTAAAATTATAAATGGGTCTTGTTTGGCCTGAGTGATTATGTTCATGCTCTGGTGAATCTGCCCTTTAAGTACTGGGGCATGTAATTAGACCCCTCTCTGACCTTTGAATATCATGGTGACCACATCTAGGCTGTGACATCCATGGCCTAGATAAGTGCTTAGAACCAGATGGTGTTTTCAGACAGAATTAACACAGGCTCCTATTACCATTCCTTGGCTCACCAAACACTACAGAGAAAATGACTTGGGAGTGTCACATCTCGGACGCATTTATGCTACTGTATCAGAACCTACTTTAATATCATGAAAAAGTTACTGGTACACAGATGACTGAGAATAAATTTTCTAAAGTTTTCCTTTTTTCCTTCCTTAATTTTCTACTGTGTCCTGTATCATAAACTTTAATATTAACCTACTGTAGTGTGTGTGTGTGTGTATGTGTGTGTTTAGTAAGTCATTGTCTGGATTCCTCTAGGTTCTATTAGATTTAGCCATATGAAATTACCAACATTCAACTTGTATTTGTACTGCCCAACCACCCAAGTTGTACTCCGTGTATGTGTCTAGATTTAGATTCACGGCACTGTAGAAATTAATAGCTGGTTATGACAGCATATCTATTATAGAGAGCTTATCTATGCCAACCCTTTCATTCTATAGATGAAGAAGTCAAAGTACAGAGTTTAGAGGTGAAAAGAAGACAAATGACATGCTGAAGATCACCCCCTGCTGAGTGGGATCAGGATTCAAATTCACCTTTTGCTTTCAATTTTGTAACTTCCTTTTTTCTGAAGATGGCCCATGGGTGATCAGAGTGTTCTCCACAAAGTAACATAACCTGAATAGTTCCTTCTACTCTTTCCTTAACTTGATTGAGTACAGTATTCTGTGACACTCTGGCTTCTACACGCTTTCTCAGAGATATCACACAAGATTATTTAGTGGTAAAATTCAGAACCATCTTAAGCTCCAGCATTTTAATGCCAAGAGGGTTTTAGGGGACTTCCCTGGTGGCTCAGGTGATAAAGAATCTGCCTACAATGAGAGAGACCCGGGTTCAGTCCCTGGGGGTGGAGGATCCCCTGGAGAAGGGAATGGCAAAGTACTCCAGTATTCTTGCCTAGAGAACTCCATGGACAGAAGAGCCTGGTGGGCTACAATCCTTGGGGTTGCAAAGAGTCAGACACAACCAAGCGACTTTCACTGTTTTACTTTTTCACTTCCCTGGCTGTCCAGTGGTTGAGATTCCGTGTTTCCAATGCAGGGGCCAAGGGTTGGATCCCTTGCTGGGAAATTAAGATCCCACATGCCATGGGGTGTGGCCAGAAAAGAACAGTAAGAGAGGGCTTTAGGGCATTAAGCAGTTTGGTAGGAAGGTGGTGGTTGGGTGGGTAGGAAGGAGGGGATCCATCTTCCTTCTAACCAGAACAGTTTCACTTTTATCTCCTTTAAAGATAAGGGGCTTCCCTCATAGCTCAGTTGGTAAAGAATCTGTCTACAATGCAGGAGACCCAGGTTGGATCCCTGGGTCGGGAAGATGCCCTGGAGAAGGAAATGGCAACCCACTCCAGTATTCTTGCCTGGAGAATCTCATGGACAGAGGAGCCTGGTGGGCTACAGTCATGGCGTCACAAAAGTCAGACATGACTTAACAACTGAACCACCACCACCACCAAAGATAGGTTGAAGTTCCTTCGTTAGATTATTCTGGGGGGAGGGCACGGAGTTCAGAAATCACTGAAACTCATCAAGCTATACAAGCTTCTAGGATATCATATTGGAAAAGGTGAGGTGAGGTGAAGTCGCTCAGTCGTGTCCGACTCTTTGCGACCCCGTGGACTGTAATCTACTAGGCTCCTCAGTCCATGGGATTCTCCAGGCAAGAATACTGGAGTGGATTGCCATTTCCTTCTCCAGGGGATCTTCCCGACCCGGGGATTGAACCCGGGTCTCCTGCATTGGAGGCGGATGCTTTAACCTCTGAGCCACCAGGGAAGCCCATGTTGGAAAAGGTTTACCTAAATTCAAGGTCTAACTAGAATAGCATCTCAGGCTATATACTCAGTGAGTGCTCTCTGGGCCCAGAACAAACAAATGGGAAACTCATTGCCCATCAGCATTTCCCCTAGCTTCCACTAACTCTAAGTGTATTCCAATTTGTGTGCACGCTAAGTCACTTCCGTCATGTCTGACTCTACGATCCCATGGACTGCAGCCCAGACCTCTGTCCATGAGGTCCTCTAGGCAGTAATACTGGAATGGGCTGCCGTGCCCTCCTCCAGAGGATCTGCTTGACTCAGGGCTCCTTCCCAGGTCCCTCACCTCTCCTGCATTGGCAAGTAAGTTCTTTACCACTGGTGCTACGAGGGAAGCCCATTGGAGACAAGGAACTTTACTGCGTTTAGTTTGCGGAATTCTTATAACTGCTGAGCCTCAGACATTTATTTTAAACAAATGAAAACCAATTTGTACCACATAGAATTTAAAAGTTGGGTAACTTTCTTTATTGCTAAATCTCCACCCATTCAAAAGCTTCACGCGTTCTCCTGGAAAGCATGCCTGAGTAGCTTTTAAGTAATCAAACTGTACATGAACTCAACAGATCAAAAACCAGCAGTGCCAATGACCAGAAATTTCTGTTTTTGCCAAGTCTCCCAATGTGGGAATCAAATTTGTATATTCGTGAATGTGACACTTTCTGAGAATGTATATCATCTGAGATAGCCAGTTACTCCTGATTTCTAACAAGAAATAGGAAGGTTTGTACCCATTGGAAAAGTGACTGAGGGGGATAAATATAAAACAAGGATGTGTGTGCTAAGTCATTTCAGTCATGTCCAACTCTTTGCAACTTTATGGACTGTAGCCCCCCAGGCTGCTCTGCCCATGGCATTCTCCAGGCAAGAACACTGGAGTGGGTTGCCATGTCCTCCTCCGGGGGATCTTCCCAGCCCAAGGGATCGAACCCAGGTCTCTTGTGTCTCCTGCACTGGCAGGCAGGTTCTTTAACACTAGTGCCACCCGGGAAGCCCATAAAACAAGGGTAGGAGATGGGCATTAGATGATATAAAATGACCTAAAAGGGCAATTCTGAAAAAAAAAGGATACATCCTGCCTCCCACATGACTCTTGCCAATGGCCTTGTTAGTTCCAGTGCTACCTCTGTGTGACTAAGCACCGCTGATTAAGGCAATTTGTTGTCTTGACATTATAACAGCTGAATTATGATACTGATGAAATTATAATACAACAATATTTGAAGCATTAATTAAAATCTTGATAAGGATGAATTTCTGTCACCGAAACAGTCCAAAATGAAAATCATATTTTACATACTCTAATAATGGGGTTATTGAGAGAAAAATCTTAAATGACTGAGATTATTTCAAGATGATTTAATTTAAGTGGCAAAAATTAAGTTATCTGAGTGGGCATTATTTTTTTTTTCAGGTTAAGTAATACTACAAATATTACCTGTTACAAAAGCAAATTAGAACAACAACCAAAAAAGAAAAAAAAAAAACCCTCAACAGAAAGGAGATAACAGAAAAAACAGGTATCATTTATGAAATATTTAATTATATTCCAGGCACTGTGCTAACCGCTTGGCATTTATTCCTCACAAAACTTCCTGAGACAGATATTTTATCATTAGCTCATATTACAGGTGAGGAAACAGGGGCAAAAGTAGAGCAACTTGCCCAAGATTACACAAACAGCAAGTGAGGAAATGGGGTTTGGATCTTGACCCATCATACTCTAGACCAGCACCGTCCAACAGAACTTCCCACACTGACGACAAGTTTTCTACTGACTTGTCTAATACAGTGACTACTGGCCACATGTAGCCCCTTGAAATGCTGCTACTGCCACGTTTATCATTCTTTCAATTTTACTTAATTCATATTTCCATTGCCGCCTCTGGAGAGGGGGAATGTATGCTTATCTTTGTGCTTTGCTCCAAAACGACTTCAGCTACTCTTCTATGCCATTTTATCCTTTCAGAATGAGAAGGGTCAGGCCTCAGCTATAATATGAATATGGCCTCCCTGGTGGCTCAGCTGCCTGTCAATGCATGAGACACAAGAGTCGGAGGTTCAATGCCTGGGTCAGGAAGGTTCCCTAGAGTAGAAAATTGCAACCTACTCCAGTATTCTTGCCTGAAAAATTCCATGGACAGAGGAGCCTGGCAGGCTACAGTCCATGGGGCCACAAAGAGTTGGACACACTGAGCATCCATGCATGCACTCTTTATCTTCCATCTCTCAATCTTCTGTCTATCCTACTGGCTCTGTTTTTCTGGAGAACCCTGGACACATACTCTTTGAAATTTTAATACCACAGATAAAGTGTGTATCTTTTTGTGCCCTGCATTTATATCTGTGTTTTATATGTAAAATGACTAGGATCCCCATCCCCTGTACTCAATTTCAACCTTTCCTTCCTGTGTATGGGCTTACCCTCAGTGAGGATGCAAGCGCCAGAACTCTGCAGTCTAGTCCAAGGGGAGCCACCTGTGACTGTTGAGCACTCGAAACGTGACTGGTTTGAAGTATTATGTTTAGAATACATGCTGGATTTTGAAGACTTAGTATAAAAATGAATGCAAAACATCTCAATACTTTTTATAATAACTACATGTTGAAATGATAGCATTTTGGATGTATGCTCAGTTGTTCAGTTGGGTGCAACTCTTGGGGGCTCCATGGACTGTAGCCTGCCAGACTCCTCTCTCCATTGAATTTTCCAGCCAAGTGCATTGGAGTGAGTTATCATTTCCTCCTCTAGGGGATCTTCCCAACCCATACATCAAACCCATGTCTCTTGCATCTCCTGCATTGGCAGGTGGGTTTTTTACTTAGTGCCACCTGGGAAGCCCAGGATTTTGGATTTATTGGGTTAAATAAAATATAGTACTAAAATTAACTTCACTTCTTTGTGCTTTTCTAAACGTGGCTACTAGAAAATTTGCAATTAGATTTGTATCTTGCATTCTATTTCTACAGGACAGCATTACTCTTGAGTGAGTTCTTCACACTTGGCCTTTTCGAAACACATAATCTTTCTTTCTATTTATTGATCAACTGTTGGCAAATATTCTAATGCCTCTTACATGTGTTTGAACTACTTTGTTCTACAGAATTTACTTCCTGGCTTTTCAAAGTAGCCGCACTAATGTAATGTAATAAAAAGAATCACATTATTATGTCCCTCTCAATGGAATTTTTAATTGCTGCTTAACTGATTGACTCAACTCTTGGCAAATAAATTTCCTTAGTATTTTTTCAAATCTCAAAAATAAAAAGATAGTTGAAAAATCTTAGCAATCAAGTCTAGACAATTATTTAATTTAAGCAATTGTGTTATCTACCTTGCTAAGGAAAATGCATTACAATTTTTTTTTTTTTTTTTTAAATGGTTGTCAAGTTTCACTTTAGATCAACCTTATTTTNAAGATAGTTGAAAAATCTTAGCAATCAAGTCTAGACAATTATTTAATTTAAGCAATTGTGTTATCTACCTTGCTAAGGAAAATGCATTACAATTTTTTTTTTTTTTTGTAAAATGGTTGTCAAGTTTCACTTTAGATCAACCTTATTTTGAGATTTTAAATTGTTGCCATCTCTGTTATATATTCCTTTTGGTTTCCTAGTTTCTCATATTTACCAACAGACCTGAATATACGAAATACAAAGAGAACAATGAACTCTTTGAACACCATCAGTAACTCCCCACCAGGCAAATGGGTTTAGAATCAGAGAGATTTCTAAGTTTCTGTAATTCTCTAAACCTCAGCTTCCTCATCTGAAATGCAGATAGCAATAATTCTTAAGATGATTGTTGTAGGAATTAAATGAGAGAATGCATATCAAGTATTTAGCATAATGCTATACTGCATGTTATCCATTTATATTATTAGTATTACCAACAGTCAAAGTCAAAGTGTTAGTCACTCAGTCATGTCTGGCTCTTTGTGACCCCATGGACTGTAGCCTGCCAGGCCCCACTGTCCATGGGATTTCCCAGGCAAGAATAGTGTAGTAGGTTCCCATTTCCTTCTCCAGGGAAATCTTCTCGACCCAGGGATCAAACCTGAGTGTGCACATTGCAGGTGGATTCTTTACCACCTGAGCCACCAGGGAAATATTATTTGTTTCCTTAGTACTGAAACTCTTTAAAGGAGAAAAACCATCATCATTAACACTCTGCAGAATGCTCTGGAGTGAATTACACATTTGGGAAATGGATTGGAGGTGAGGGTAAGATAAGAAAATTTTTCCTTTCTGTATAGACCAAAATTTTCTTCATTCTGTACCTTGGATAGCAAGAAGATCAAATCAGTCAATCCTAAAGGAAATCAACCCTGAATATTCATTCCAAGTACTGATGCTAAAGCTTTGGCCACCTGATGTGAAGAGCTGACTCATTGGAAAAGACCCTGATGCTGGGAAAGATTGAGGAGCATAGGAAAAGGGGGCAACAGAGGATGAGATGGCTGGATGGCATCAGCAACTCAATGGACATGAGTTTGAGCAAACACTCAGCAACCCATTATATTAACTTTCTATTGTTAAGTATGGAAAAGGAAATGGCAACCCACTCGAGTACCCTTGCCTGGAGAATCCCCTGGACAGAGGATCCTGGTGGCTATAGTCCATGGGGTCTCAGAGTTGGACACAACTGAACAACTGACACACATACACACACTGACACACATACACACACGCATTGTTAAGTAACTTATTACCACACACTTAGCACCTTAAAACACTGTATTTCTTCCGTAGGTCAGGAGTACAGCACAGCACGGCTGGGTCCTCAACTTGGTCTCACAGGCTAAACTCCACATACAGCTCAGAATGGGCTGTTATTTGGAGGCTCTGAGAAAAAAATCTATTTCCAAACTTTTTCAGGTTGTTGGTAGAATTATGTTCCTTGAGGCTGTGGGACTAAAGCAGGTCAGTGTTTTGCTGCTGTTTGTCAGCTCAAGTCCACTCTCAGCTGGTAAAACTGCCTACATTCCCACACATGGCCCATCTTCAAGCCTGTAAGGCCGTGTCAAATCTCTGGTGCATAGACTCTCTGACTTCCCAGCTTCTGAACTCTTGATCCGGAATTAAAGGGTTATGTGATTAGGTCACACCACCTCTCTGTATCTTGATGTCAACTGATTTGAGAATTTAATTAAATCTTCAAAATCCTTTCACGACAACATTAGTGTTTGACTGAATAACTGGGAGCAGCTTTGTATGCACAAGAAGCCAAGAATTTGGAAGACCAGCTTAGAATTCTGGCTATCACCCTCAGCATGTTCTCCCACTTAACAATGTAACTAATGTAATTCAGATATAAGAACTGTGATCTGTTAATTCCCACTTTCTTCTGAGACAAGAGATACTTCTTAAAAGCACCTGCATCTTTCAGGGATGTTCAGAGATATCTTTCAGTTTACATACAGTTCTCTGAAAGAGGTTGAGTGATTCTTCTAATGCAGACTGCTCCTCAGTCTGAAGCCATAGTCTTCAAGAAATACAAAATATTTGATATAAATTTGTTTTCCTAGGGAAGGGTTGGAAATATTCTTCCTTTCAAAAAAAAGTTAAAATAACTTTAGTAGAATATTTTACATCACATAAACATAAAACATCTAAAAAATACAGATGGGCTGATAGAAGAGAGAAAAATAATCTGTCATTCCTTCACACAATTATAACCCTTTAAATATTTTAGTGTATTTTCTTTCACTCTCTTTTCTAAAAGATTGAAACCATTTTTTATAGTTACTATTTCTTTAGAAGAATGATCTACAGAAATGGAATTTCTTAGCAAAAGATTGAAGATTTCATTTTAATCCTAACTTTGTACATTTTCTGGAATGTTTGTCACAGTATTTCCCTTTGGTCTTTTAAAAGTCACTTCATTCTCCATTGTTGAAATTGAATTGGGAATAAAATATTGATTAGTTACAACTACTGACTACTCATTGACTCTCTTTGCACCCAGGAAAGCAGGGTTAAGTGTTCTCATGAGAGTTGTGAGGGAAAGAAATGTAGGACAAAGACTCCACCATTGATGTTTGAAAAGATATTTCAAGGACAGTGAAAATTGGGCAAATCCTTCACTCGTCCACCACAATGAAAAGAAGCTAACTTTAAACAACAGACCTCACATATACAACACCACAGTCTCTTTTGAGTGACGTTTTATCACTCAAATGCTCTGGTAGCTAGAAAGTTAGGTGGGCGATGAAATATGATAGCTCAGTCACTTTTGTGCAACAGCAGCTTAAAAACATTTTTATGTCATAAGCTGGCCATGAAGAGATCATTTTAGATCACATACATCAAAGAGATCTTCTTTTTGTTTGGGCTGTGCCTTGGCAGATAAAGGCCATGAGCTTTAGTCATGTTTGCTTGTGTTTTGATTTTCAATTTGGGCCCCACATGGTATATGCTGCAGCTGTTCTTTGAAAGATTTATGTATGTGCTTGGAGAAGGTGATGGCACCCCGCTCCAGTCCTCTCGCCTGGAAAATCCCATGGATGGGGGAGCCTGGTGGGCTGCGGTCCATGGGGTCGCTGAGGGTCGGACACGACTGAGCAATTTCCCTTTCACTTTTCACTTTCATGCATTGGAGAAGGAAATGGCACTCTACTCCAGTGTTCTTGCCTGGAGAATCCCAGGGATGGGGGAGCCTGGTGGGCTGCCATCTCTGGGGTCGCAGAGAGTCAGACACGACTGAAGCGACTTAGCGGCAGCAGCAGCAAGTATGTGCTGTCTCTTCCTCTTCATCCACCTCAAGGATGGGAAACAGGCCCAAGGGTGGATGTTAACCAACATGGTATAATGAAAATGGCATGACTCACAGACACAGCTAGACAGGATTTCAAATGCTTGTTCTTTCAGATACTAGCTGTAGGACCAGGGGCAAGACATTTGTTTAATTTTTTATAAGCCTTTGCTTTCTCATTTGCAAAATGGAAATGGTGATGTATAATTAGAGGTTGTAATTATACTGAGATGATATTTGTAATAAACTGTCCAAGATTTTACTATTCCAAAATGATGATGCCTCTTGGTCCCTAGGTGAGGACTTCTGTCCCAGCACATTCAACTTCCACCCCAAGACCAACTGACCATCTCTGAATTATTTCTGGGGGTTCCAGGTGCATCTCTTGTCTGCCTAGGCAAAAATTGGTCCATGAATTTATGCTTTGGCTTTCTAGGTCTCTCATTCATTTGCTCGACAAATATTATTAAGGTCTTTTTCTTTTTTTTTTTTTTAACTTTATTCACCCACACTGGTCTGGGGAAGGGCAGGCTCACTTTAATACGCTATCCCCTCAGGCTTCTCCAGTTCTCACTGCATGCATTTCTGCTCATCCCACTTCTTTTTCTCCTCAGCTATTATCCTCCTCTCTTCTTCTGCCCAGGGTTTTGGGTAATTGTAGCACCTGGCTCCATAGGCCACGCTGAGGAGCAGGGCTGAGTAACTGCCCAGCTTGATGAGTGGAGAGACCTGAACCGGTGAAACCATCTTGTCCATGACCCTCCTGCCGGAAGCCCAATTTGGACCCAACAAATATTATTAAGGCCTTATCATATGCCAGAGCTTCCCAGGTGGCACAGTGGTAAAGAATCTGCCTGCTAATGCAGATGGAGATGTAAGATACATGAGTTTGATCCCTGGGTTGGGAAGATTCCCTAGAGTAGGAAATGGCAACCCACTCCAGTATTCTTGCCTGGAAAATTCTATGGACAGAGGAGACTGGCGGGCTACAGTCCCTGTGGTCGCAAAGAGTCCGACATGACTAAGCACGCACACACTCATGCTACTGTGTGCCAGGCACTGAGAGGCAAGGAGCAAGACAAATATGGTTCCTGCGTTCACAAAGGTGGCATTCGAATGAGAGGGCAGGCAAGAAGAGATGTACATCAGGCAGTGATGAACAGTACCCAGGAATACAAAACAGGGCTGGGTTAGATGTGGAATGGGGAGGTGGGGGTACCTAAGGCTTCTCTGGGGAGGAGTTGTCGAGAATGTGTGCCTCATGAGTGCTGTTTGCTTCATAATCACTTCTGCTGATGCTTTCTTGGGATGCCGATGGTCTGTGGCTGGAGGGAACTGGCGGTGCGGTGGAAGGTGTGGATCTCTGTCATCCAAACTGTTGATTGCTCAGTCTCCCACTTCTGCTTAACTGCCTCACTTTGTTCCCAAAGCACAGTCCTCCAGTCATTCATGGAACCAGAATCTCTACATTCTTGCCCTTCAGCTGATACCAAAAGCTCAGCCTCTCTGTACACTGGTGCCAAATCAAATCTCAGAGAGAGTTTTGGGTGACGTAGAAAAGAACAGCTTTATCACTTTGCCAGGCAAAGGAGAACACAGTGGGTTCCTGCCTCAAAAAACTATTCGTCCCAACCCAGGAGGATTTGATGAGTTTTATAGCAATAGTTCAAGGGTGGTGCTGTGGGTCTCAGATGGTGGGTCTCCTAATCTTGATGCCCGTCTCTTGTCCCTTTAATCTTGCGTCAAGTGGCTTGGCTGCTCCTCTCTTGATTAGCAACTGTTTGAATCTGCCCTTTGGAACTCGGGGAAGGTCATGGAGGCTGGTCATGCCTACAGGAAACAGGGGACAATGAAAGGCCTCCATGCCCAGGAGCCCTGCAGGGACCCACTTGCCCTCATGCCTTCTATTCCAAGGTGTTCAAGCATTCATCTGGACTCAGTCCTTCTTCTACCCCTTTCCTCTCAGGCTCATTCCATTCTCTAAAGACAGCTTCTTCCTCCTTGTGTGTGGTGTGTTCAATTGTGTCCAACTCTTTGTGACCCCATGGACTGTAGCCAGGCTCCTCTGTCCATGGAATTTTCAGGCAAGAATACTGCAATGGGTTGCCATTTCCTTCTCCAGGGAATCTTCCCAACCCAGGGATCAAACCCAGGTCTCCTGCACTGCAGGCGGATTCTTTTACCACTGAGCCATTTGGGAGGCCTTCTTAGGTCAAAATGAAAGCTCTCCTTATCAATTCAGGGTTCTGACTGCCTTGACACAAGGATCATTGTGTCCACCACCCAGGTACTCCCAGGAAGAATTACAGCCTCAGGGTAAGATGCTGAGATCAGAGCCAGACTACCTGGCTTTCCTCCTTGCTAGTTTTGTGACCAGCCTCTGCCACAGTGTCCTTAACTGTTTAAGGAACGAGAAGAAAAGCTCTACACTATGTGCTCCTGGTGAGGATGAAACAAAGTTATACAGACCAAGCGCTTTCAACTGTGGTTGACAAGTAGTACACGGTAGAGTTTTATCACACGCATCTAAAAGACTTTCAACAGTGGGTTCATTGCAAGGATTCAACATAGATCCTGTGTGTTAGATGCTCAGTCATAGCTGACTTTTTGCAACCCCGTGGACTGTAGCCCACCAGGCTCCTCTGTTCTTGGGATTTCCCAGGCAAGAATGCTGGAGTGGGCCATTCCCTTCTTCAGGAGATTTTCCCTACTCAGGAATTGAACCTGGGTTTCCCACATTGCAGGCAGATTCTTTACCATCTGTGCCACCAGGGAAGCTTAACATAGATCCTAACTGATTTGAAATAAAGCAGAAACAAAAGATGACAGGAATCAAAATTTGACGGTTAAAGTCTTGGTAGAGAGAGGGAGGTCCTAAATGAAGCAAATTGCTCCAGTGACCAGGCCTTGTTAGAGTAGGAGAACCTCCGAAGCATTAAGCCTTGTAAAGACAAGGAAAACAGCCAGTGAAAGTCAAGTTGAAAGTAAGGAAGCCTGCCTCTGAGTAAGCTGCACATTGAACACTGTACATTTTTGTTGGGGGGCAGTTGGAAGAGTTTCCCTTAAAAAAATATTACTTGATTCACTCCAGTTGGAAACCCCTTGGAAAATGAGAAAAAAAAACCTAAGAACCTTCTGGGTCAGTCAGCTGCCTGTGTTCATTAAAAGTCACTGTGTGTTAAAAAATGTGCAACGTGAGAGTTATGAATTAACTTATATTTGGGGCAAAATAAGGACTGGAGCCCTCAAGAGAGCAACTCAGATAGCTCTGAGAAACTGCTCCGAAGAGGCAGAGGAGAAAGTCAGTGTATATGTGATTTTGGTGAGTACATATTTTTCTAGAAGGTTAGGTCCTAAATGAAGCAAATTGCTCCAGTGACCAGGCCTTGTTAGAGTAGGAGAACCTCCGAAGCATTAAGCCTTGTAAAGACAAGGAAAACAGCCAGTGAAAGTCAAGTTGAAAGTAAGGAAGCCTGCCTCTGAGTAAGCTGCACATTGAACACTGTACATTTTTGTTGGGGGGCAGTTGGAAGAGTTTCCCTTAAAAAAATATTACTTGATTCACTCCAGTTGGAAACCCCTTGGAAAATGAGAAAAAAAAACCTAAGAACCTTCTGGGTCAGTCAGCTGCCTGTGTTCATTAAAAGTCACTGTGTGTTAAAAAATGTGCAACGTGAGAGTTATGAATTAACTTATATTTGGGGCAAAATAAGGACTGGAGCCCTCAAGAGAGCAACTCAGATAGCTCTGAGAAACTGCTCCGAAGAGGCAGAGGAGAAAGTCAGTGTATATGTGATTTTGGTGAGTACATATTTTTCTAGAAGGTTTTTGCTAGTCTCTTGAAAGTTTCCGCTAGTCACAAGGAGCAGCCGTTACTCCGGAGGATTTCGGTGCTTTTCTGGGTATTAGGAGATATAAAAGTTGGATTCGTAAAGTCAGCTCCTGAAAATATCTATCTGAAGACCTGTTCTGCCAGTTTTTTTTCTGAGCACAGAGTGCCTCATATCTGCTCACCAGAAAGTCAGCAACTGCAGCAGCACATGATTTGATCCTTACAGAGGTGGATGACAAATGCCAGTCTGTGATTGACACAGCTACATCGTAGTATGTCAGTGACTTAAACTTGGTCTTTAACGAAGCTCATTTGCTCATTGCTCAGGTAAGCTAGCAGCCCTTTGCTTGGTAATTTAACTGCTCTATCTCTCTCTTCACTGTTTAAAGCCAGCTTTGCTGGTATAGACACAGGACTTATATCCCACCTTAAATGATGGCCAGGTGGGAGCTAATGCCTCACCTGCATGGACTAGACACCAAAAGGCATCAGGTCATCCCCAAAATCTCACACAGAGAAGCTAGCCCTTGGAGATTGCTCCCATTGGGTCCCCTCGGTAACCAGATTGCCCTGAAGCAGTTTTCAAACTGTGAAACCCATAAAGTGAAATTTATTACACTTTGCTGTGTTTTACTAGAGTTGGAGTGTTCAGATAAAATTTACTGAGTAGATGTAAAACTCCGTTGATAGGAAAATGAACTATTTTCACAGACACTCTCATTGAGTGGTTTTGTTCCCTGTACTGAATCCAGGCCTTCCTAGAAGGCTATCCTGTTTCAGCATAACTGAGGACAGGTAAATGTAACAACTCCAGCTTTGCAGTGGCCAAAGCTGACAGGCATAATCTGACCTGCCACTCAAGGCCCTCCACCAATTCAGCTCCCGTTAACACCCACTGTCAGAGATGCAACATGTCGCCGTTCTTTGGTTCTGAAGAGGGGTCGCAGATGGTGAGGAGAAGCCCAGCATGCTGAGGAGGGTACCTCTGGGAAATGAAGATGGGCATGGGGGTGGGGTGGGAAGGGTGGTGTGGAGCATTCAATTGGACAGGATTTTTAAATTCTCCTGGGATGTTGTCCTCATGATCAGAATTCATCAAAGTTCAAGAAAAGTCCTATGGGGCATTAATAAAGCCCTTATTTCTCCCAATATCTTTCCTTACATTATCCTCATCAAAATCTCACAGAAAGAGTGGGAGAAAGGAAGGAAGGGAGGGATGGGGGAAGAAGGAAATGAAGAAAGAAATAAGAAATGGTAGAAAGAAGGTTAAAAAAACTTCACCTTTAGGAAGAAGTCTTCCTGAATGAATTTCTTCCGTGACATGTGTTTATATGTGCTGGACAATAAACATGACTCATCCGAATGTGCCTCTCATGCACTAAAGCAGTGTTTCCCCAAGTGTAATAGGCCTGCTAGCGATGCACATGGTGGTTTAGGTGAGACACGGAGGAATTTATTTTAGTAGCTATGATTTATTTTAATAAAGATTAGAAAAAACACTGGCTTTCCATTTATAGCAGTGACAAAGTCAATTTTTAGAAAGAAACATATTTAGTAAAAAAAATCTATATAAAGAAAAAATAATAATAATACATAAACCCTATTAAATGCGTCTGGAATGTCTGAAGCTCGTGACACTGTAGACATCTGGGAGGAAAAGAATGATATTATCTGTGACTCCATCTTTCACTATTTGTGTCCCTTGCCCATGTCACCACTCCTCATGGGAATGTGCGTTCTCCACCCCATTTTATTTCTCTCTTGGGTCCATAAGAAGACAAGTCCTTGGGTTCTCTCTTCATAGTGAGGCCCTATGACTAATCCTGGTCCCTGAAATGTAGCAAGAGGAGAAGTTTGTCCCTAAACTATGATCCTCTACTTGTCTTCTCTGTTCATCACACCACTGACCACAGAGAGTGTGGCTGAAGATTTTCCAGGTGTTTATAGGGCTTCCCTGATAGCCTCTTGGGAAAGAATCTGCCTGCAATGCAGGAGACCCCAGTTCGATTCCTGGGGTCAGGAAGATCCTCTGGAGAAGGGATAGGCTCCCCGCTCCAGTTTTCTTGGGCTTCCCTTGTGGCTCAGCTGGAAAAGACTTTCCCTGCAGTGTGGGAGACCTGGGTTTGACCCCTGGGTTGGGAAGAGCCTCTGGAGAAGGGAAAGGCTACCCACTCCAGTATTCTGGCCTGGAGAATTCCATTGACAGTACAGTCCTTGGGGTTGCAAAGAGTTGGACACGACTGAACAACTTTCACTTTACTTCTCTTCACTACAGTATTCTCTGCAAAACCATCACGGAGCACCTAACAATAGCTCAGCACAGATTAATATACATGCCCCAAGGAGATAAAGCAGTAATGTCAAGGGATTGCAGAGGTCAAAGGAAAGTATAATAAAAGCAAAGGCAGCAGCAATGTGTGTTACCTGCCAGGAGTTGTGTTAAATGCTTCACTTGCATTATCTTCTACAATCCTCGCCATAGGCCAATAAAGAAAGAAACTAAAATTTCAGAATTAACATCACCAGCCCAGGTTCTCTTTGCTCGTGTCAGAGTCAGAACTTAAATATAGGAAACTCTCACTGGAGATCAACTTAACTAGGATATGCCATCTAAATAGATTCAGGGATGGGAAAAGTAGAAGCAAAGCAATAGGGAGGGAAGTCCAAGATGGCATGACAGGGTCCCTTCCAGCACACTAGGTAAAAGGAATACTTATCCTAACCACAACACAGGCCACTTGGTATCCTGGTGAAAACAAGTATTTCCATTATTTTCGTGTTGGGTTTATGATGCTGGTGGATCTCTGGTTGAAATCAAGTTCTTAGAAGTTCTAGTTTAGCCTGCTCAGAAATAAAGATTTAAGAGTCATTGGCCTTAAGGTGAAAAGGTAAGGTGAAGTCGCTCAGTCGTGTCCGACTCTTTGTGACCCCGTGGACTGTAGCCTACCAGGCTCCTCCGTCCATGGGATTCTCTAGGCGAGAATACTGGAGTGGGTTGCCATTTCCTTCTCCAGGGGATCTTCCCGACCCAGGGATTGAACCCAGGTCTCCCGCATTGGAGGCAGACGCTTTAACCTCTGAGCCACCAGGGAAGCCCCATTGGCCTTAAGGAGGTAAATAAAACCAGAAAACAGGTCAAAATTATTTAGAGAGAGAGCACAGAGTGAGGCTATAAGAACACCAATGATAGTGCTTGAAGCCACCTTTTGCTTTAAAGAGGAAAAAACAAAGAGAAGGGATCACAAAGAAACTTTCAAAGAATTAAGGGATACTGCTTAGATTGAGCGTAATTCAGCTCATTAGATATTCTTTCAGTGCCTATTAAGTGTAAGGCACCATCCTAGGTTCAGGTGATTCTGTCTACAAGACAGAATCCTAAATTCCTAAACACTTTTCCTTCTATCCAGGAAGAGCATCCTATACATATGGTAATAGAGGAGAGAAAGAGAGATAGTATGCACAGTCAATTTCAAAGATGGTTTTATCTCCAGCTGCCCTTTGAGATTGGATATACACAGGAGACCACTTAGATCAAATGGATTAAATGAGCTTAAACAAGTAAGTAGGAAAATCAGTAAATAACTATTCCCACCAAAATTGCCCTACTTTTTATTCTTTCTCCTTTCTTTCCCAGATTAGTTCCATCAATTGCTCTGGCAGAAATGCCTCCCAAGCCTAGGCCTCCCAGGTGGCGCTAGTGGTAAAGAACTCACCTGCCAGTGCAGGAGACATAAGAGATGGGGGTTCAGTCCCTGGGGCAGGAAGATTCCCTGGAGGAGGAAATGGCAATTCATTTCAGTATTCTTGCCTAGAGAATCCCAAGAACAGAGGATCCTGGTGGGCTACAGTCCATGGGGTCGTGAAGAGTTGGACATGACTTTGCACACATGCTAGCCCAGGTATCCAGCTAAACTCTCTGGGAGAGCACTTGTTTCCATGCATCTAAAGGACCGTAGAGCCATGAGTCATTGTGTCGCAAACTATCATTTCTACAAGATGTGGAAAAACGAATCAGTGGGGAGCTGAAGTGAGTGATGTACTCAGATTGTTGGTGATCCATGCCTGGCATTCCAGGCTCCTGCTTTCAAATTCAACACGTTCTCTCCTACAACACTTACTCTTTGTCCACAGCTATTCAGCTAATTGTCTAGTCTCCCACAAGAAGTATTTCTAAGTATTTTCCTTCTATAGATTCTAGTTATCTGCTTTAAAGAATACAATAATTGATCAATCATTGGGTCAGGTTCAGTCCTTTTATGTGAAGCCAGATCATGAAACAAAAATTGGACCCAGGCTGTTCCCAGAGAAGCTAATATCTAACAAATAACATATTATCTATTTTTAAACTTTAGAATCTTTTTCAAGATTCATAAGTTGGGGGTTTATGGGCAGAAGGATGGATAGAACAGAAAGCTTCACAGAAGATCAATACTTTTTTCATCTTATAACCCTTGAACAGAGGATGTTGTATCTTTTTTCTTATTTACCCACAGTAATTACTTTAGCAAAGGACATGATTTGTATTGATGCAGTAATAACTCATGAACATATATTATTAGAGGATGAAAGCTACACTGAATCAAGTGGTGTTGAATTAAAGGGAAAATGGTTAAAGAAATTCACTCTGGGGCTGAAAGATTATATGTCAAGCTATAGCCTAAAGTGAATTTTTATAGCTAAGTTATAAACCCTTGGAAATACTGAGACACTTTATTGCAGTTGGCATCTTTATGATTAGATCAAGAGAAGTACCATCTTTAGAAACTACCAGATTTGCTCCAGCAGCAATAGCAGTTTGGGGCACATCCAAGGAAATGAGGGAGAAAAGCTGTGATGAAAGGGAAACTCCATGCATTTGAGACCATTCTGTGAATAAAGGAGAAAAATGAGCTCAAGACCAAAAAAAAGAAGTGAGGATAATGGGTGGGGATAAGAAACCAAGGAGATATTGGGTAAGAAAGAGGGAAATATGTGACTAGAGGAGAGATTAAGAAAAAGAGGAGAGTGACACAGAAGGACAAAGGAAAATATAAAAAGGCAGAGACACTGGGATCATTTGAACATCAACATAATAACAGATTAGAAACTATTTTAGATACTACTGAATAAGATAAGAACCCATGAATCTCTTCTGATACAAATTTAAGTACATAAACAGGGAAAAAGGAAAAGCTCTTCCTTATGATAGAATGCCAACTAATCAATTTGGAATGAATAATGAAATTCTAAAAGTCACCATTTGGCAACCATCATAGTACTAATTGATACAACAAAGAATCATCAATACACTGGCTAAAAAATGCAGGATAAGATTCTGATGGGAAACAGCATGTTTCTATATTCTCATAGTGAATTGTGATATTGTGATTTATAATAAGAAACATATAATTAAAAATATATAATAAAAAATGTGAAAGTGTTTAGTCACTCAATTGTGTCTGACCCTCTGTGACCCCATGGACTGTAGGCACCAGGCTCCTCTGTCCATGGAATTCTCCAGGCAAGAATACTGGAGTGGGTAGCCATTCCCTTCTCCAGGGGAAATTTCTGACCCAGTAATCGAAACTGGGTCTCCTGCATTGGGTCTCCTGCATTGCAGGTGGACTCTTTACCCTCTGAGCCACCAGGGAAGCCCTAATAAGAAATATATGTGTAGATCCATTTACGGCACAGGGCTCCTAAAACCCTTCGAATTTCCCAAGTGTTGAGAGGGACGAATGTATCTCTCATTGTGTTAGTGAAGTGAGTTTTGGACCCCACGTAAGGATGGGGGATGGCTGCTAGGGGGAAAACCTGTAATGAAATGTTGAAACTTTCAGTACCATCCCCCTGACTTCAGGAGAGGGGAGAGGGGCCTGGAGATTGAATCAATCACCAGTGGCTAATAGATTAATCAGGAATGCCTATGTAAATGAAGCCTCCATAAAAAGCCAAAAAGAGGGTACCTAAAGCTTCCAGGTTGGTGAACCATAATGCCATCATGCCTGGCCCCAAACTTCACAAGGTGAGAAGCTCCTTTGTTCAGGACCTTGTACATATATCTCTTCATCTGACTTTTGATTCACGAGTAAACTCTTTCCTGAGCTCTGTGAGCTGCTCTAGCAAATTAATTCAGTCCAAGAAGGGGATCATGGGAACTTCTGATTTTTAGCCAGTTGATCAAAAGAATAGGTAACATGGAACTTGTGATTGAAGATGGGTGGTCTTAGGGTACTGAGCCCTCAACCTGTGAAATCAAATGCTATCTGCAGGGAAACGGGGTCAGAATTAGGTAAATTGTGCCACATCCAGTTGATGTAGAAGAGTTGCTTGA
Source organism: Oreotragus oreotragus (assembly GCA_006410675.1). Lineage (NCBI taxonomy): Eukaryota > Metazoa > Chordata > Mammalia > Artiodactyla > Bovidae > Oreotragus > Oreotragus oreotragus. Next base: position 63,054 of record SJYX01010278.1, read on the forward strand.
TGGTGTGGGGTTAAATGAAATCATAGGGCAGGGCCTTAATCCAGTAGGACTGGTGTCTTTAGGAAGAGGAAGACACCAGGAGTGTGCATGTATGAGCAAAGGCCATGTGAGTACACAGCAAGAAGGTGGCTTTCTGCAAGCCAGGAAGAGGTTCTCAGCAGAATACAATCCCAATGGCACTTTAAACTTAACTGTCCAGCCTCCAGAACTGTGAGTAAACAAATATTTTGTTATTCAGGCCACAAGCCTATGGTATTCTGTTATGGCGGCCTGAGGACACTAATACAGTGTATACATTTTAAACAAAATTAAGATGCTAGTCTATGTACCATTTTGTATCCTTCCTTTTTAATTGGAATTTTGCCAGACTTTTAATATTCTTTGAAAATCTTATTGTTGAAATAAATATATAATATTTCAACATATTGGTACATCCTGGATTAACTAATCTATTGGATATTTATGGTGCTTCCAATTATAAAAATAATTTAATAAGCATTATTATAAATTATTATTGGCCAGTACGTCTAATGTTTTTTTTTATAATACATTCTTTAAGAAATGGTAGAAAGAAGGTTAAAAAAACTTCACCTTTAGGAAGAAGTCTTCCTGAATGAATTTCTTCCGTGACATGTGTTTATATGTGCTGGACAATAAACATGACTCATCCGAATGTGCCTCTCATGCACTAAAGCAGTGTTTCCCCAAGTGTAATAGGCCTGCTAGCGATGCACATGGTGGTTTAGGTGAGACACGGAGGAATTTATTTTAGTAGCTATGATTTATTTTAATAAAGATTAGAAAAAACACTGGCTTTCCATTTATAGCAGTGACAAAGTCAATTTTTAGAAAGAAACATATTTAGTAAAAAAAATCTATATAAAGAAAAAATAATAATAATACATAAACCCTATTAAATGCGTCTGGAATGTCTGAAGCTCGTGACACTGTAGACATCTGGGAGGAAAAGAATGATATTATCTGTGACTCCATCTTTCACTATTTGTGTCCCTTGCCCATGTCACCACTCCTCATGGGAATGTGCGTTCTCCACCCCATTTTATTTCTCTCTTGGGTCCATAAGAAGACAAGTCCTTGGGTTCTCTCTTCATAGTGAGGCCCTATGACTAATCCTGGTCCCTGAAATGTAGCAAGAGGAGAAGTTTGTCCCTAAACTATGATCCTCTACTTGTCTTCTCTGTTCATCACACCACTGACCACAGAGAGTGTGGCTGAAGATTTTCCAGGTGTTTATAGGGCTTCCCTGATAGCCTCTTGGGAAAGAATCTGCCTGCAATGCAGGAGACCCCAGTTCGATTCCTGGGGTCAGGAAGATCCTCTGGAGAAGGGATAGGCTCCCCGCTCCAGTTTTCTTGGGCTTCCCTTGTGGCTCAGCTGGAAAAGACTTTCCCTGCAGTGTGGGAGACCTGGGTTTGACCCCTGGGTTGGGAAGAGCCTCTGGAGAAGGGAAAGGCTACCCACTCCAGTATTNAGGGATAGGCTCCCCGCTCCAGTTTTCTTGGGCTTCCCTTGTGGCTCAGCTGGAAAAGACTTTCCCTGCAGTGTGGGAGACCTGGGTTTGACCCCTGGGTTGGGAAGAGCCTCTGGAGAAGGGAAAGGCTACCCACTCCAGTATTCTGGCCTGGAGAATTCCATTGACAGTACAGTCCTTGGGGTTGCAAAGAGTTGGACACGACTGAACAACTTTCACTTTACTTCTCTTCACTACAGTATTCTCTGCAAAACCATCACGGAGCACCTAACAATAGCTCAGCACAGATTAATATACATGCCCCAAGGAGATAAAGCAGTAATGTCAAGGGATTGCAGAGGTCAAAGGAAAGTATAATAAAAGCAAAGGCAGCAGCAATGTGTGTTACCTGCCAGGAGTTGTGTTAAATGCTTCACTTGCATTATCTTCTACAATCCTCGCCATAGGCCAATAAAGAAAGAAACTAAAATTTCAGAATTAACATCACCAGCCCAGGTTCTCTTTGCTCGTGTCAGAGTCAGAACTTAAATATAGGAAACTCTCACTGGAGATCAACTTAACTAGGATATGCCATCTAAATAGATTCAGGGATGGGAAAAGTAGAAGCAAAGCAATAGGGAGGGAAGTCCAAGATGGCATGACAGGGTCCCTTCCAGCACACTAGGTAAAAGGAATACTTATCCTAACCACAACACAGGCCACTTGGTATCCTGGTGAAAACAAGTATTTCCATTATTTTCGTGTTGGGTTTATGATGCTGGTGGATCTCTGGTTGAAATCAAGTTCTTAGAAGTTCTAGTTTAGCCTGCTCAGAAATAAAGATTTAAGAGTCATTGGCCTTAAGGTGAAAAGGTAAGGTGAAGTCGCTCAGTCGTGTCCGACTCTTTGTGACCCCGTGGACTGTAGCCTACCAGGCTCCTCCGTCCATGGGATTCTCTAGGCGAGAATACTGGAGTGGGTTGCCATTTCCTTCTCCAGGGGATCTTCCCGACCCAGGGATTGAACCCAGGTCTCCCGCATTGGAGGCAGACGCTTTAACCTCTGAGCCACCAGGGAAGCCCCATTGGCCTTAAGGAGGTAAATAAAACCAGAAAACAGGTCAAAATTATTTAGAGAGAGAGCACAGAGTGAGGCTATAAGAACACCAATGATAGTGCTTGAAGCCACCTTTTGCTTTAAAGAGGAAAAAACAAAGAGAAGGGATCACAAAGAAACTTTCAAAGAATTAAGGGATACTGCTTAGATTGAGCGTAATTCAGCTCATTAGATATTCTTTCAGTGCCTATTAAGTGTAAGGCACCATCCTAGGTTCAGGTGATTCTGTCTACAAGACAGAATCCTAAATTCCTAAACACTTTTCCTTCTATCCAGGAAGAGCATCCTATACATATGGTAATAGAGGAGAGAAAGAGAGATAGTATGCACAGTCAATTTCAAAGATGGTTTTATCTCCAGCTGCCCTTTGAGATTGGATATACACAGGAGACCACTTAGATCAAATGGATTAAATGAGCTTAAACAAGTAAGTAGGAAAATCAGTAAATAACTATTCCCACCAAAATTGCCCTACTTTTTATTCTTTCTCCTTTCTTTCCCAGATTAGTTCCATCAATTGCTCTGGCAGAAATGCCTCCCAAGCCTAGGCCTCCCAGGTGGCGCTAGTGGTAAAGAACTCACCTGCCAGTGCAGGAGACATAAGAGATGGGGGTTCAGTCCCTGGGGCAGGAAGATTCCCTGGAGGAGGAAATGGCAATTCATTTCAGTATTCTTGCCTAGAGAATCCCAAGAACAGAGGATCCTGGTGGGCTACAGTCCATGGGGTCGTGAAGAGTTGGACATGACTTTGCACACATGCTAGCCCAGGTATCCAGCTAAACTCTCTGGGAGAGCACTTGTTTCCATGCATCTAAAGGACCGTAGAGCCATGAGTCATTGTGTCGCAAACTATCATTTCTACAAGATGTGGAAAAACGAATCAGTGGGGAGCTGAAGTGAGTGATGTACTCAGATTGTTGGTGATCCACGCCTGGCATTCCAGGCTCCTGCTTTCAAATTCAACACGTTCTCTCCTACAACACTTACTCTTTGTCCACAGCTATTCAGCTAATTGTCTAGTCTCCCACAAGAAGTATTTCTAAGTATTTTCCTTCTATAGATTCTAGTTATCTGCTTTAAAGAATACAATAATTGATCAATCATTGGGTCAGGTTCAGTCCTTTTATGTGAAGCCAGATCATGAAACAAAAATTGGACCCAGGCTGTTCCCAGAGAAGCTAATATCTAACAAATAACATATTATCTATTTTTAAACTTTAGAATCTTTTTCAAGATTCATAAGTTGGGGGTTTATGGGCAGAAGGATGGATAGAACAGAAAGCTTCACAGAAGATCAATACTTTTTTCATCTTATAACCCTTGAACAGAGGATGTTGTATCTTTTTTCTTATTTACCCACAGTAATTACTTTAGCAAAGGACATGATTTGTATTGATGCAGTAATAACTCATGAACATATATTATTAGCGGATGAAAGCTACACTGAATCAAGTGGTGTTGAATTAAAGGGAAAATGGTTAAAGAAATTCACTCTGGGGCTGAAAGATTATATGTCAAGCTATAGCCTAAAGTGAATTTTTATAGCTAAGTTATAAACCCTTGGAAATACTGAGACACTTTATTGCAGTTGGCATCTTTATGATTAGATCAAGAGAAGTACCATCTTTAGAAACTACCAGATTTGCTCCAGCAGCAATAGCAGTTTGGGGCACATCCAAGGAAATGAGGGAGAAAAGCTGTGATGAAAGGGAAACTCCATGCATTTGAGACCATTCTGTGAATAAAGGAGAAAAATGAGCTCAAGACCAAAAAAAAGAAGTGAGGATAATGGGTGGGGATAAGAAACCAAGGAGATATTGGGTAAGAAAGAGGGAAATATGTGACTAGAGGAGAGATTAAGAAAAAGAGGAGAGTGACACAGAAGGACAAAGGAAAATATAAAAAGGCAGAGACACTGGGATCATTTGAACATCAACATAATAACAGATTAGAAACTATTTTAGATACTACTGAATAAGATAAGAACCCATGAATCTCTTCTGATACAAATTTAAGTACATAAACAGGGAAAAAGGAAAAGCTCTTCCTTATGATAGAATGCCAACTAATCAATTTGGAATGAATAATGAAATTCTAAAAGTCACCATTTGGCAACCATCATAGTACTAATTGATACAACAAAGAATCATCAATACACTGGCTAAAAAATGCAGGATAAGATTCTGATGGGAAACAGCATGTTTCTATATTCTCATAGTGAATTGTGATATTGTGATTTATAATAAGAAACATATAATTAAAAATATATAATAAAAAATGTGAAAGTGTTTAGTCACTCAATTGTGTCTGACCCTCTGTGACCCCATGGACTGTAGGCACCAGGCTCCTCTGTCCATGGAATTCTCCAGGCAAGAATACTGGAGTGGGTAGCCATTCCCTTCTCCAGGGGAAATTTCTGACCCAGTAATCGAAACTGGGTCTCCTGCATTGGGTCTCCTGCATTGCAGGTGGACTCTTTACCCTCTGAGCCACCAGGGAAGCCCTAATAAGAAATATATGTGTAGATCCATTTACGGCACAGGGCTCCTAAAACCCTTCGAATTTCCCAAGTGTTGAGAGGGACGAATGTATCTCTCATTGTGTTAGTGAAGTGAGTTTTGGACCCCACGTAAGGATGGGGGATGGCTGCTAGGGGGAAAACCTGTAATGAAATGTTGAAACTTTCAGTACCATCCCCCTGACTTCAGGAGAGGGGAGAGGGGCCTGGAGATTGAATCAATCACCAGTGGCTAATAGATTAATCAGGAATGCCTATGTAAATGAAGCCTCCATAAAAAGCCAAAAAGAGGGTACCTAAAGCTTCCAGGTTGGTGAACCATAATGCCATCATGCCTGGCCCCAAACTTCACAAGGTGAGAAGCTCCTTTGTTCAGGACCTTGTACATATATCTCTTCATCTGACTTTTGATTCACGAGTAAACTCTTTCCTGAGCTCTGTGAGCTGCTCTAGCAAATTAATTCAGTCCAAGAAGGGGATCATGGGAACTTCTGATTTTTAGCCAGTTGATCAAAAGAATAGGTAACATGGAACTTGTGATTGAAGATGGGTGGTCTTAGGGTACTGAGCCCTCAACCTGTGAAATCAAATGCTATCTGCAGGGAAACGGGGTCAGAATTAGGTAAATTGTGCCACATCCAGTTGATGTAGAAGAGTTGCTTGATGGTGTGGGGTTAAATGAAATCATAGGGCAGGGCCTTAATCCAGTAGGACTGGTGTCTTTAGGAAGAGGAAGACACCAGGAGTGTGCATGTATGAGCAAAGGCCATGTGAGTACACAGCAAGAAGGTGGCTTTCTGCAAGCCAGGAAGAGGTTCTCAGCAGAATACAATCCCAATGGCACTTTAAACTTAACTGTCCAGCCTCCAGAACTGTGAGTAAACAAATATTTTGTTATTCAGGCCACAAGCCTATGGTATTCTGTTATGGCGGCCTGAGGACACTAATACAGTGTATACATTTTAAACAAAATTAAGATGCTAGTCTATGTACCATTTTGTATCCTTCCTTTTTAATTGGAATTTTGCCAGACTTTTAATATTCTTTGAAAATCTTATTGTTGAAATAAATATATAATATTTCAACATATTGGTACATCCTGGATTAACTAATCTATTGGATATTTATGGTGCTTCCAATTATAAAAATAATTTAATAAGCATTATTATAAATTATTATTGGCCAGTACGTCTAATGTTTTTTTTTATAATACATTCTTACAGGTAAGGAAAAGTCTACAATCTTGATATAACTTGTAAAATTGCTGTCCAAAATTATTGTACCAAATTTTATTTCCAGGTAAATTATTTCATAATTCCTGCTTCACTGCACATTTTCCTCCTTCAAGTATCTTTTAAACAATATTTACCAACTTGATAAGTGATATTTCTTACCTTATTTTGGTTTCAATGTGAATTTATTTCATTTCTAGTAAAAGTAAAACCTTTTTATACATGTATTGATCATTTGATTTCTTCTTTTGTAAATTATCAATATCTTTTTACCATCTCTCTAGTTGGTTGGTTTCATATTGATTTTTAAGCACTCTTTACATATTATAGATAGTAACATTTCTCTTGTTTGCTGTAAAACTTTAGTTTAAATGTTTTTTAAAATATTTATTTACTCCTAACATTATCCAACTAAAAGCACAAGTATGTGTTTCCTTATAACCAAAGGGGTTTTATTTCTCTCTGTTCCTTTGATCAACTCTAATGTCCACAAAAGATCTTCTATGTACTACAAAACCTTGTTATAACTTGGTTCATTATCTCCAAGATTTTAAGGTAAGGTAGGTCAAAGCATGTTCCCTGAACCAAGCTTTGTTCAGTAAAAAACTGATGTTATAGAATTAACCTTTAACCTAGTCCTAATTCTGTTCTCCAACTCCATCTTATAGGGATAGTGCAGTGGTTTGAAGTGTTGAGTTAGATATGTCCGGAATTTCCAATTACTGTGAGAGGAACTCAACCCAGCATTTTCAAAGCTTGACATCAAATGACCGCCTTATTTGAAAAGTGCTTTTAAAATCTCTGTCATTGCACAATTTGGAGTCTTTGGCCAAGATAAATAATTATATTTGTTTTCTGTTGTGGAGACTTTGTCTTTTTTGAAGGAATTTTGAATCTGTTCCGGACATATTTTGTGTTTCTAAATCATCCAACTGTGATATAAAAATAACATATATTAACTTTATTGGATAAAATGATGAAAACTGGGTCAGTCTTAAAGAGCATGTAGTAATTTCAAATAATGATATGCCAAGTTTTTTATCATGATCTAAAATCCTAAAGATTCTGTATGTTTCACATACTTTTTACATATTTAAAAAATTATAACTAGGCTTTTTTTTTTTCCTCTGTCCTGTTTATGATTGGATAGGCATAATCACGTTTGAAAGGAATGTTGTTTATGCAAACTACATCACAGAAAAGAGTTTTAAAAAATAAGGGGAAGCGAGCATTACTTGAGTATATTGCAAAGTACCTAAACTGAAGAATTAGAAGATGTGTGTACATATTCAGCAGATGCAATTTAGCCTTAAGTGCGTTTCTTTACACCTCTATCTTCAATTTTTATTCATGAAGCTGGGAATAATAGTTGTTTTATCAAAGAAATTCAGTGAGTATTACAATTCTTATGAAAGCACTAATAGGGCTTACAATTTATGACATCTGAGAGAGTGGAATTTGTCCTGTAAATAGAATTTAATTGGTTTGCAAGGTGTTGAAAAAAAAAAAAAAAGCTGAATCTGAGTATCCTCAGGTGGACACACATCTAGCTGGCATTCACATTTCTACTTATTGCCTTATACCCCCCAGCTTTACACATAATGCCTTTCGGCCTATGCAAAATTTGTGTGTGGGACCATCTTGCTGTTCCAGGTGCTGTGGACAGTCCACTGTGTATTAGGTGTTTTTGTAAAAAGGCAGTGACCTGGGTCTTAACTCGGACCTATTGAATCAGAATCTCTGGAGGTTGGGGCCTGGGAATAGGTGCTTTTAATAAGAACCTCTGGACAAACGTGAAAGACTGTTATTTTTCATCTTTAAAAGAGAAACCATGACACACTCACAGAGTCTTCCAGGAAATTAAAAACCCTCACTTGTACAACCACAGGCAGAATGATCTAGAAGAATCTAACTTGGACTCTTGTTTAATTGTATACTTTTCATGAATAACATTAAATATAAATGGAACAGGCATGGAAAATTTATTCCATCTTCCTCAGTTTCCTCCCCTGCAACATGAGGGATTGGATCTTTAAGACTGCTTCTGCTCCAATGCTATGACTCAATGGGCAATTTCCTATTAGAATTGTAAGCGACGATGACCCAGATTCATAATCAATGTGTGGACATGCAGACAGACTGCTAAATTTAAATACTGCACTTAGATGCAGTGTTGAAAAATACTGATTCTTGCCTTCTGTGGTGGACACCTGTTGCTTTGCCTTCCTAGCATTTCTTCTTGTGGTGAAAGAATCCCAGTTGGACTTTGGAGAACCATCATTCAAGGTGAGACTGTTCATTAAGGTCCCGTGACCCAAGCTTGGCCAATCAGATGGTCTCTTCCTGAAATTGGCATCTTAGATGAAGTAACTCTGGGGCAGAAAGTGAAGGGAAGTGAAGTGGTAGTCACACGGTGTCCAACTCTCTGGGACCCCATGGACTGCAACCCACCAGGCTCCTCTGTTGATGGGATTCTCCAGGCAAGAATACTGGAGTGGGTTGCCATTTCCTTCTCCAGGGTCTTCCCAACCCAGAGATTGAAGCTGGGTCTCCCGCACTGCAGGCAGATTCTTTACTATCTGAGCCACCAGGAAAGCCAGCTTATTCATGTAGAAGGCGGTGCCAGGAAGAGACTGTCCACAGCTCCCGTTACAAAGACCTGGATCTATGGACGACTGCAGATCTTTTCAGCTAGTGGTGGTTTTTTTTTTTTTTTGGTCTTTCCACTTGAGTTATCCAGTGACAACTGCTCCCAAAGAAATTTAATTCATTCTCCTGCAAATGCCTTGGCCTCCTCTGTCCTGGCATTTACAGAGCAGCATCGGGGAGGCTCTGGTGAAAGAAGTGGCTAAAAGAAAGCTCACCTGCAGATGAATTTTACCTTCTCAGCGATGCCTTGATTTAGCCTGGCTTTATAATTCTTGTTCAACTCCCCTGATGCGGTCTGACAGTTTGAGGAGTACTGTTTCTCCACGATAAGAAAGCGTTTGCCTTAGGGAGGAGGGAGAAGATTGAATGCAAGTGTTTTATATTCACTTGAACCACAATGATTTTGCTGACACAGGGCAAGGTATTAACAGGGTTTTGCTGTTGGGGAATTAAAAGCCATTTGGCCTGTCCCTTATTCAGACGTTTCTCATTTTTAATATTGTGGTGTAAATGCAGTAACACATGGTTAAGAAAATAATGAAAATACGCACCCCAACCTATATGGGTAGTAAAATCTCTGTGTGATCGTGGTGCTTGGGGAATATCCCAGTTTGAAAGGTTTCACTTTCAGGCTTCCACCCATCCTTTATACTTAATCTCCCATGATCCTCTCACACCCTCCTTCGGGGACTATCTATAAATGTCTGTCCCATGGGCTTCCCCGGTGGCTCAGTGGGAAAAAATCTTCCTGCCAACACAGGAGACGCAGGTTTGACTCCTGGGTCAGGAAGATCCCCTGGAGTAGGAAATGACAGCCCACTCCAGTACTCTAGGGTGGAAAATCCCATAGACAGAAGAGCCTGGCGAGCTACAGTCCAGTGGGCTTGCAAAGAGCTGAACGCAGCTGAGCGCACAGGCAGGCACACATGCATTCCATCCTGTAGTGTTTGGTTCTCATCCTTACACATGGAGCTTTTCAGGATATTGATTTCTCACCCCAACCACAAAGATGCTGCTTTAATTGATAAGGGGCATGGTCTGGTATCAAGATTTATGACCCTCCCCCAGTGATTCAGGTACACTGTCAAATTTAAAAGTCCTTGTTTTAGGGTTCAGTCCAGTTCAGTTCTTTAGCAAATATGACTCAACAGATATGGCCAAGTCCAATACCTATTTCGTAAATAAAGTCTCACTGGAGCCCAATCATGTTCACTTTTTGTGTGCACCTACTGGTACCTTCTTGTTACCTTTGCAGTTAAGTAGTCATGACAGAGACCTCATTGGCTGCAAAGCCTAAAATATTTAGAGGTTTTGGTTTTCGGTCTCTGCTCTGGAACAGTGGTCCTCCAACTTGCACATGCATCAGAACCACCTTATAGTCTTGGGAAAACCTTCTGGGCCCCACCTTTGGAGTTTCTGATTCAGTATTTCTTGGAGAGGGAGGGGCCTGAGAATTTGCTTTTCTAACAAATTTCCAAATGGAGCTGATCCTGCTGGTCTGAGGTCTCACTTTGAGAATCACTAGGTGGCTCAGTAGTAAAGAATCTGCCTGCCAGTACAGGAGATGCAGGAGACGTGGGTTCAGTCCTCAGGTTGGGAAGATCCCCTGGAGAAGGGAATGGCTACCCAACTCCAGTATTCTTGCCTGGACAATTCCAAGGACAGAGAAGTCTGGTGGGCTATGTAGTCCATGGGATTGAAAAGAGTCAGACACTACTGGGCAACTAATACTTTCACTTTTAACCCTGAATCAGAAAAATGCAAATTAAAGTAAAAATGAGATAACATTACATACCCAGCACATTGGTAAATATATATTTTTTAAAAATCTGACAATTCAACCTGTTGAAAATGATATGAAGCAATAAAAACTCTAATAAATTCCTGGTTGTTGTAAACTGATACAACCACTGGCAGGTTGGCATCATCTCATATTAAAAATACGTGGTCTGATTTGCAGTCAGCTCCCCTGGTGGCTCAGACAGTAAAACGTCTGTCTACAGTGTGAGAGACCTAGGTTCATTCCCTGGGTGGGGAAGATTCCCTGGAGAAGGAAATGGCAACCCACTCCAGTACTCTTGCCTTGAAAATCGCATGGACGGAGGAGCTTGGTGCAGGCAAGTATCCATGGGGTCACAAAGAGTTGGGCGTGACTGAGCAACTTCAGTTTCTTTCTTTCTACTCCTAATTATATGTTCTAGAGAAATGTGTGTCCGTGTGAATCAGAGCACATATTGAGAATATTTATGTAGCGCTGCCATCGCGCAGTTGTATACTCGTCTCCCAGTCATATGCTGAAGCTCTGACCTTCACTGTGACTATATTTGGAGGTAAGACCTTTAGGGAGGTAATTAAGATTATATGAGGTCACAAGTGTGGGTCTTAACCCCATAAGGCTGGTGCCCTTATAAGAAGAGGAAGAGACACTCGAGCCCTCTCTTTCTGGGCTAAGAGGAAAGGCTGTGTGTTAAATTAGTCAAAGTTCTCCAGAGAAACAGACCATATACATATATATGACTATGTCTTAGCTAGGCAAGAAAATTGATTACCATAAAAGACAGGATAGTGATTTATATAGAGAGTGGCAGAGAGGGTATTGTGCTAAAGAAGGAGGACACAGGGGTCTTCTGAGTTGCTGGCAATATCCTATTTATTGACTTTGGAAGTACTTATACAAGAGTTCATTTTATAATCATTTATTACACTGACATTTATGATTTATGCACATTTCTGTATGGGTTTTATGTTTCACACTTAAAATATATTTACAGGAAGGCTGGGAACATGGCACCCTGAATGTGTCCTAGCTGTTCACTAATCTCAGTTGCTGTCTAACCAGCCGACCTCCTCCCCCAAGTCCATCTAGCAGGCAGAGTCTGTCGGGCAGGAGTGGGGCTTTGGCTCTGTAGATCCAGACAGAGAATGCTGGGGCCAGGCATTTTCTTCTGGCCTTGAACTATGGAGCCTGGAACTATGCAGAATTCTGGAGGAAAAATCAGCACATCTATGATCCTGGAGCAAACACGGCCGAGCGCATCTCTGATCCTGGAGCGAACATGGCCGTCAGAAATCTATGGCACTCCAAGGGGACTAGTAGTGCCCTCCCCCAGAGTATTCCAGGGAGAATTGCCCTTTCTTGTTCCCTGGGAGCCTCACCTAGGAACTGATACCTGCCAGCTGTTACTGGACTAGCCACCCAGGCGGAGACATCTCTGTGATTCACCAGTCACAGAAATGGCTACCACATGATCCCCAAGCCTTCTGATTAGGTAAAGAAAACTATAATTTCTGTAAAGAGTCCTAACATCCATAGACAGGAGGAACACTCAGGATACCCATGTGGTCCTTAGCTAAACTGAGCTATGAAATAGAAGGCAGTTATTAAAATAATACAACAAAAATAATACAAATGCTTAGGAGATTCAATATCAGCCTCAAAAGAAACTGTAGATCTAGAAATCATGGCTTTTTGAACTAAAAATATAATTTATAAATTGAATGAAAAGATCTTTACAATGGTTAAAAATTCAAAGGACAATAAAATTTTTAAAAATAATGTGAAGGCAAATAATTAATTAATCAACAATTAATATAAAAATATGTACCATAAACTTTGCATTTTAGAATTTAGCAAAAATTTTGGTTCTGAACTTTCTTTCTCTTTTTGGCACTAATTTTCCCAGATATATTTTTTTCTACTCTCCATGTAGTTTTGTTAATTGCCTTAAACAAGTTTTATAACAAGATATAGTGTATATTTTGAAAAGTCTTTGATAATAAGATGTAGGATGTTTTTAAAAGATGAGCCTATACACAAAAATATTTTAGAGAAAACTATGACAAAACATAGACAGAAAAACAAAATGAAAAGAAACTTGAGAGTAAAGGAACAGGCAAAGAGATAACAGGCAAAGACAAACAATAAGAAAAAACAGTGACTATTACAATTAGATTATAAATTTAGGTAAAAAAAAAAACCCTAGACAGAATAAGATATACCCATCATATGCCTTCATACATCCAGATACAGAGCAACTTAATATAAAGCAAAACTGCATAAAAAGCCATTAAAATTTGATTAAAACATAAATAAAGTGGTACCCTTTAATCTCCCTATTTCAGAATTAGACAGTTGTGTTAGACCAAAAATGAAGACACACAAAAAAGAACTGAATAATACAATTTTATGACTTTTTAAGTATCTGACTCTGCAACCCCATGGACGATAGCCTGCCAGGGTCCGCTGTCCATGTAATTCTCCAGGCCAGAATACTGGAGTGGGTAGCCATTCCCTTCTCCAGGGGATCTTTCCAACCAAAACCAGGTCTCCCCCATTGAAGGTGGATTCTTTACCCACTGAATCACCAGGAAAGCCCAGGAATACTAGAATGGGCAGTCTATCTCTTCTCCACTGGATCTTCCTGATCCAGGAATTGAACCGGGGTCTCCTGTATTGCAGGCAAATTCATTGCCAGCTGAGCTCCCTGGAAAGCCCCACAGTTTTTTAGCCAAGTCTAATTAATTCTTATAAACATTCTATGGATAGATAGATAGATAGGCTTCCCTGGGAGATCAGCTGCAATGCAGGAGACCCCAGTTCAATTCCTGGGTCAGGAAGATTCACTGGAGAAGGGATCTGTTATCCACTCCAGTATTCTGGCCTGGAGAATTCCATGGACTGTATAGTCCATGGGGTCGCAAAGAGTCAGACATGACTGAGTGGCTTTCAGAAGGAAGCTGTCCAGGACAGGCTCTATGGTTTAACTTAATTATTAAGGCAGGCATGCTGCTGCTTAGTCACTTCAGTTGTATCCCCCTCTTTGTGACGCCATGGACCATAGCCCACCAGGCCCCTCTGTCTATGGGATTTTCTTGGCAAGAAAACTGGAGTGGGTTGCCAATTCCTCCTCCAGGGGATCTTCCTGACCCAGGGATCGAACCCATGTGTCTTGCATTGCAGGCAGATTCTTTACAAATGAGCTAACAGGGAAGCCCCAAGGAATCAGTAATTTTTAAAAGTAGATTGAAATAATAATTAACAAAATACCTTGGATTAAAAAAGAAATCAAATATGAAATTGCAGATAGTATGGAAGAAGGTGAAAGTGAAAATATTACATCAGATTTAAGGACCATAATAAAGTTCATATTTAGAGGAAAATGTATGGCTTCCAATGCCTTTATCATCAAAGAAGAAAGGCTAAAACAGGGAGGAGGTGGGAAAAAGAACTGGATATTTACTAGGAATTTTTTAACATACTATTAGAAAAAGTTATCAGGAAATCTACTGAAAAAAAGCAATTGAAATTAATAAAGACAAAGTTAAAATTGATTAAATGACAAAAACAAAGAACACATATCCAAAAGCTGATTCTTTGATAAGATCTAAGTGATTTTTTAGCCAGAAAGCCCAATTTTTAAAAAAAGCAAACATATACAAGATTAGAAATGACATGCAAGACACAATTTCTTTTTTTAGAAGAAAAGAAATCAAGAGAATGTTCAGAAAAGCACTTGCAACCCTGGCAACAAATCAGAGGAGAAGGATGATTTATTTGCAAAATGTTAAGTCCTTAGCCCAATACTTTACATATGAGTCGAATAATATCATCTATCATTATTATTGTTGCTAGCATATCACATTCAAATATTTCTATCACTTCATTATAAGATAAAGGTCAAGCTTTTCTCTCTGAGAAAAATCTCCAGGAACTATCAAAGGATGACCCTCATCCTCATTATTAACAAACATTTGTGAAGCACACATTATGTCCAAGGCCTACGACCTTTCAGTGAAATATGAGAGATGACCTCTACCTGCCAAGAATTTAAAATCTTTAGGAGCTGATATGTACACATGAGTAGCTATTTTAGACTCTTGAGAAGAAATGCCAAACAGGCAGCTGAGATGATACCTGTTACAGGAGAACAGGGGAAGGATAGATCCCTTTTGGTAGGGTGATGGCAGAAAGACTTCACGGAGGTGGGGTTCAAGTTGAACCCTGAAGGGTGGGCTGGATAAAAATAGATTTTTAAGAGGAAGAGGGAGTGGAGGCTGGAGAGAAAATGAGAAAGTCAGTTTATAAATTGGCCAGTTTGGTCAGAAGAAGGGAGTATATTTCGTAGGAAGCCAAGAGGTGGGGAAGATAAGGCTATGTCAGGACAGATGATGGAGAGCTCTGAATTCAAATCTACAGAGTCTGGAATTTCTCCTGTTGGCAGTACATTAGTTCTCAGAGAGTCTTGAGCAGATCATGACATAATAAACAGCAGTTTGGGGAAGGCTCTGTTGGCAGCAGTATGCTTGGTGGACTCCAAGAGGAGTGGCTGTGGCCAGGACAGCCCACGACACTCTGGTGAAATCTAGAAATGCCATCATCCCCATTCTGCAGATGGAAAACCACACGGTGACTGATTCGGAACAGAGTGAGAAGTTGCGCAGGGCAAGATAAAAGATGCTTGCAGCAAGACTAGTGTACCATCTCTTTAGCTACACAGCGGCATGTGGCCAGCTCTGCACTGTCCTACCTTTGATGTTAGAACGACCCTCATAACTTGGGGCAATACTTCTCAGCTCCTCCAGAGATAGGCGCCTGGGAGAGATAACTTCTTTGTCATTGCCAGATACACATTGATTTATACATCATGAAGAGGGCAAATTTTCCAAAGGAGTTTAGCTTGGGGTTTCATCCTCCACAAAGTGTAGAGCCCTCTCCCCCAGCCCAACTTCTCCTCCGTGGTGTGTGTCCTCTCTAGGAACACAGAGAGTTAACCTTTGCAATCGGATTTGCTCTGTGCAACGCAAAGTGTCACCCAGGAAAGCAGGGTACAAGGCGTCTGTGAAATGTATGAAAAGAAGTCCAGGAATTCAGTTAATTAACCACATCAGTTTCTTAACGTGATCAATTTTAATTAAACTGAATTTTAATAGAGATCTGTGTAGTCTGTAGAGACCAATTGCTAATTCTACAAAGCATGTGCTGCTTTTCAGTTCAGATTTGCTCCCATCTAATTAATATGGATAGAGCATTAAGCCTTTTTGGACTCTGGTGGTTTTCATTTCATGACTATTAATGATTTTAATGAACTGGACTAATTCAGTAGTTTTCATCCCAGTGTTTCAGGGCTTTGTTCATCACAAATTTCAGGTTTATAATTGGTTTCCAGGTCTTAACAGTGGTCATTGATCAGCTTCAGCAGTTCCTTTTACAACTCGGAAAGCGCTGGAGACTCAGTTAACCCCTTGCTGCCCAGAGATGAGATGAACAGTGCTGCACTTTAGAGCAGTAGCTTGGGAATTAACTACCAAGCTAAAATAGCTACAGAGGCAGGGGAGGACTTAAAATTCATATGGCAGTGTGAGCACAGGACAGAACAGGAAAGGTCACACCAGCAATACAGACACTTTAAATTAAAAAAAGAAAAAAGAAAGACTGATAATGAGCGATATTTTTCAGCTTTAATTTTCATTACTCCAAGTGAAAAAAATACATCATTAAATTAGTTTTCTCATTTTGGCAAACCAGACTTTCTAGCCACCGATTCACCCCTGCCAGCCCTTAGCAGGCATCTTTATCAACTCTCAAACAGCTAGGACTGAAGGATAAGAAAATGGAAAACTGTAAAGAGCTGATGAAAAACAGAAACAGGGAGGCTGGGCTGAGGGGAGACATAGCTTGTGAAAACTAACACAGATAAAGAAGTGAACACATTGATGAATACATACCTTGCCTTCTCTGGATCCAGCTTCACTACTGGAGTGTTACTCATGGACCATGATTGCCCTGAAAACAAATAATAGGATTTCAGCTCCCCTCCCACTTAAAACAAAAATTAAACCTTTTAAAATATTCCATATCCAGAGTGACTATTCAATATCTTCACTGTTACTGCTTCTCAAAAGTGACAGGCAGACTAGACATAGAAAAGTGTGAGGTAGAAAAAGGCAAATTCTTCCATTCAGCCACCTGTGTCTTTAATTACCCCAGGAAGATCAATATAAACATTCAAACCCTGGCCCCAGCTTTCAGAAATATAGTTCAAATCACTGGAGATTATGGACAAGCTTATTTTTGTGGGCTTACCTAGAAAATTTCCTCCAAGCCCCTTATCCACCATCTAAAGAACATACCAGTCTTTGCAGATGTGCCGGCTTGAAATTCTCAGATATTTCAGGGACTTGTTTATGAAGTCATTCTGCTACAGGTTGAGTTAATTTGGATTTCAAATCCAGTTGGAATCTCTTCCATAATTTTATTTGGGAAAAGATCTTTCTCATTCAGTAATGTTCTTACCAAGATGGTGATTTTTACATATTTCTGATCCAAAGAATAAATGAAACTGAAGTCATCACTGACATAGCCCTTAAAATGACCCAAGAGGAAAATTTTTATAAAATTGAGAAATTTGATTTATTTTATATTTTACTCACTCCTGTTTCATCAGTGGTACCTGGTTTCTTTGATAATGTTGACTGATAGATTATGTCTCGGATCAGTTAAATTCATTTTCCTCATATAGGCTAATATGTTTAAACAAGCTGCCAGTCATAATAAAGTTGTCTCTGCATCTTTAATTCCTATTCATCTCTAAATCCTTTTCAGTCTTGCTTCTGTCCCACAGAGCTGCTGAAATGCTCTGTCTTCTATAAACTGGTGATAATAATGGCTTTCTTGTAGGGTCATTGTGTAGATTAGCTCACTTAGCAAGGTGCCTCAATAAATTATGGCTGTTATTACTGCTCAAGTCACCAATGACCTTCTGATTGACAAATGGCTTAAGTCTTCATCTGCCATGCTGTCTGAAGCATTTGACACCATCCACCATGCTGCTTGAAACTCTTCCAAGAAAGCACTCATTCACACATTTGTTCTTTCAGCAATTATATATGGAACATCTGTTATGTATCAGGTAGTGTTCTAGGCTCTGGGGACCCTGTGGTGAGCAAGGCAGAAAGTCCATGTCCTCTTGGAGTTTTTATGTTTCTCTCTTGAGGAAAATAGACATATATGAATAAAAAGTAAGGTTTACAATTTATTGAGCTATTAAATTGCACCAGACAATATTCTCAGCTTTTTGCCTATTTTAACTCATCTAGCTCATTTAACCCGCTGGACATGGGTATTATCATTATCCTCATTTTACAGACGAGGACACCAAGGCATGCAGAAGGTAAATATTTCAGCCAAGGTCACAAACATTTGTAAATGATGGAGCTAGAGTTTCAACCAAGGAATACAATTCCAGATTCCTGACTCTTAAACCCAATGCTCTTCTGAAGAACAGAGAACAGTGATATCACACAATGAAAGTGACTTTAGATGTGAGGGAAGGGAAGCCCTCTTTGAAGAGGTGATATGTGAGTATAAACTCAAATACTGAGAAAGAATAGAAAAGTATCAATATGTTGTCTTAGCAATCAAGTGCTTTGGACTGAATTGTTTCCTCCCAAATTCATGGATTGAAGCCCTCATCCCTTAAATGACCATATTTGGAGCTAGAGCTTTTGGTGACACAATGATAAAGCATTTGCCTGCCAATGCAGGAGACCCACAAGAGGTCAGCTCAATCCCTGTGTTAGGAAGATCCCTGGAGAAGGGAATGGCAACCCATTCCAGTATTCTTTCCTGGAAAATTCCATGGACAGAGGAGCTTGGAGGGCTACAGTCAATGGGATTGCACAGAGCTGGACATGACTGAGCACCTCTGAGCACACAAGTTTAAATGAGGACAGACAAGTGGGGTCTTATAGGATGGGTACTGTATTGAGAAGAGGAAGAGAGAGCTCCCTCTTTTCTTCACACACAGGCACTTGGGAAAGGCCCTGTGAGGACTCAGAGAGAAGGCAACTGCATGCCAGCCAAGAAGAGAGCCCTCACCAGAAACTGAACCCTGCATGAACCAC
Organism: Oreotragus oreotragus; assembly: GCA_006410675.1. Taxonomy (NCBI): domain Eukaryota; kingdom Metazoa; phylum Chordata; class Mammalia; order Artiodactyla; family Bovidae; genus Oreotragus; species Oreotragus oreotragus. Next base: position 81,943 of record SJYX01010278.1, read on the forward strand.
GAGCTTGAACTTCCCACGCTCCAGAACTTTGAGAAAATAACTTTCTGTTGTTCTAGCCACCTAGCCTATGATATTTATTTTGGCAGTCAAAGAAGAAGGCACCAAGTAAAATCTAGAAGCCTAGAAAGATAATGCTTCTGAAACATTCCATACACAAAGGCCAGAAACTCACTAGAACGTTCTGAGATGAATCTTGACAAGAAGTATTGAAATTGGCTCAAAAGAGTGAGGAAAAGGAAAGCAAATACAGACAGCTCTTTCAAGAAGATTCATTACAGAGAGAAGAGGAGAAATGAGTGGTAGATGGAGAGAGCCATCATATCAGAGAACTTTGAAAATGGGAGATATTATAGGATGCTTGTATGCTGATTGCATCCAAGCACTGCATTTCAGACTCTTCTGTTGACAATGATGGGTACTCCATTTCTTCTAAGAAATTTTTGCCTACAGTAGTAGATATAATGGTCATCTGAGTTAAATTCGCCCATTCCAGTCCATTTTAGTTCACTGATTCCTAAAATGTTGATGTTCACCCTTGCCATCTCCTGTTTGACCTCTTCCAATTTGCCTTGATTCATGGACCTAACATTCCAGGTTCCTATGAAATATTGCTCTTTACAGCATCGGACTTTACTTCCATCACTGGTCACATCCACAGCTGGGTGTTGTTTTTACTTTGACTTTGTCTCTTCACTCTTTCTGGAATTATTTCTCCACTGATCTCCTGTAGCATATTGGGCACCTACTGACCTGGGGAGTTCATCTTTCAGTGTCCTATCTTTTTGCCTTTTCATGTTATTCGTGGGGTTCTCAAGACAAGAATACTAAAGAGGTTTGCCGTTTCCTTCTCCAGTGGGCCACATTTTGCCAGAACTTTCCACCATGACTCGTCCATCTTGGTTGGCCCTACATGGTATGGCTCATAGTTTCACTGAGTTAGACAAGGCTATGGTCCATGTGATCAGTTTGGTTAGTTTTCTGTGATTGTGGATTTCATGGGAACACCAGACCACCCAACCCGCCTCTTGAGAAATCTGTATACAGGCCAGGAAGCAACAGTTAGAACTGGACATGGAACAACAGACTGATTCCAAATAGGAAAAGGAGTACTTCAAGGCTGTATATTGTCTCCCTGCTTATTTAACTTATATTCAGAGTACATCATGAGAAACACTGGAATGGAAGAAACACAAGCTGGAATCAAGATTACCGGGAGAAATATCAATAACCTGAGATATGTTGATGACCCCACCCTTATGGCAGAAAGTGAGGAGGAGCTAAAAAGCCTCTTGATGAAAGTGAAGGTGGAGAGCGAAAAAGTTGGCTTAAAGCTCAACATTCAGAAAACGAAGATCATGGCATCTGGTCCCATCACTTCATGGGAAATAGATGGGGAAACAGTGGAAACAGTGTCAGACTTTATTTTTGGGGGGCTCCAAAATCACTGCAGATGGTGACTGCAGCCATGAAATTAGAAGATGCTTACTCCTTGGAAGAAAAGTTATGACCAACCTGGATAGTATATTCAAAAGCAGAGACATTACTTTGCCGACTAAGGTCCGCCTAGTCAAGGCTATGGTTTTTCCTGTGGTCATGTATGGATGTGAGAGTTGGACTGTGAAGAAAGCTGAGCGCCGAAGAGTTGATGCTTTTGAATAGTGGTGTTGGAGAAGAGTCTTGAGAGCCCCTTGGACTGCAAGGAGATCCAACCAGTCCATTCTGAAGGAGATCAACCCTGGGATTTCTTTGGAAGGACTGATGCTAAAGCTGAAACNTAGATAGCACATTGAAGAGCAGAGACATTACTTTGCCAACAAAGGTTCATCTAGTCAAGTCTATGATTTTTCCAGTAGTCATGTATGAATGTGAGAGTTGAACTGTGAAGAAAGCTGAGCACTGAAGAATTGATCCTTTTGAACTGTGGTGTTGAAGAAGACACTTGAGAGTCCCCTGGACTACAAGGAGATCCAAACAGTCCATTCTAAAGGAGATCAGTCCTGGGTGTTCTTTTGAAGGACTGTTGCTAAAGCTGAAACTCCAGTACTATGGCCACCTCATGCGAAGAGCTGACTCATTGGAAAAGACTCTGATGCTTGGAGGGATTGGAGGAGGAGAAAAAGGGGACGACAGAGGGTGAGATGGCTGGATGGCATCACCGACTTGATGGACACGAGTCTGGGTGAACTCCTGGAGTTGGTGATGGACAGGGAGGCCTGGCGTGCTGCGATTCACGGGTTTGCAAAGAATCAGACACAACTCTTTGAGTCCTGAATGAACAATTGAACTGAACTGAACTGAGCAAGTGAAATGAACTGAATCATTTCAAACAGATACAAAGCTAAAGAAACAGAAAAAATGTTTTTTCTTGTGATAAGAACTCAGCATTTACTTTCTTACAGATTTTCGTATATTATATAGCAGGGGTAGTGATAGTCATGTTGTACATTACATCCCTAGTGGTTATCTACTTTTCAACTGGAAGTTTGCACTTTGGGACTGCTTTCATCCATTTCCTACTATCTCCGGTAACCACAAATCTGATCTCTTTTTCTCTGAGTTTGTTTTGAAATATAACTGATCTTGCAAGAACAACACCTTGCTAGTTCTTCCTCGGGGGTTTTATCTTTCCCCTTAGGTTTGAATATATTCCTCTTGTTGACTATCAGCTGATCTAAGAAAGAAATGGAAAAAACCATTCAAGCCACATTTGAGGATTATAACCTGGGTGCTGTTGCTGTTCAATCTAACCATGTCTGACTTTTTGCAACCCCATGGGCCGCAGCATGCCAGGCTTCCCTGTCCTTCACTATCTGCCAGATGTAACCTACAACTATCTCAGAAAGCTCTGAGAACTGCCCCACTCATTAGAGGTTCTATAAGTTTTTCAGACAAAGGGCTGTACAGCAAAAGTGAAAGTCGCTCAGTTGTGTCCAGCTCTTTGCAACCCCATAGACTATACACTCCATGGAATTCTCCAGGCCAGAATACTGGAGTGGGTAGCCTTTCCCTTCTCCAGGGGATCTTCCTAACCCAGGGATCCAACCCAGGTTTCCCCCATTGCAGGAAGATTCTTTACCAGCTGAGCCACCTGGGAAGCCCAATGATGTATTATTAACATTTTACACAACCCAGTGCCATGTGACCATTTACAAGATCAAGAACAAATGTTATCTTTAAGGAGGTGTCTTTTGACACTGGCAGAATGTTGCTCTTTATGGCTGAGCAGGTATTTCTGCTGATGGGAGACGGCTGGTCAACGCATCATGCAGATACACAAGGCACAGTGCAGGGAGAAAAGAACGAAAGGGCAGAGAAGAAATTTTTGTTTATATTTTTCTTGTCTTGCCATTAAATAGGAATTATGTTTCACACTCTGTTGCCTCATTTTGCCTGACTTGCTGCTTTCATTTGTATATACCTGGTCAGTTGTTTATGTTTCTTGACCATGGAGAAGTGACCTTGCGTAGAAGCTGTCCGATGTGTCCCAGCCACTCACTCGTCTCTGGTCCCCAGAGCTCTATGCTCCAGGTCTGCCCACTATGTGTGTTGCATGGGTACTTCTGTTGTGGTGACCTGACTACTACAGGCAGTCTGGTAAGTGTGGCTGACCCCTGTCAAGTAGACTACCTGGTTCTGCCTTGTGCCCAGGCTGCTGGCCACTCCTGGGTTGGGCAGGTCATGAGACTGCTGACTGAGGGATCCTAGGATTCCTGAAACTGGTGTCTGCCCACTGGTGAGTGGGGCTGTGTTGTCACCTGGCCAGTTGCTTAGCCTGAGGCAGGTACCAGTGCTGAAAGGTTGCTGGGCTGGATCAGTGTTAATAAGCCGGCAGGAGACCAGCACCAGTGTTGAGGTGGTGGAATGAACTTCCTAAATGGATTCCCCTGTGTCCGTATCCCCAGGGGGTGCTCCAGTTGCCCCATACCTCTCCTGGATCCTCTCCAAATCAATAGGTGGGTCTGATCGAGGTTCCTTTCAAATTATTGCTTCTTCCCTGTGTTCTGGAACATATGAGATTTTGTATGTGCCCTATAAGAATGGAGTGTCTATTCTCACAGCCATCTGGGTCTTCTGAAAGGAAGGCCTATTGGTCCAAAGCTGAATACTCTGGGGGCTCATCTTCTTAGTGCCAGAACCCCTAGCTGGGAGCCTGATATGGAGTTAAGACCACTCCTTGGAGAAAGCCTCTGCAATTGTGGTTGAGGGTTGCCCACTATAGGGTTTGGGTCTTGACTATACCATCTTTGTCCATCCTCCTGGTCTTGTGGCTCCTTCTTTTTATCATTAGTTGTGTATCTTTTCTGCTAGACTTCATCAACAGTTGCTTTGCCAATTGTTGTAATTTTGGTGTGCCTGTGGGAGGAACTGAGTCAGAGTCTTCCTTCTGCCACCTTGGTTACTCCCCTCAGATTGCCTTCATCCTCTTTAGTCCAATGTACCAACTGCTAGTGTACAAATCCCAGCTCCTGCATTCATTCATTCATTCAATACATGTTTATTAAGTGGCTACTGATTGTCAGCAACCATACTAAGAATAGCGCTCTGTGTAGAAGCACAAGGCGTGATTTATGCCTCTGAGGAGGCATAGCCCACTGGAGAAGGCAGCCACATTAAAAGAAAATTCACAGACAAAATTACTGCAACAAAACTTTTAAATCATGTGCCTGGAGAATGTCAAAACATTAGCGAATACTGCCTGGAGAAATCAGACAAGTCTTCACAGAGGAAGTGACAGTATACATGAATCTGTAAAATATGAAATAAGAATTTTTAATGGCAAAAGTAAAGAATATAAGGAAGTCCTAGTAGAAAAGCATTCCAGGCAAGAGGAACAGAAACTACAAAATAAATTGGGAACATGAAGTCTCTTGTCTTGGAAAAGAGTTGAGGACATTCCCCTTGACAAAAATTGACTAATCTAGAAGCTTATGTTCTTGTTTATCATTCTGTTACAATCTGGCTCAAACCTAATGGTTTCAAGAATCAATTACTTTATCTCATGATGTTATGTGTGAGGAATTTAGGCAGGGTTTGGTTGGACAATTCTTCTGCCCACTGTGATGGTGATAGAGGTCACATAGAGGTATTTGAATGGACTAGTGTGGGGTTCGAAAATGACTTTATTTACCTATATGATGCCTTAAGAGGCATGATTCATTTCAATTAATGGTATTGACCTGAGCACTAATATGTGGCATCTCCAGGATGATGGCATATGGCTGCTTATGGCTCCCAGAGAGAGAGTGCTCCAAAAAACAGACAGTACAAGACACCAGTCTGTTAAGCCTGGACCTAGATACCGATATAAGCCTGGACCTAGATACTGATACAAACTCACATTTGCCACACTGTATGGTCAGTTATCACTATGACTGTCCAGAATCAAAATAAGGGGTCATGGACCCTGGTTCTCAATTTTGTCAAAGCATTTTCAGGCAAAAGCAGAGGTCTTAGGGCCTCAGTTAAAGTGAAAAAAGTTTCTTCCCTACAGAAACCTACAAGTAGTGAAACAGGAGGGACGGGGGCATGGCACACTCTTTAAAAGATTGACATAGCCGCGGGACATGGCAAAAAACTGGTTAAAACCAACTAGGTCCTAGATGACTGAACATTCAGTTCCCAGTGGACCTTGAGCTTCATTCTATGCTCATTGTAATAGATTAGCTAAATGGCACACCCACAGCCACCATTATGATTCAGAGGCTAACTGAAGGTCAAAGGTCAAAAATTAGGCAGTAGCACAATTCCTGGTAATCGCCCCACCTCTCCTGAAACAGCTGGAATAATTCTCCCATTTATTAGCCTATAAAATTACTCAGCCCATAAAAACTAATCATGTCATATTTTGGGGCCTCTCACCATCAGAGATGGCCAAACTCTGTCTGTAGAGTATGTTTCTCTCTAAATAAATTCACTTGTTAACTATCACTTTGTCTCTCACTGAATTCTTTTAATGATAAGATATCAAAAATCTGAGCTTCATTAAGTACTGAGACCAGGTTATTTCAGTTGCTCAGTCATTTCAAACTCTTTGTGACCCCATGGACTACACCATGCCAGGGAAGCTTCCTCAAACTCATGTCAGTGTTGGCATCCAACCATCTCATCCTCTGTCACCCACTTTTCCTCCTGCCTTCAATCTTTCCTAGCGTCAGGGTCTTTCCCAATGAGTCTGCAGTGATCTTGGAGCCCAAGAAAATCTCTCACTGTTTCCATTGTTTCCCCAACTATTTCCCATGAAGTGATGGGACTGGATGCCATGATCTTAGTTTTTTGAATGTTGGGTTTTAAGCCAGCTTTTTCACTCTCCTCTTTCACCTTCATCAAGAGGCTCTTTAGTTCCTCTTCACATTCTGTCATAAGAATGGTGTAATCTGCATTTCTGAGATTTTTTATATTTCTTCTGGCAATCTTGATTCCAATTTGTACTTCACCAAGCCCAGCATTTAGCATGATTTACTCTGCTTATAAGTTAAATAGGCAGGGTGGCAATATATAGAGCTTTGATGTACTGCTTTCTGAATTTTGAGTCCATTGTTCTATGTATAGTTCTAACTGTTGCTACTTGACCTGCATACAGGTTTTTCAGGAGGCAGGTAAGGTGGTCTTGTATTCCTATCCCTTTAAGAATTTTCCACAGTTTGTTCTGCTGCAAGAACAGAGTCTCCCTTCTTCTTCCATATAGATTGCCACCGGGATGCTAATTTCTCTCATTTTCTGCCAGTGCTCCCAATTTTGAATGTCAAGCTTATGGAAGTACAGCATGTAGGCATGAAGTTGTTTTGACTCTGACTTCAGGGCCCTTGAGAAAGCCAAGTGACTTTCCAGGGGTGAGTTTCTCATTCTGGATCCCTTTTCCAGGGGTGAAGGAGCATCCTCATGACATCTCTAGCCATCTTGCCTTGAAGAACTCTTCCCTAAGGACTTCCCAGGCAGTCCAGTGGTTAAGACTCTGCACTTCCACTGCAGAGAGCACATGTTCAGTCCCTGATTGGATAACTAAGATCAAGCATGCCACACAGCAGGGCCAAAGGGAAAAAAAAAAAAAGAGCTCTTCTGAGACAGCAACAAATGTTGTTGAGTGTGAAGCCAAATCCATGATTCCACTCTCTGTACCTTGACATTTAATTAAATCTCAGAGACAGAGTTTTGGGTGAAATAGAGCAGAATAGCTTTACTGCTTTGCCAAACAAAAGGGGCCAGAGAGAGCTAATGTTCTCAAAATTATGTTTCAGCTTGTTGGGGACTAGTGAGTTTTATAGTAATTGTTCAAAGAAGGCATGATCAATTCATGGACATTCTTCTGATTGGTGATGGTGAAGGAAGTGGGAGTCAGCATCATCAACCTTTCGGCTCCAACCAGCTTGGAGTCTATGTGCTTGTGGGCACAATAGTATTAATTTCTTCCATTAGGTAAGGGTTTCAGAATCTGAAAAACAGCTCAAAGATATTGTTGTGTGCATCCATTTAGGGAGGACCAAGATCCTACCCCCGGAGAAGGCAATGGCACCCCACTCCAGTACTCTTGCCTGGAAAATCCCATGGACAGAGGAGCCTGGTGGACTGCAGTCCATGGGGTCGCTAAGAGTCAGACACAGCTGAGTGACTTCACTTTCACTTTCACTTTCATTCATTGGAGAAGGAAATGGCAACCCACTCCAGTGTTCTTGCCTGGAGAATCCCAGGGACAGGGGAGCCTAGTGGGCTGCCGTCTATGGGGTCGCACAGAGTCGGACACAACTGAAGCGACTTAATAGTAGTAGTAGAAGACCCTACCCCAGGGCTGAAATATTGTTTCTTTTGATTGTTCCTCCCTGTTTCTGCATCCCCTTCCCTATTTGTCTGCTTAAACCTGCTCCTTGGAACTCAGGAAAGGTGCTGGAGGCTGAATGAAGCCTATTTTATATAATCAAGGAGGGGGAGACACAGAAAAGCTTCTCTGCCCCCGGAGCCCTACAGGGTCCTGGTTGGTATAAGTGTGGGAGGAATTTAAATTTATCACACAGCTGTTTGGAGGAATTATGGGTAATTAAATGTTTCAACAGTAAAACGTGGCCCCAAACTCTGTTACCCTCTCAAATAGTTTCCTGTAGTTCCTGAAGTCTAACTGGGGGTAGTATTGTTAAAGAAAAGTCTGGGGGAAAAAAACTCAAAACACACACACAAAAAGGCTCAAGAAGTAATATAGTAAAATTACTTTAACAACTTCCTTAGAGGCTTCCTGAGAATCACTGGACTCTGTAGCCAAGAGAGGTGAATTTACAGAGACAAGAGGGAGGCAGGGCCTATCTTGCCTTCTCTGACAAAGGGGCTCAGTCAGTCATTGCTATGGAGGCCGCTTTTGTTTGTTTGCTTTTTAAAATGCTGCACATAGAGATAGAGTGTTCTGGGAGTTTAGAACACACACACACACACACACACACACACAAAGATCTATTAATTTGGCAAAAAGATCACTTTTGGTCTTGCAAGGGTTGAGATTTGTTTACTCTTCCATTTGTTGGTTTACACTAAGAAGCCCAGTAAGGAGAGTGTTGGCATTCTTTCTGCCTTCCCCAGAAAAAGGACACATGACAGCCTCTTGAAGGATTTGGCCCAACCCACCCCCTGTCTCTTATACACATCTAGATGTGTATAAGAGACAGCCCCTATCCCTTTAAGAATTTTCCACAGTTTGTTCTGCTGCAAGAACAGAGTCTCCCTTCTTCTTCCATATAGATTGCCACCGGGATGCTAATTTCTCTCATTTTCTGCCAGTGCTCCCAATTTTGAATGTCAAGCTTATGGAAGTACAGCATGTAGGCATGAAGTTGTTTTGACTCTGACTTCAGGGCCCTTGAGAAAGCCAAGTGACTTTCCAGGGGTGAGTTTCTCATTCTGGATCCCTTTTCCAGGGGTGAAGGAGCATCCTCATGACATCTCTAGCCATCTTGCCTTGAAGAACTCTTCCCTAAGGACTTCCCAGGCAGTCCAGTGGTTAAGACTCTGCACTTCCACTGCAGAGAGCACATGTTCAGTCCCTGATTGGATAACTAAGATCAAGCATGCCACACAGCAGGGCCAAAGGGAAAAAAAAAAAAAGAGCTCTTCTGAGACAGCAACAAATGTTGTTGAGTGTGAAGCCAAATCCATGATTCCACTCTCTGTACCTTGACATTTAATTAAATCTCAGAGACAGAGTTTTGGGTGAAATAGAGCAGAATAGCTTTACTGCTTTGCCAAACAAAAGGGGCCAGAGAGAGCTAATGTTCTCAAAATTATGTTTCAGCTTGTTGGGGACTAGTGAGTTTTATAGTAATTGTTCAAAGAAGGCATGATCAATTCATGGACATTCTTCTGATTGGTGATGGTGAAGGAAGTGGGAGTCAGCATCATCAACCTTTCGGCTCCAACCAGCTTGGAGTCTATGTGCTTGTGGGCACAATAGTATTAATTTCTTCCATTAGGTAAGGGTTTCAGAATCTGAAAAACAGCTCAAAGATATTGTTGTGTGCATCCATTTAGGGAGGACCAAGATCCTACCCCCGGAGAAGGCAATGGCACCCCACTCCAGTACTCTTGCCTGGAAAATCCCATGGACAGAGGAGCCTGGTGGACTGCAGTCCATGGGGTCGCTAAGAGTCAGACACAGCTGAGTGACTTCACTTTCACTTTCACTTTCATTCATTGGAGAAGGAAATGGCAACCCACTCCAGTGTTCTTGCCTGGAGAATCCCAGGGACAGGGGAGCCTAGTGGGCTGCCGTCTATGGGGTCGCACAGAGTCGGACACAACTGAAGCGACTTAANTTTAATGGCATCACCGACTCGATGGACATGAGTTTGGGTAAACTCCGGGAGCTAGTGATGGACAGGGAGGCCTGGCGTGCTGTGATTCATGGGGTCACAAAGAGTCGGACAGGACTGAGAGACTGAACTGAACTGACCTGAGTGTGTACACTACCAAGTTCAGAAAGCCTTCCTATCTAAAAACTTATCAGCTCCACCCTTAACGATTGAGGTTAATCATGATAATCTCTTTATCAAGCAGGGAGCCCATATCATCACAAATGCAGACTGAGGGTTCAAGAAACCCAGTATTCCAAATTTTAGTCCTAGAATCAGTTCTAAATTCTTGCCTCTACACAACCATTTGAAGTCATCATTCATGGAACTTGTATATATTTTTTTGTGACTCATGTCACTCAAATGTAAGGATTTAGGGGCGGGTGCTGTGTCCTCCTTTTCCACTGCTGTGTCTCTAATGTGTCAAGAGTATTAGGTCCATAGCAAACGCTTGGCAAACAGTGGTGAAGTTGACAGATGAATGTTCAAGTAGTATTATACGTTATAAAGTCCTTCATTCAGCCCCGTGTGCATTGCTTCATTTAGTGTTTACAGCACTATAAAGGAGGTCAGAATACCACCTACCATTTTATAAAAGATAAAACCAAGGTTCAGGAAGAAAAGTGGGTCACCCTTGATCATACAGCCAGCAAGCATGAGGCACAGGTACAGTCTGCCCCATGGTAGATGCTCAAGAAAGCTTTGAGGAGGGAGATTGGGATGGACATGCACAGACTGCTGTATTTAACATGGATAACCAACAAGGACCTACTGTATAACACAGGGAACTCAGCTCTATGTTATGTAACAACCTAAGCAGGAAAAGAACGTGAACGAGAATAGACAGATGTATGTGTGTAACCAAATCAGTTAGTCGTACACCTGAAACTAACAGAAACTTGTTCATGAACTCGACTCCAGTATAAAATAAAAAGCTTTAAAAAAATCTTGTTATCTCAAAATGAGGGGAAAAAAAGCCTTGTTGACATGAACCAAGCACACGCACAGGCCCACACATCTCCTGATCTTATTGGCGTTTCCCTTTCACCAGGGCATAGAGCTCAGAGCTGGTAGAAAGCTGTGACCAGAGGCAGAGCCAATGAAAGTAGGAATATTGGGGGGTGGAGGTTGATAGGGGGGCAGTCTTGCAACATGATTGGGAACTGGGGACAAGTCTTCCCAACCACCTTGTTATGTAACCCATCTCTTCTTTGGAAAATGGCTGGGTCTGGTTGGATCGTGAGGGGGCTCCCCAAGGACTGGGGTCTCCCCATCTCCAAACAAGGTTGGTACACTCCTGAGATGTCCACTTAGGGTCTGAGCAATGAGGCACAGCAGAACTCCTGGCAAAATGCTCCAAATTCCACCTGAACCATGCTTCACCACGTGGGAATCACAGAGCCCTTCCTCCCCCATCACTGGAGCCCAGGCTGGACTTGCATCTCAGGGCTGGTCTCCCTCTTCCTCTGATCCTGTCCTGCTTGGAGCCTTCTGCCAGTTTAACTTCCAAAGCTTTGAGCTTACCTCCCCCGCTGCCCCCTTCTATAAAGAACATCTTGTGGAACTTCCATCTGTGGACCACCCTCCAATAAACTTGGTCATCTTCACCCTTATGGTCTGAGTGAGTGGACGTGGTCTTTCCCACATCACACAGCTACTCAGCCCCTTGGCAGGGGAATCTGGGGCTTGTTGCAGCCACAGTTGTTTTTTTTTGTTTTTTCCAGGGTGGGGTTCTTCCCGAGGAATTTAGAAGGAAACTTCAGGTAATAACATTCCTGAACTCGAAGGAATCCCGACCCTTCGGGTTGCCAGTGTGGACACAGCCCAGGGTGGGGATACAACAGTCCAGGATGACACGGCGAGTGAACCGCAGGGGAAGCTCACTTTCCCCCCTTGCACACCACACCCTCTTCTTCCCAGAGAAGTTCCCAGATTCATTTGGAAGAGCAAGGATGTTCCAGAAAAGCGCACGGGGGTGCTTTATGGCCCTGCCCTGTGAAGACACCATCTCCTTTCATTTCAGTTCATTCCCTCATCACCCGTGTTCTATCTGCAAGGCTTCGTGAACAGACGTGAGGCACACACATACATGTTTTCTGGCTTCTGATTCATATGACCAGATGTGAAAGGCGCCTACGGGGAGAGGGCTTGGGGGCAATTCAAGCATATGAATTCAACGAGAAATGCAACTCCCTTTAAAGGTTTGTTGTTTTTAAAAAACAAAAACAAAAAACCGTGATCCAGATCATATTTTATTTAGCAGATGGGGGAAAAGAAAGCCAGCCTTCCCGAGAGAAAAACAACTCCCAGCAATCAGAATGAGACAGCTATGCCCGGTCTGGCTGCCCTGGAGAGGGACTGCCAGGCCAGGACTGGTTCTGATTGCTTCGGCTGAAGAGGTCTAATATCACGAGTTGAAATAATTTCCTAAATCTATATCCGGTACAGCTGCAAGGGCTTTGCTCTTAGCTGCCATTCCTCTGAGAAATTAAAAAGCAATTTTCCTTTGAAGTTCTGGAGGGTTTTTTGTTTTTTTTTTTTTCATTTAAGATTGCAGTTTGAGGTCAGGCAATGAGACACAAGGCCTTCACCATCATGCACGCATTTGATTTGGCAAAATTCCATCCTCCACATGCCCAGTTTAAGCTGTCCGGAGTGCCAGATGGTCTCCAGCTTGACCAAGCTTAAGCTAGCAAATGCTCTAGGGACTCGGCTAGCAACGCTTTCCTGAAAGGGAGGTATTTGATGCATTAAGCTGGTCGATGCTGGAGAAGATGAATCTTGCAAACTGCCTTTGAATGATATTTATGGAGCTATTTCAGCGAAATAAACAGAACAAAGACACACAGGAACCAAACGCGCAACTGATGAAGAAGACGCTTCATATTGCAAGAGTGGGAGCAGTGTGCGGTTTATTCAATGCCCAGTTGATTTTTATCTTTTCGAACTTGTCTTTCTTACCCTCCAACGATTATAGTCTTGTGTCAATTAGAGTCCAACCAGGAGACAAAAACCACACAGCAATGTAGACAGGGAAAGTTTGTTATAAAAACTGAGTTAAAAGGAGGATTGGAGCCACAAAGGACTGACTGGGAAGAAGAGAAGAGCTGTCTAGAGGATATGGGGTAGCAGCTGGAAGGTGCAGCCACCCCCTGGGCTGAGACAGAATGCTGGAGGGGCTCCCTATGCCCCCCGCACCCCCCACCAGCTCTAGGACAGAGCACTCAGAGGGCAGCCTCAGCAGTCAGCAGAGAAGATGCTGCAGCGTCATCAGCAGAACTTGCTGGGACCCAGCCCTCTAGAACGTGCTGGAAAGTGTTCTCTGGAGAACCAGGGAAACTTCATGAGCGAGTGTGTTGGGGGAGGTGCCTTGCTTCAAGCCACGTGCCGGCTGCCAGGCACCCATGAGCTGGCACCGTAGCGTCCACCCACACTGCAGCCGGCTCATGTGGGACTGTCCCCTAGGCTGTGGGAGCTGGGACGCTGGAGAGGCTGCGTCCACAGCAGGAGCCTGCCGGGGGAACAGCCTGGATCCCGGGAGGGAAGTCTCTTCCTCCAGCAACATCTCTCCAGGGCCTTCCACTGACCAGGACTTGCCAGCTGACAAAGGAAAATTCATAAAGGGTCTATCTTTCCTTCTGCAGGTCTGGAGGTGAGGCTGAGCTTGGAGCTGACAGCTCGCTTGTCTAGCTCTTCCGCCTTCACACCTCAGCTCTGCAAACTTCTAAAAGTGAAACTGTTAGTCTCTCAGTCGTGTCCGACTCTTTGTGACCTCATGGACTGTAGCCAGCCAGGCTCCTCTGTGCATGGGATTCTCCAGGCAAAAATCCTAGAGTGGGTTGCCATTTCCTTCTCCAGGGGATCTTCCCTACCCAGGGATCAATCCTGGGTCTCCTGCATTGCAGGCAGATTCTTTACCATCTGAGCCACTGGGGAAGCCCCCCAAAATGCCAGAGAAACCACAAAATCAGTCTATCTTCTTCCTAACAAGACCCAGCCATGCAGCTTGGAGGTGAAGAAATGCTCACCCTTTCCCAAGATTGAGGCGTCATCATAGTCCCAATAATCATTGTATGAGTTATCAGCTGTATTAATTATTCCTCTAATTCAGTCACTGTCCCACTGAGGTTTTTGCATAAATTATAAAAATTAATTTCCAAAACCTTGTGCATAAAGTAAAAATGAGGAAGGAAGTGAAGAATGGTTAACATATAGAAAAAAATACTTATTTGTAATGAGCAAACAGAAAATATGTAAAGCCTGTACGGTCTCTTATTGGCTGCTTGTCATGAAGCCACGTTGGTGTCTACGGCCGCTCCTTCTACTGTCGTTGTCAGCCAGGATTTGGCCACTCTGGGTTTTCTACCTGGAAGAGGAGCCAACGTCTTCACACCCAGAGCGTCCATGTCCTTGTTGATCCCACCTTGCCTTTGGTCTCTCTAGCTTTCCATTAAACTTAACGACGAGTTAGTTCTTACAGGGAAGGACAAGGAGATGCTCAGAGAATCCCCTGGGTTCCAGGCTCAGGCCATGTAGCCACGCTCTTCTCTGCCCCATTTTGCCCTGAGAATCAGCTTCAATAACTCCAGCCAGCAGACTGACTCCTTTTCTGACTGTGAATCCCAGGTCATGAGGGTCTGCCAGTGGCTGTGTGGAAATCTCTCCTCCCAGTTTAGCGGAACCATTTCGTGGACAGAAGTGTTCTGACCTAGCAGTCTAGGATCTCCAAGCCAGCAGGGTGCAAGCATGAATTCCAACTATAGCAGTCTCTGAGCTCAAGTATACAGTGGATCTTGTACGACAGAGTTCTGCCTTTGAATAATATTTTATGAAGCGATCTTAGGAATACAAGTGGAACAAAAGATACACAGGAACCAAATGTATAAATCAATTAAGAATGTTTCAAATTCATTTTCTAAGTTCCATATGTATATATATAACATACAATATTTGTTTTCCTCTTTCTGACTTACTTCACAACAGGCTATAGATTCATCCACCTCACTACAACTGACTCAAATCTGTTCTTTTTATGGTTGGGTAATATTCCACTGGACTTCCCAGATGGCACCAGTGGTAAAGAACCTGCCTGCCAATGCAGGATATATAAGAGAATCTGTTCAAGCCCTGGGTTGGGAAGATCCCCTGGAGTAGAAAATAACTACCCACTCCAGGATTCTTGCCTGGAGAATCCCATGGACAGAGGAGCCTGGCAGGCTACAGTCCATGGGGTCATAAAGAGTCAAACAGGACTGAAGTGACTAAACATTTAATAGTCCATTGTATGTATACACCACAGCTTCTTAGCCCATTCATCTGCCAGTGGACATCTAGGTTGCTCCCGTGTCCTGNATTCTTGCCTGGAGAATCCCATGGACAGAGGAGCCTGGCAGGCTACAGTCCATGGGGTCATAAAGAGTCAAACAGGACTGAAGTGACTAAACATTTAATAGTCCATTGTATGTATACACCACAGCTTCTTAGCCCATTCATCTGCCAGTGGACATCTAGGTTGCTCCCGTGTCCTGGCTATCGTAAACAGGGCTGCAGGAAACATTGGGGAACGCGTGTCTTTTAAAGCTGTGGTTTGCTGAGGGTGTATGTCCAGTAGTGGAGTCGTTGGATCATAAGGTAGACTTTAGCCACCTCATGTGAAGAGTTGACTCATTGGAAAAGACCCTGATGCTGGGAGGGATTGGGGGCAGGAGGAGAAGGGGACGACCGAGGATGAGATGGCTGGATGGCATCACGGACTCGATGGACGTGAGTCTGGGTGAACTCCGGGAGCTGGTGATGGACAGGGAGGCCTGGCGTGCTGTGATTCATGGGGTCGCAAAGAGTCGGACACGACCGAGCGACTGAACTGAACTGAGCTGAAGGTAGATTTATTTCTAATCTTTTAAGGAATCATCGTACTATTGCCCCTAATGAAATCTAGAAAAACGGTACTGATGAGCCTATTTGCAGGGAAGAATGAAGACGCAGACATAGAGAGCAGACCTGTGGACATAGCAGGGGAAGGAGAGGGTGGGACGAACTGAGAAAGTAGCGTTGACATCTATACGCTATCATGAGTCAAACAGCTCACTCAAGGATGAGATGGCTGGATGGCATCACTGACTCGATGGACGTGAGTCTGGGTGAACTCCGGGAGCTGGTGTTGGACAGGGAGGCCTGGCGTGCTGTGATTCATGGGGTCGCAAAAGAGTCGGACACTACTGAGCGACTGAACTGAACTGATGTTGGGAAAGATTGAGGGCAGAAGAAGGGGACGACAGAGGATGAAATGGTTGGGATGGCACTACCTAGGTCGTGGAGAGTCAGACACAACTGAGCGACTGAACTGAACTGAAATTATGTTGAGTTTACAATTCTTGAAGTTCAGACACAGATTACCAGGGGCTCCATTATACTGTTCCCTCTACTTTGAATATGTTAGAAATTTTCCATAAAATTAAAAAAAAAGGCCACCAAACTAAAACTCTGCTTTGTAGCCCTGTGCTGTCTATCTGTCCTACCCACAGTTTCACGTACATTTATAGAAGGAGTGATATGTTGTCACTATGGAGGCATAGTTTATCTCGGCAGTTCTTGCAGTTTCTTTTGTACCCTATTTTGTACTTATCTCTTTCCTAAGCCCTCTTCTCTTCTTACTTTATACTAGGAACACTTAATCTGTGAGTTCACAGATGAATTTCCTCTAAATCATGCCTTTTCTATATTTGCAAATGTTCATTTTTAGGGATTAGGCTCATGGCATCTATCAGCATTTTAAGGGTCCGTGATTGTAGAAAGTCTAACGCCCGCTACTGTCTGCTTTGCTCAACAGTCACGTTCGTGGCGTTCTCTTCTACTTGCATACTTCCTGGCTTATGTCTGTTCTCTGGGCCACAACTTTGTCCTGTGCTTCAGTCCTGTCCATTCATCTGTCTCCTCTTTTTCTCCACTAACACCTCAAAGATAACATTTGGGTGATGGTTTTACCATTCACCCAATTGCTTTTCATGCCAAATACCTCTCAATTAGCCTAGATTTCACTTTCTTCCTTAATGAACATCTGCACATAAATAGTCATCAAACTCCTATTATTTTACCTCCTAAATGATATTTTTTGTGTCCTTTTCTTACTTGGTTCAGTGTTTGGATGTGGATGCTCACCATCTCTTATCTGGCTGTTAAACTACCACTGGAATCCTTTATACCAACCTCCTTGCCCTTAGCCCAGCCCCTTCTGTTCCTAGAAATGACATTACTAACCCCAAAATCTGATCATTTCACCCCTGTGTTGACATCAGTGATCCAGCCCCTGCCTCCCTAAGCATTGTCATTTCCTGACACTCCCTCGTCAGACCTATTTATTTAGAGCATGGCATCCTTGTCAAATCTGCTAAACTTTGCTCATATCTTCACTCTCATGGAGGTCAGCACCCCTTCCACCACCCCACCTTGCTTATCATGTCAACATGAGAAATGCTTCTTTATCCTTCAAGTCCTTAGGGGGACTCTTCCCTGAGAGGCGTCCTGAATGGTCCTCTTAGAGTACTTGGGACCTTCTCAAATGCTCACTCTGCCATTTGCACAACTTGCCATTAAGTGGTGTTGTTTCAGTTGCTTTTTAATTGTTTGCAGGGTATATGCTAACCTTTTAGTACCTTCATAGCATCTATTTTTAGGCATATGGTTGGTTTACAATGCTGTGTTAGTTTCTGCTGTATAATGAAGTGAATCAGCTATCTGTATACATATATCCCATCTCTCTTGGACCTCTCTCGCCCGTCCCACTCCTCTAGGTCATCACAGGGCACTGAGCTGAGCTCCTGGTGCTATACAGCAGCTTCCCGCTAGCTACCTGTTTTCCTCATGGTAGTGTATGTGTGTCACTCCCAATCTCTGAATTCTTCCAACCACCACCGTCCCCCACCCAGCCACCCCTGCTACAGCCGCATGTCCGTTTTCTGCGTCTGTGTCTCTATTTCTGCCTTGGAAATAGGTTGTTCTGTACCATTCTTCTAGATTCCACATATATGTGTTAATATGCCGTGTTTGTTTTTCTCTTCCTGACTTAACTTCGCTCTGTATTAGATGCCCTGTGGCTTTTGCCCAGTCCTGGGGTCATGAGTGTTGAATAAGTGCTTGCTGACTGTGTGCTGACGGTCTCCAGAGACCGTCTTCCGCTCACCTGGCTACCACCTCGAGCCCTTTTGAGATTTTGAGAGGGAAACCTCAGGCCTCCTTTTCTCTTGGATCCCATTTCCTGAAGAGAGAGGTGTCCTGAGTGGCCGCTGGGAGGGGTAAACTTTCCAAGGAGAAGTTTTCTGTTTGGTGACTTGATTGTTTCCCTGTCTTTCTAGGTTCTTCTGTTCCCTCCCACTTGTCTCCTTTTTTAAAAAACAAAACAAAAGTGAAGTGTAGTTAATGTACAACGTTTTATAAGTTTTAGATATGCAGTGTAATGATTGACAATTTTTAAAGGTTATACTCCATTGATAGTTGTTATAATATATTGGCTCTACTTCTGTTCTTTCCCATTTCTTGGTGACCTCTTTGAAATATGTGACCATTGGGTCTGAAATAAGACTACTCTCTTCCTAAACTTCCTACCTACATATATGTCTTTTTTAAATGAGTTAGGTGATTGAATTTTATTTTTAACCTATTTGGTAGTATTTTTAGGGTTTAACTCTCTTACTACCCAAGAGCCAGTGAACTCAATATTGGGGTGTATGTGTGTGTGTGTGTTAGTGGCTCAGTCTTGTTCAACTCTTTGAGACCCCATGATTGTAGCCCACCAGGAGCCTCTGTCCATGGAATTCTCCAGGCAAGAATACTGGAGTGGATTGCCATTCCCTTCTCCAGGGAATCTTCCTGGCCCAGGGATTGAACCCGAGTCCCCTGGATTGCCGGCAGATTATTTACCATCTGAGCCACNTCTGTCCATGGAATTCTCCAGGCAAGAATACTGGAGTGGATTGCCATTCCCTTCTCCAGGGAATCTTCCTGGCCCAGGGATTGAACCCGAGTCCCCTGGATTGCCGGCAGATTATTTACCATCTGAGCCACCAGGGAAGCCTCGATATTGATAATGGAGCCTTTTTCCGAGAAAATTGTGATTTGAATTTTCTGAGAACGGTTTCAGTCAGAAAGCTTTGCCAATGACCACAACATCATCTCAAAATTAAGATTTCTATTGCGAATATATTTATAAACCAACATATTAGCTGCTGTGAGTTTGTATCTAACTGTGACTCTCCATACACTTTTCCTCCAGTGTTTAGTAACCTCATTCAGCCAGGTCCATGGTAGAAAAGACAGGGTCTGCTAGCCCTTAGGCATGAAAATAAGCAAGCAAGGCTTCCATGGGATCTGGGGCATCACAGAAAAGTCTTCCTGCCTGGTGTGCAGGGTGAGGTAAAAGGGAGAAGACAAGATGGAGGGAGATTATCTTTATGGTGGAATTGGAGTGTGTGGTGGCTTCATTCCAGGCATGTGAGTCAATTGTGCAGTGAGGCTGTAGGTGGGTACCTGGTACAGTCATGGAGAAGATGGTGCAGAGAGGTTGCATGGAAGGTTTATCACTCAGGGTCCCATCAGAGAAGCACCCCTTTACTAGATTCCCTGGGGTCAGTGAAATGGAGAGTGCAGTCTACACTGTGTGCAGGCCTCTCTGGGGCCCTCCAAGCCCAGTGCTCCTCCAGGTACGGTGCTCATCACTGCTCCATCCTGGGTTCCCCCTGATCCCAAACAGAATTTGCTAGGTTTCTAGCCAGGTAATGTGGAACACTAAATCAGGGAACGGTATTAATAATGGTAGAGTATGTGGTTTGTCCAAAAAAATATGTGCATTTAGTGGTTGTCAGCAGTTCTTAGGGACTTCCCTGGTGGTTCAGTGGCTCAGACTCTGCATTCCCAATGCAGGGGGCCCAGGTTTGATCCCTGGTTAGGGAACTAAATCCCACATGCTGCAGCTAAGGCCCAGTGTAGCCAAATAGATTAATTATTTTTAAAAGATTAAGATAAAACAAAACAATGCTTTAATGCAATGTATGAGAAATCTGGAGTTTAATGGTGATAAGCAGCAGAGGTGATATTTCCAGTGAGGTACCCACCTTGTATTTTGTGACATGCTCAAAAGGTTTTAGACACACACACACACACACACACACACACACACACACACACACAGAGCTAGATAAAGCACACACACACACACACACACACACACACACACAGCTAGATAAAGCACACACACACACACACACACACAGCTAGATAAAGGTTACCAAAATAAACATATAACCAAATTGTCTGTCCTTTTGCTTTAACTTTCCTGTCCTCTGCTATGTCCATATCAATATTAAACTTAATTAAATTTCATCTGGATGAAAGGCTTTATAAAGGTCAGGAAGAAAACCCAACTCAGTTTTCTGTGCTAATGAGTTCTTTTATTCTTTAAAATGAGAATTGAGAATGGAGAGAAAAGAAGTGTCAGTTGATCTCTGAATTCACCAGCATAAAAACTGCTTGTTAAAGCTCTGATTTGAAAAAAAAAAAAAAAAAAATTACACAAAAATAATCACCATGCCCTTTTCTTTTTAAAATTATATATATTTTACTCAGTTTTGGAACTCAGGTTTTAATCTCAATCTGCTCATCCAGAGTTGTAATGTTGTGCTTTGTGGCTCTAAAAAACTCTACACACACACACACACACACACACACACAAAACCTTAGGCATGGATACACAGTATATTCAAAAACAAATGAATTAAAAGTTAGCAGCTGTATTTACCTTCAAGTTCTTGCACATTGGAGGCCTATTCTGCTCCAAGTTCACCAAAAGGGCATTAGCAAATGATAAGCATCTGAAAGCTAAAGTTTTCCATGATTATAAACTTCATGAGCAAATGCTCTATTGAGTGATTTCATGCTTTATAAATAATTTTGGTTTTAGAACTAAATGTTAATGTTGGTCTGTTATTGGAGATGAATAAAAGCACCAGTCAATCCCCACGTGATCTTTGGCTGTCCTTGGAAGGTGAAATATTTTGTGACATTGACATCAGAAGTTGAAGCCAATTCCTTATATGAAATTTCCCTCTGGATCGTGTATAGAATGCATCTTAAACTCCTAGATGTGCGTGTGTGCGATGCAAGTGTTCCTGGTGAAAATTTTATGGAATGCTTCTTGGATGGAGCTTACTTCTCAATAACAAGATAAACGGTTTGGTTGGCAAGAGTGATGGTATCACCAGTGTGTCTCCGTGCATGCTTAGTTGCTTCAGTCATGTCCAACTCTTTGTGACCCTCTGGACTGTAGCCTGCCAGGATCCTCTATCCATGGGAATCTCCAGGCGAGAATACTGGAGTAGGTTGCCATGCCCTCCTCAAGGCAAGCTTCCTGACACCATCTCCTATGAAAGGCTCATTCCCTTGAAAAAGATTTTGGTTTCTGGACTCCCCAAAGCCTAGAGCAGAGCAAAATTCCCCCTGTTTGCAACTGTGGGAGTGAGACCAGCTGTCTTAGCAGTACAAAGGGAAAACTCACTTCTCACGTCATTGATGGGATCACCGTCAGATATGGGTCATTAGATTACGTTGTATTTGTCCCAAGCAGCAAAATTAAGGGTTGCCCCCAGATTAAGCTCTGTGGTTTTCTGCGTCTGAAATCAGATCATATCACCTTGTGTATTCTTAGTCTGACTCCAGCATAGCCAGGTGGCAGGAGAGGGTGTGCCAACCACGCGTGTTGTTGGCACGTAGGCAGGCTGTGATCTATGTACCTTTTCACGGTCACGTCTGTGGGGTAGCTGATGGTTCAGAACAAACTTTGATTGACCTTTTTGTAGCTAAATAATACATGAGAAGTTCTATGAGTCACTTTATTTATGGTGTCACACAGGATCAGTGGGATTATTCAGGTTATACAAGGTAGGAACAAAATCTGTACCTTGCTTGTTGATTCTGCCTGGCCTTTCTTGAGCTCTCTCTGTCTTTCTTGTGACCCAGAATAGTTTTATTATAAACTGCTCTAGCTGATGAGCAATTTTGAAGGCCTTTAAAACATTTAGTAGCTTTGCCTCACCTCTATTGTTTGTNTACAAGGTAGGAACAAAATCTGTACCTTGCTTGTTGATTCTGCCTGGCCTTTCTTGAGCTCTCTCTGTCTTTCTTGTGACCCAGAATAGTTTTATTATAAACTGCTCTAGCTGATGAGCAATTTTGAAGGCCTTTAAAACATTTAGTAGCTTTGCCTCACCTCTATTGTTTGTGCCTTAAAAGCTTTCCACGGCCTCATGAGTGGAAAACTTTCCATTAAAAGGAAGCATAAAGCCCTTTGCTGAGAGGATTTGCTGTGTTCCAGGGGCCACTGGTCCCTACTCAGCTAGGATCATTTCCCTCCTCAATGGTAAACCAGCTGCATTAGGAGCCACAGCCTGTTTCTAGAAAAATCTTAGCACTGGGAAATATACTCTGAAATGTTTCTGAAGTGGTGAGGACCACAGCCCACATCACTTTGGGGCGAAGAAGCCCGAGTTGTGTTGTAGCCAAATTCATCTGGAAGAGCTGAGCCCCATTCAGGCTTCCAGCAAGTCTACCAGCAGAGATGAGAACTTTGTATTAACTGATGTTTGCACTTGTGGAGCCCCAGGTAAACACAGCATTGCCTGGAGTGCAGGTAGAACGCAAAGCCTCGCTTCTACCTGTGTTTTGCTTTTGTTTTGAGATTCTTTCTTTGCTTTCTGTAAGATTTTAAAGTATTGACTTATAGTTCAGTAACACATTTTTGCTAGGTCTGCCTTTTTCAGAAGGCTAATGTTTCCTTTTCCTAAAGGAAACAACCCAGGGTAAACATGGGTCCACCTTTCAGTGTTTTTGTCTTTTCCTTCGTTTGCTGAACCTTTGTTAATATCCTCTTTTGTTCCAAAGCTTTGACATTTCTTGACATTGCCACCTAGTTTAGTTTTTAATCTCTGAAGAAATCTCAGCCCAAACTGGTTTTTTATTAGGTTATTTGTTCATAACTGCAGTGTTTGACTTGCTCTTCAAGAAATAGCTGTTGGTTTTATGTGTGAAACTTCAGGGATTAAGGGACAGCGAGTGCCAGGTACTCTGCAGTTTTTGTCTGCCTAAGTTAGACTTTAAGGAAGCTGCTCTCCTGGTTTCCCCAGAATGTGCTTTTAAATTGCAATTTTGAAAAGTCTCAACTCTGAAAGAGAAGAGAGATTATATTTAATCTTTCTAGCAGTTGGAGAAAGATTGAATTTCTTTTGAAACTTGAAAATAAGAAACAAAGTATTGTATGGATAGAAGGTTAAGATGCATCATGTCAGGACTCAAGTGCTTTATACTAAATAATATACCATGAGCAGCAGATCCACGAGAAAAACTCTAAAAGTTGTATATAGGGTGAATTTCTTTCATTTTATTTATGCTTGGAAAGACAGTAAGTGGGGAACAGCATGTACTTAAAACTCAATATTTATCTAGTCATTGAAGCTGAGAATCAAAGAAAAGTCTAGGAATATTTCAAGTTTTGATATATTTGATACACTTCATTCAGTAAGATGCGGTTGAGTAGATTAGACGCTTTCGGTTTTGTATTGTTGTTGTTCAGTTGCTAAGTCATGTCTGACTCATTGTGACCCCATGGACTGTAGCACGCCAGGCGTCCCTGTCCTTTACTGTCTCCCAACGTTTGCTCAAACTCATGTCCATTGAGTCAATGATGCCATCCACCCATCTCATCCTCTGTCACCCTCTTCTTCTGCCTTCATTTTCTCCAGTATCAGGGTCTTTTCCACTGAGCCAGCTCTTTGCATCAGGTGACCAAAGTACTGGAGCTTCAGCTTCAGCTTCAGCTTCCAATGAGATAATCTGTTATCAGAGTTGATGTAAATCTAATCAGTAATTACAGTCACAGATACTTAGAGGTCAATTTAATGGTAAGTCCAACAGCAGTGGGCAGCATAACAGGATCTCTCAAAGTGGTCTGGTATCATGGTGTGGTTTCTCTAAATTTCTTAGAATTATAA
Organism: Oreotragus oreotragus; assembly: GCA_006410675.1. Lineage (NCBI taxonomy): Eukaryota > Metazoa > Chordata > Mammalia > Artiodactyla > Bovidae > Oreotragus > Oreotragus oreotragus. The sequence continues at coordinate 105,800 of SJYX01010278.1, forward strand.
ATTGCTGATCCCAAGCAAGTGCAAACTGTCTTCAGATACTTGCATTCTTTGAAGGAATTAGGGGGTAGTAAATATATTTCTTTTATATAGGCTCTTTTTAGTTAGTTAGTTACATCCTTATTTCAGAACAGTCAGCATCTGAAAGTGGGGATTAGAATTTAATGGAGTGTAATATATTGTGTATGTCTATTATTTTATCCTGTGATCTGAACTTTGAATTCCTCAAAAGTTCCATTGTTAAAGAGCACATGAGTATTTGTAGGTTTGCCCCTAAGCTGACATTTTAAAAGACCAAGAGAGCCCTCTCCTTGGTGTCAGTGTCATTGTGTTGTCTCAAAATTTGGAAGGAACAACCTCTAAGGTGACACTCAGCCACAAATATAAGGCGACTTGTCTTGTAATTCAGGTTTTAAGTAATATCTGTTAGACTAGCACTTCTGAAACTTCTACGTGCATAGAGTCACTGGGGATTGTGTTAGAACTACACATACTGAGATCCAGGGTAGAGCCCGAGATTCTATTTTCCTAAAAAGATCCCCAGTGGATCCCAATCCTGTTGGTTCCTAGGTCACATTTTGAGAAACCAAGTCTTAGAAAGTAGCTGTGAGATGGCCAGCTTCCCACCCCCACCCTCAAATTGAAAACTTTATTTATTTATTTATATTGAAGTATAGTTGGTTTACAATATTGTGTTGGTTTCAGGTGTATAGCAAAGTGATTTGGTTCTATATATATGTGTGTGTGTGTGTGTGTGTCTGTGTGTATTCTTTTTATGCATTCTGCCTGTGGTATTTTGTTGGCTCCAGTATTTTCCCTCTTTGGAGAAGGCAATGACAATACAACTATAAATGGTTACCTTTTGGGGTTGCTAATATTAAGATTTACCATAAACTCTTTTTCACAGTGACCACTTAAAGCTCCATGTCATTCTGATTCCCATCAGATCTTATACACCTAGAATGCCTCCTGACCCATGATGATGGGCCTTGAATAAATAACCACTGAATGAGGTCATCATTTGATGAATGCAGAACATTCAGATTTGGGGATAATGAGTCCTCTTCATTTTGGATTTTCACTGTTGAATTTTCACTAGACCCTGAGAACACGTCAAGAAGCTACGTAATTCTCTGATGTGTGTAGTGTGTCGTAATTCTCTGATGTGTGTAGTGTGTTTAGATACTCAAGTTCTCTTTCCCTCTTTTACAGCCTCCTGTCCCCTTTGGCTCTTTACCTTTACAGATTGAAGAAGACTTATTTTATCAACCTTTCCAAAACTCTGAGCCTTTTCATCTTGTTCTGTTTTTTCTGTTTATACATTCATCATGTCATTTGTGTTTTGATCAGCCGAACAGATAATGCTGTATCACAACTATGACAGAACTATGAGGCTTGTACACAATGAGGTCAAAGCGTAAGAAACCCTTTATGCTGAGTTTCCAGTAAACTTTCTGGTGATAACCAAAAAAAAAACCAGCTACATAATTCTGTGTGTATATGCTAGAGTGTGTGTGTGTGTGTGTGTGTGTGTGTGTGTGTGTGTGTACATACATTGGAACTTGGTTCTTATTTGCTGTGAGTTGTCAGGTTGACACCTGATCTCTTTTCATAGCTTCCTGCTTAAATTAACTTCCTCTTTTATTAACACAGTTAGGTAATTTCATTATCATAGCTAACAACTTGAAGGCAATATCAGGAGTTTACTTCTGCAATAGAAACTTGATGATCTTCAGAAAGGTTATGATATGTTTGTACTTTTTCATAATAAAATATGGGGCTTCCCCAGTGGTTCAGTCAGTAAAGAATCTGCCTGTAATGCAGGAGACTGCCTACAATGCAGCAGACACAGGTTCAGTTCCTGGGTCGGGAAGATGCCCCAGAGAAGGAAATGGTAACCCACTCCAGTATTGTTGCCTGGGAATCCCATGGACAGAGGAGTCTGGCAGGCTGTGACTGCATGGGGTCGCAAAGAGTCAGACATGACTGAGTGACTAAACTAACCATCGCCGCCATAATAAAATATTCTCACTCTTCCCCTTTAGAAACGATGATGGTAACACAAGTCTCAGATTTGATATTTTTATGTTAAAATTCTCCAAGGATCCACTCGGAAGCCGCCTTCTGCATAGTCTTCCTTGAATCCATCCAGGCTTCCTTTGTAACTTGGTTTAGTGCTGGCCATATCAACCGTCTTATAGTATCGCAGTTTCTTACTCATCTATTATTCTCTAACAGTCCCTCCATTGGAGACAAATACTTTTATCCAGATGTGCCCAATCTAGTGCTGGCCCACAGCACCAGTAAATGTTGACTGAAAAATTGAATGAGGGGAATAGTTGGTCACAGTGTTTGGAAAGAGAGAGAAGGCTAAACCAAGCAGAAACTATCTGGGACAACTTTCTGTAGAGGGGATGATGATCATTTGGTTTAATGTTATCCCTTTCCTTATTGTTATGATAACATTGCTGCTGGTATGTTAGAGTTGTTATGTAAATACTCCACAAGAAAATGGGGTTGCTGTATAAATCAGTAAGCTGCAGATATTTACAGTGTGTTCTGAATTTAATTCTTACTCATAACCCTAACCCTAACCTGTTGGGGACACAGAAGTGACTAAAATTGTATCTGTCATCTTGAGAGGAAAGTTGGCACATTCAACAAATACTTACTGAGCAAAGGTAAATAACACTGCTAACCTGCTTTTAAGAAGCTTATGCTCTCGTGCCATGGAGACTAACACCAAATAGGCTATAAGGGGCTCTGTGTTGGAGAAGTAAGCAAAATGCTACAAGAACCCAAAGGAAAGACATGGATTCCAGCTGTGGGGAGCAGAGACCAACTAGTGGAATAGAGATGTGTTTTGACATAGATTCCATCTCTCTTGCTTTCTGAAGTGGGATCAATATGGCGCAGGCAGTCTGGCCTCTCTGTGATCATCCATGTGAACACTGGTTTGGGGGCTCAGTCACCTGAAAGCTGCTGTCCCTGCAGTGCGTTGCTCAGACTCCTCTGGACGCTTGCATCTGCTCATAGTTCTTTTCTGCCTCTTTGATGGGAATCTTGCCAGCTGTCAGTGTACTCACTTCAATGGCGCAGGCAGTCTGGCCTCTCTGTGATCATCCATGTGAACACTGGTTTGGGGGCTCAGTCACCTGAAAGCTGCTGTCCCTGCAGTGCGTTGCTCAGACTCCTCTGGACGCTTGCATCTGCTCATAGTTCTTTTCTGCCTCTTTGATGGGAATCTTGCCAGCTGTCAGTGTACTCACTTCCCCATCTTCAGTCTGATTTGTTATGGGCTGTAACAGATAAAGGGAAAGTGGGATTGCATCAGTTTTGAGTATCCTGAAGCAATTTTATGGGCGTGAAGCTTAGTGTAAATATTCTTTAGGCAGTCATAGCCATGTTTATTGTCTAATGACATGTATGCTTCCTGATACGTATTCTCTTATTTATAATGAGAGCTATCTTCTAGTCAGTGCGCGGTAACATGGTGGTTGCTTTGCAGACATTGCTTTGAACGTTCAGAGCTACCCTACAAGGTAGATGGTATTTATATTCATTTTATAGAAGAGGAGACTGAAATTTAAAAGGTTAATTAACTTTCCCTGGGTCCCATAGCTGGTAAATAGCAGATCCTATTTGTTTCCTAATCTATCTGACTCCAAAGCATAGGTTCTTTTAACTGCTCCATCCTGCCTCTGGTGGAGTTGAGTGTCCTGTGCTAGGTGAGGGGAATAGTTGGACTCAAGGAGACTCAAGGATCTGCCCTCATGGAGCTTTGACTGGGGACCAAAGTATAGTGACTCATATGGTTAAGAATTTGCCTGCAATGCAGGAGACCCACATTCGATATCTGGGTTGGGAAGATCCCAGAGGGCAGGGAATGACAACCCACTCCAGTGTTCTTGCCTGGAGAATTCCATGCATAGAGGAGTCAGTGGGGTCACAAATAGTCAGGCTCGACTAAGCAACTAATATTTTCACTTTCAAAGTATTTGAAGCCTAAATAACTGATGCCAGCAGAACTATTACTATTTTGTGGTAGTTACAGCAGAGTCAAAACCGTATCCATTTACAAACCAGTACAGATTGTTCCAGTGGTGTCTGTCCTTTTGTCGGTCTTCTGCTAATATTTGCTTCTCTTTGGGAATTTACCCAAAGATTGATAGGGGGAAAGGGTTTGTTACAGCCTTCTAATCACTCAGTCATCTGTGTTGGTCCCACTGAGCAAAGACACAAAAGGAATCTTCTCTCAAGGAGTTAACATAATGCTAGATCTAGAGTATTTGAAGCAAAAAAAAAAAACAAAACACTATATAGTATGCTTTGCACGTGTACACTGAATAGTAAATGGATATGGTTTTGACTCTGCTGTAATTTGAAACAACTCCAAGTATTCCAGTATAACATCTTCATTTATTTACACCAACTCTGGCTTTTACAACAGTCTGGCTTGTTGCCAGTTATCACAAGAGACTGGAAATTTCTCATAGCAAAATTAATTTTAATTCATGACTAAATATATGCCATGAAGAGAATTTTAAAAGAATCCAAATTAGACTAATTCAGAATGTAAAGGGCCTTAAAAGTTGTGTCAGGAAACAAAATGATGATAGAATTTTGGAACTTCAGAAAGAGTGAGAAATCAACTCTTGCATAAATGAGTCTGCATCAAATAAATAAGAGGCGGGACTTCACTAGTGGTTCAGTGGTTAAGACTTTGCCTTCCAGTGCAGGAGATATAAGTTTGATCTATGGTTGGGGAGGTAAGACCCCACAGGCCTCGTCAAAAAAAAACTAAAACTTAAAACAGGAGAAATATTGTAACAGATTCAATAAATACTTGAAAAATAGTCCACACCAAAAAAAGAAATTTTTAAAAAAGTGTTAGAGTAGTATTTGTATTTGTATTACATTTCTCTGTTTTAGAGGGGAATTCTATCAAAGATTTTGCCATTCCTTAGATAAAGTTAAGTATATGTTTGAAAAAAACCCAGAGAATCTTATTAATAATCATATCTACTTAAACATTATTTGACAGCATTCTATAGCTGTTACATTGTGTTGGTTGTTATGAAATACTTCTGTTTCAGTATCTTGATACCTTTTAGGGGAATGTTGACATGATAGACTTTTCCAGGGTCCTAAATTTTTCCTGCCAGCTTGGACCATCTTCATTAGAAGGGTAGATCAGGAAGTGGACTGGGAGTAATTTGTTATAGTGAATAGCTTGACATTTAAGAAATTCATTACCTTAACAGAATGGGCTATATTTTTTCAACAAATGAATTGTTCCTGGAGCAAATGAAGGGCAAGTCAGACTCTTTTAAGGTTTGCCTTAACACTTTTAGGTCAAAGACTACAACACGTGAAACCTATACCTGTAGAGAATTGATGCCAGTTATAAAAATGCCTCATTTGGACTGTGGAATACTAAAGAAACTGCACACAGCTTTCCTTGTTTATTTCCCAGCAACTGAATGACTTTCCTTTCTCATCGGAGGGTTTTATAACTGTTTGTTGTGCTCTGTGTAGGTCTAAGATCCCAGAGCTGCTCTAGGATTGTTACAGCCATTATCTACACCTTCTCCACTTTTTAGATTCATGCTACTTGGCAAACATGTGTGGTACACCTTCCATGTATCAGTCATTGGAGAAGAGATTTTTTTTTTTTTTTAGTGAATCAGAGTCCCTCGTGGATAGTTCAGGAGACCAACATAGCAGCCAGTGCGGACATGGTGTGGAAAGTACAGGAGTTGCTGAGAGAGCACGTGGGCAGAGATCACAGAGGATTCCTAGGAACTGGACACCCCGAGTGGAGTCTAGAGATTGAGTGGACCTTGCAAGAAAAGCGGTCATAAAAACTTTCGCATCCTTCCCCTTCTCTTTCCTTTTTACTTTTCCCTTTTCCTCTGGCCGCTGCCAGTCTCCAACCTCACAGCTGCTCAGCCTGTCTGTTCCTTGCACCCCATCTCTCTCCAGCTCTTTCGGCGATCCTTCAGGACTTTTCCATACTGGGACTCCCCAAGCAGCTCCCTCCACAACTGGGAGAGCAGAACGTGCAAGGGAGGAGGAGAGGGCCATGCATTTCCTCTCTTGTGATGCTGGAAGCTGTCACTGTTTTTCTCCAGACGTCTTAGCCACACATTTCATGTCAGATCATCTTGGTAAGGTAGTGATAGAAATAGATTAGGGGTGGGGGACTGGCAAGCCGTGGAGGGAAGTCACTCAGTGTGACCCCCAGTCCCAGTGTTCGCTCTGCTCCTTCGAGCGGCTGATACCATTGTCAGGAGAAGCAGGCTCCTTTGTGAGTGTTTACATCCTCAGTAAAACACAGCTTCAGTAGACATTCACTAGAAATTGAGTTGCAGAGGTGCTAGCAAGAGGTAATAAGGTCAGCGATGCTATAAATGCCATTGAATATGCTCTGATGCCCTTATTGATTTTTTTTTCTTCACTAAAATCCTATTACTCTCAAGCAGAGGAAATAAAAATGGGGTGACTATCACTTTATCTAAAGGAGTATGCCCCCTTTTTCACCTCTCCAGATGTGCCCAAACCTGGATTCACTTTATTGGCATCTAGAGGTGTGTTGGGAGAAGGCAATGGCAACCCACTCCAGTACTCTTGCCTGGGAAACCCCATGGATGGAGGAGCTTGGTGGGCTACAGTCCATGGGGTCGCGAGGAGTTCGATATGACTGAGCGACTTCACTTTCATTTTTCACTTTCATGCATTGGAGAAGGAGATGGCAACCCACTCCAGTTCTTGCCTGGAGAATCCCAGGGATGGAGGAGCCAGTGGGCTGCCGTCTATGGGGTCGCACAAAGTCGGACACGACTGATGCGACTTAGCAGCAGCAGCAGAGGTATGTTGTCAGAGTTTTCCGAATCATCTACTGAAGACCCTGGCAGATTGACAGAGCGCAGTCTGTGTGTGAAAGGCTTCACAAATGGTGGCGAGGTATATGAGCATCAGTTGTTTTTGTGTCTGTGATACCAGGAAGGGCCCTGAATTCCATAGCTCTCCATCACCGTTTGACATTGAAGAGGAGTTTCCTTCCTGTCTCCAGCTTGTCTACATTTTCCTTGTCTTTTTTTTTTTTTTTTTAAATTTATTTGACTGTACCAGGTCTTAATCGCAGCACATGGGATCTTTGGTTGCATTGCGCAGGGTCTTTCGTTGCAGCATGTGGGATCTAGTTCCTTGACCAGGGATCGACCCCAGGTCCTCTTCATTGGGAGCCCAGAGTCTTAACTGCTGGACCACCAGAGAGGTCCCATCATCCTTGTCTTCTTTGTCTTCATTTTCTCCCCAGAAAATGTTGATGCTTGCATGCCTGCTGTCATCTGAACATCACTGCTAGAGGTAGTATTTTCAACATTGGCACATCACCCTACTCCCACGACCCAGGAGCACTCACATCACGCATTCTGTTGACCAGACCTCTTGCTTAGGACCTCAGAGCTCTCAGTCAATCAAGGCTTGAATTGGTGTTCTTTGGATGCCACTGTGATGGCCTTGTCCATCTAAGCAACTGTCCGAATGCTAGTGGACAGGGCTCCCCCATGGCTAACCTACTCTGTCTTCTAAGACAGAATGTTCTTAGTGTCCACCTTCTAGAAATAGGTGGTAGAGTTGGAGGGGAGAAAAGCACCCCTGAGTACTCCTTATTGGATCCAGTGAGTCTAAGATTTTTGAACTTAAGCACACAGCATAGGCAGGCTTCCCAGATGGCTCACTGGTAAAGAACCCGCTTGCCAAGGCAGGGGCCACAGGAGGTGGAGATTCTGTCCTTGGGACAAGAAGATGCCCTGGAGAAACAAATGGCAACCCACGCCAGTATTCTTGCCTGGGAAATCCCACGGACAGAGGAGTCCGGCAGGCTACAGTCCGTGGCGTCGCAGAGAGTCAGACATGACTTAGCAACCAATCAACAGCAACAGTACAACACAGGCAGCCACCTGGTGTCGAGAACCTTGGCAGGTTTGGGTCTCCCTGTCCTCGGCCACTGGTGCCATTAAATCCTGATCGTAGCTACTGCCCAGAGACATGTCTTATCGGTGAGCCCATTTCCTGCACAGCAGACCCAGAGGCCCCAGCCAGGAGTCAGCTAATGTTTAAAAAGGATACAAGTCTGGCTGCTGCATTTCCTGTCTCTTTGGATTGATGCTCTTTGGCTATTTTGCTGATGTCATTCTACATCTGTTTTTTGGGAGTGAGTGTAACAAGGAAGGAGAATGGTTAATCTAGCAAAGAACTCATTACACCATGAATGATGAAGGGTAGGCTCCTGTTTTATTCCTGTTTGATTTGTTTGCTTCATTGGGGAAAACAAATGATCATCTCACCCTATGGAGAATTTCGTTTTCTCTTTGACATACAAATAAACAGCCTCCCACGTTTCATTTATTTTTGCCACTGCTGGAATTGTTGATTAAAAAAAAAAAAAGCCACATTGTTATGCTGCTTTTCTGTATCATGACCTTCACTATTGGTTAGGGAAAGGAAATCAATAAAATATGTATTTTTTAAAAAGAAATGGAGGGTGCTTCACTACAGATGCCCTTATAAATCCAGGTTCATTAAAGCAAGATAGATGAGGTGAAACAGCAGCGAGGAGGGCATGAGTCTTCATTTTCTTTCTGGTAATATGTCTCAGAGATGAGGATTCAGTTTTCATTAATTTATTGAAAAAAATTAAAGTATCCCTTTCTCTTCTTGTCTTCATCTAGGAGAACATTCCTGGTAATGGAACTAAAATTCATTTTCTTGATGTTTGCGTTCAGTCTTTGGCATATAAAACACATGGGAGGTGTGGGTTATTAAGAGCTCTAGATGCTAACTAACTTGGATTTTCCCAGAACCAAATACTAGCTGGCAACTCTGTGGCCTCTGTTTCCTAGCAGTGTGTTTGTTTTCTGTTTATACTCCTTTGCATGTATGCTATGTTATTCAGTCATGTCTGACTCTTTGCAGCTCTGTGGACTGTAGCCCACCAGGCTCCTCTGTCCATGGGATTCTCCAGGCAAGAATACTGGAGTGGGTTGCCATGCCCTCTTCCAGGGGATCTTCCTGACCCAGGGATCGAACCCGTGTCTCTCGTGTCTCCTGCATTGGCAGTTAGGTTCTTTACCACTAGTGCCACCTGGGAAGCCCTTCTATTCCTTTATTCTCTGGCTTTTGGAGCCCAACAAAAAGGCTCCTCTGTTTTGTGATATTTCCATTGCTGGCCACTATCAATTTGTGTTCAGCCAGACCTGATTCGAACAGTGGGTTTGCAGACCCATCTCTTGAGGGTGTGTGGGTATTTAGCAGTTGAGGGTACAGATTAGGAGGTCTTGACATTCTGTTGCTAGGTTACTGAACCCTGAATTACTGATCCCTCAACACACTGTTTGTGTTCTAAAATTGCTATTTGTGGTTGAAAGCAGCAGCTGTATACATTGATGGGGGAGGGTGGGGTGGGCTATAGTGAGATAAAATGAATAGTTAGACATAGTCCATCAAAAAATAATTACTGTAAGGAAATATATGTGGCAAACTAGGAAAAAGAGATTGCTACTCCTTCCTCCTCCCCCTGCAACACTGGAAGAGCTATTTTATTCTTGTTCAGGGAGTTTCTGGGCAAGCATTTATAGAAGGCTGTGATGATAACTCAGTCATGAACTAGACCTTGTAATGAACATCAACGGATACCACTGTGGAAGCTGCAGCCAGCCCTCCTGATCTAGGGGTGGGGATAGGGGATGTCAATCTTGGGTATATGTTTTTCTTTCTTTCCTTTTTTATTCCTTTTCTGTTAAGTTTTCTCTTCTATTCATACTTTCTTTTTTATCTTATGGACAAAAGTTTCTATTTAAAAATAACCTTTATTCAGAAAGTAATTTTACCAAATTATGGTGTAATTATACTATCACCATTTGACCTTTCTAAACAGCCTCTAATAATCAGAAATTTCAACTGCACTTTTGGCAAAAGTTATTTTTTGTAATTCCCATAATTCTCTCCTCCTATACACTTTTGCTTCTTGGCTAACACGTCAAGTAACAAATATTTATTAATCTCCTACTTTGTGTAAGTAATTGCATTGGATCAAAGACATGGAAAGCATGACTTTCCTTGAAAAATTTATAAATGGGCTAGGATACCAAGATAAAAATGCACAAAAGTTAGCAATATAAAACAGCAGCGCAGGAGATGATCTAAGACCATGTATATAATTATGTCTTAAGAGGAGAGGTAAGTGCTGACTTCAGAAGAAAGGGGATTCCCAGAGGCTGGGTTACACTAAGATAGAAAGATAAGTGTGGACTCGTAGGAACATAGTCAGGTGATGAATAGGCCATGTGGATACTTGCTGATGAATTTAGAGCAGAAGATCTGTGTGGCCCGGAGCAAGGTTTCTTAGAAGTGATAAGGCTTGTTCTGGACCTTGAAGGATGGGTAGAATTTGAATAACAGGTGGAGATGAATAACAGGAGGGCTTTCTATCTAAGGTGAGACTATGAGCAGAGGCATTTTGGGTTAGAATATGAAAATATGTTCAGGGGTTAGTAGCTAGAGACCAGACTGGCTAGAGCAATATGCCTGGAGGAAGCTGGATGAAATTGGAGCTGTGGACGGAAAGCCTTGATTTCCATGAGGAGTTCAAACTTTCTTCAGGAGGACAACTCCATTCCTTATTTATTGCCTAAACACATGTCCTCAGCTAAGCACTGTTGGAAGCTAGGGGTACAGTAGGAAGCAAGAAACACATCATCTGTATCCCCCATGGAGTTTATGCTCTAGACTTATGGGACCAATAGACAGACAGTTAGGAATTAAGACTATTCTGCCCTATATGACGGCTATGAAGGGGGCTGTCGGGTCTTCTGAGACCTTTGGGAAGTGACAGCTCATGCAAACCAGAGTTTAGCCAGGCAGAGGTGAGGAGAGAGAACCTTCTAGGCAGAGGATAGCCAGCGCAGAGACGGGGAGGAAAGGCCAGCTTGCTGGCCACTGTTTTGAAGAGGGTTTATTGAGTTCCTACTCTGTGTCTAGCCGGGCTTTCTCTGTAACAGGGGAGACAAGTACAGAAGGTGGTTTCTGCCTCAAAGCACTTAGTGTCTGTTTAGAGAGAGAGGCCTAAGAAATGCGGAATAGTTGACTCTATGAGTAAGAATTTAGGAAAGAGAAAATTGATGGAAGATGTGAAATGGTATGAAGCTTCTTCCTGGAAAAGAGAAGGCTGAAGCAGGAGAGAGGTGGGCTTGTGAGCAGAGTGTTGAAGGAGAAGGGTGCTCTATGAGACCCCCCTGAAGTGATGAAGAGGATGTTCCCTTGGAGCAGTAGGAAGAGGAAACAGTGAGTCAATGCCTCTGGGTCCTAAGGGACCCTGAGTTAGTCATCTAAACTCCTCAGTCTTCAGTCTTCTCATCTGCAAAGTTCAGAACCTTGACCTCAGTATCTAGCTTGAAAGTCCAGGTATCTCAGTCTTTACCCTAGAGGCATTAATGAGTCTTGGAGGGTGTGGGGCCAGGGGAAGGACTCGATGGAATCAATGTGCTAAGAATCTTAATTTGTGTTTATTGTAGAAAACTAATTGATGGATAATTACTAACTTATGAGAAGTACAATTTTTTTTTTACTAAAGTTTTGAATCATGTTCTGATGTTTTTCAAACTGCCAATAGGACCGTCCTAATGTCCACTGGACACAGCTTTTTAAATGTTTTCCTTTCTCAGAACAACAAGTGAAGTGAAGGGAAGTGCAGATCGCTCAGTCGTGTCTGACTCTTTGGGTAACCTTTCCTTTCTCCAGGGGATCTTTCCAATCCAGGGATCGAACCCAGGTCTCCCTCATTGCAGGCAGATTCTTTACCAGCTGAGCCACAAGGGAAGCCCTTGAGCAGCAAAGACACAAACAAAAACTACGGCCTAGAAAATGCTGATGAATGGTGAGAAGCTGAGTCAGAACATGGTTTACAAATACAAATTTGAGTTTGAATCCTAAAAATTCTTTAAAATTTTCAAGGAGATCTTGGAATGAGAAAATTGATGTCTTTTACACACTTCAGTATTTTTGCCTGGAGAATCCCATGGACACAGGAGCCTGGCGGGCTATAGTCCACAGGCAAGGAGTCGGACATCACCGAAGCGACTTAGCGTGCACACACATTTTTGAAGTACCATTCCTGGGGTGGTAATGGCAGTGATGTAATATAGGTGATGTGGGGGTGACATCTCCCCCGACACAGGGATATCAAGCAGCCTACCAGATATGCCTTTGTCATATCCAGGACTAAAACCCCCTCAGCCTGGACCCCCCCCCCCACCAGATCCCAGCCTGACCATCCCTAGAGATGACAGCCGAGTAAAGGCCTTGTTAGAATAGAATGTGGTCAGGTTCTAAATGTAGTATTTCTGCCCTATCTTTCTCCAATAGAAGAGTTTATCATCAAGCCATGCATTTAGTTCTTTATTCAGATGAAGACTTGAAACCTTCATGTGTCAGGCTGGAACCGAAGGTGGGTCTCTGGAGAGTGTTAGTGCCGAGAGGTGCTGGCTGGGGCAACTGGGCACGGAGCCTTGGTCTCCTGTGGGCAGGCCCCGGTTTGGTGGCTCCTCTGTTGTCTGGTCCTACTGAGCTTGTAGCTCTGGTCTCTTTTTTTAAGTTCTTTTTTCTAGATAAGTGGGAAGGAACATCGTGTTCACTAATTATGCTACTTCAAATGGGCTGATTTCAAATAATTTTTAGAGTAGACTGCAAATTTTGGTAACATTTGCAAGGTCCTCATAGCTTGTAACCTGTAACCCTAGATGTTCCTTTATTAAGGAGCGTTTCAGTGACTGAAGATGAGTGTCAAGGCTAGGGAAGAGCTCCTTGTCCTCTCTTTATGTGTTTGTGGTCTCAAACCCCACTAAACATCACTGAAATGATGGTAGGTGCCTGGAAAGACCCCCCCAGTGCAGAGTCAGGAGCCAGAGCATAGCATCTGCTGGTACATCAGGGAGCAGCGGCGATTTTTCCCGTGACTTTGTCCTCCTGGGTCTGTTCTCTCAGCTTCTTACCCTTTGTTTTCTTTAAGTAGATGATCACACGGATTTCTGGCCAAGCTCTACAGTCGATGAAGTTCCCAAAGTCTTGTGCCTTTCTTGAGAGCAGCAGGAGAACTGAAGCGCTTTTTTTTTTTTTTAACTCAGTAGGTTAAAGGAGCATTGATTTGTGCTACCTGAAATGGTATTTATACTTTCAATTGGTTTGGCCCTCTGAGAACATCTTCCGTAAATAGTTCTTTGTCATGAAAAACTCAGCAGAGATTTAAATTACAGCAAAAGCAAAAACAAACCTTTGATTTTTCAGACGGTTGAGTTTTAGAAGTGCTGCTCAACATCTTTGGATTCTAATTGACAGTCAGGAAATGCACATCAAGGTCTGGCTGACTTATCCATTTTGGAATCTCCGGTCCCTAGTGAAACGTTGAGAACTAAACAAGTTACCAAAAAAAAATAATAATAATAATTAAATAAATAAATAAGCGGCCCAATTTTCTGGGGCAGATTAGGGACAACTGTGGGGGTGTGTGCTTAGTCACTCAGTCGTGTCTGACTCTTTGCAACCCCATGGACTATAGCCCACCAGGCCCCTCTGTCCTTGGGGATTCTCCAGACAAGAATACGGGAGTGGGTTGCCATGCCTTCCTCCCAACCCAGGAATTGGACTGGGGTCTCCTGCTTTGCAGAAGGAGTCTTCACCAGCTGGGCTATCAGGAAAGCCCAGGGACAGCTATACACATGCCAAATGCGCCCAGAATTCCATTCTACTAGTAAGTGTTGCACATAACTCTCTGTCTTTTAGGGATCAGATACTGAACATAACTTTAAGTGGTCTATAGTAGCTCAGATGAACACTTTTAACTGTAGCTGTTGGCGATATATGCTAAAGAGGTCACTGTCCATGCAGGTGATCTGGGACCTGGGGTGGAGGAGAGCTCCCTCCCTTAAAAGTCCCCCATGTCTCTTTGTGAAAAGAAGTTTCCAAGAGAATTCATCTGCTCAGCATCTGTTGCAGACCTACTGTGTGCCTGACCTGTGCTGGAAGGAATATAGAGAGGAATAATTAGGACATGGTCGTGACCTTGGAAGTCTGTTTGGTAAAGGAGAGAGGCACATAAACACGTAAGAGGGGAAGATGTGAGCGGCAGTCATCCAGCTGTGACCAAGCTTAGGGGAGCTCACTGGCCTTCAGCCTGTCCGCACACAGTGGCCTCTGCCTTCAGAGCCCTGGGACGTCCCCACGGGGGCTGGCCTGCCCACCCCCAGCGCTGCAGAGGCGCAGGCACTGCTGCAGTGAGGCCATGAGTCTCCTGCTGCAGAGCTGCTGTCTCTTGGTCTCCATCTGCATTCCGTCTGCCTGGTTTGGTTTTGTTCCTAAGAAGGGCTACGCTGCCACAGTCGACCTCTCATCTCTCTTCTGTCTCTTCCTCTAGTCTCCTTTGCCCCTGTCCCTTTCTTTGCCAAGTTCATCACCATCACAGTCATCATGATGATGTCATCTGCTGATTGCCAGATGCTGTGCTAAGCTGTTTACGTATATCATCTCATCTACTCCCTCAAAATTTATATGGTCTTATCCATCTCATAAATGAGATCTCAAGGCCCTGTGAAGTCAATAACTTGCTCAAAGCGACCCAACTCCTTACCTTTACAAAATCGCAAAATACTGGAGGTGATCTTTGCATCACTAGAATTTTTATTGTGTATGTCTAAGAGAGAAATTGAGCCCTTCACCAACAAAGAGTTTTTATCCATTTGCCTTCTTTAGGTTTTCAGGGCATTTCCAGAAACGGAGCTGTTCTGGATAGAACTGGAAGGTTCTAGCAGGCAGCCAAAGCTTTCTCTTAGGGACACTCATTTCAGTGAATAGCTGTCTGCCCAGCAGGAAAGTGATGGATTTACTCAATCACTAGATCATTGCTGGCTTCTCCTCAGACCTGGGATTGTGTGGCCTGAGGCAAAGCACAAGGAAAGAGATCTTAGGCCAGAATTTATAGTGGTCTCTGATGGATGGGTTCACTTATTGTGGCAGGGAGGGAAAAAAAAAGAGGAAAGAGGTTGTTGTGGGAGGAAAGAGGGATGTGCCTTTAGATTTTGAGAGAAATACTTTTTCCATTTCAAGCATTCAGATCTTATCAAAGTGTTGCTACATTACATTGCTGAAAGTTTTTATAGTTCTGAGGATATGAAATATATACATACTCAAATATTAGAACCAAAATCCACAAATGAAATATCAGCTGGCTTTTTTAGTTTTAAAGGATTCTCACATTTTCTCCTAATGGTTAGTTTAGATAATTCATATCTTATGTGTTGGTTGGTCATATTTCTTTTTTATCTACCACAGTAATCTGTTTAAGGCTGAAGTTTAGAGATTAAATTGAATCAGAAATGTGGAACACACTAGCCTTGTATAAAAGTTGTCTTTGTAATTCAGTGCGGAAAACACCCCATGTGTTTTCCCAGTGTGTGCATCAAAGAACAGTGGCATTCAACTCTTGTCTTCAGCAACACAGGAGTAAGACTCAGATTTCCAAGGAATGCTTCCCTGGTGGCTCAGCTGGTAAAGAATCTGCTTGCAATGTGGGAGACCCAGGTTCAATCCCTAGGTCGGGAAGATCCCCTGGAGAAGGGAACAGCAACCCGCTCCAGTATTCTTGCCTGGAGAATTCCATGGAGAGAGGAGCCTGGCGGGCTGCAGTCCGTGGCATCACAAAGAGGAGGACATGACTGAGCGACTATCACACAATCCAGCTGGAGTTCTGTTGTAGCTTATGGTGTTAGAGGATCAGCAGCTCACAACATGTGTTTAACTGTCTTCTTCGTCAGTAAATGAGAGTTTCTCACCCAGGGTCTGCTAAGGGTAGCACATGATGCTGGGTGTTTCTACATCTCTTGTTGCATTAAGCAAAGCTGAGAACTTCCCTGGTGGTCCAGAAGACCCCGGGTTCAATCCCTAGCCTGGGAAGATCCCACATGCTGGAGTGCAGCTAAGCTTGAGAGAGCCACAGCTCCCGAGCCCACATGGCCTAGAGCGCACACTCCACAACAAGAGAAGCCCCTGCAGTGAGAAGCCCACACTCCACATCTAGAGAGTAGCCCCTGCTGGCTGCCACTAGAGAAAGCCCACACACAGTAACAAAGGCCCAGAGCAGCCAAAAATAGATAAATAGCTGAGACAAGCACTAACTTAATTAGCTTGAAATATGCTACGACTTCAAAGAACATCTCCCATCATTTCTTCCCCTGCAGTGTACATTAGTAGTTGGAATTTTATTTTACTTTATTGTGTTTATGATCCGTTAGCCCTGTCTGAATGCTAGCCCTTCAAAGGCAGGAATCATGTCTGTTCTTCTACAATATGTCTCAACACATAGGTCACCCAGTTCGTCCTTCACTGGCCATTTGGGAAGAATCATGATTTTTTGTGCTTAGATTAAAATCAGATTTGCCCTTTTAGTACTTTGTACTTAGAACTTACATGTTCTAGTCATTTTTTTGATCTTTATTCTTTCCTTTCCATCTGTTTTTCTCTCATTTTCTCCAGGGCCACATATGGGATCCCTCTGGGCAAACTGACTGCACCCAAAGCTCCTGAAAAGCCATGAGGCTGATAAGTAATGGCAGGCACGTGGCAGAGCAGAGTGCACGCAACAGAAGATTACCTTGCATTTCTAAGAGCCTTGCAAAGCATGTCATAATCTACCTAGGTTTCCAAAAAATCCGTAAAAGAGGGAGAATAGCTGTTATTATTAGGATATTGGCAAGGAAGCCACATAGATTTGTCCCAGGTGACATGATGAACCAGGTAGCACAGCTGGCAAAAGATGCCAGATGGGTGTCTGGGTACAGAAGGTTCCTCACTGACACAGGTTGGCAACTTCCTGGAAATCCCTCTGATATTCCAAGTCTTGAAAGTGGGAAAGGGCTTCCCAGGTGGTGCAGTGGTAAAGAATCTGCCCGCCAATGCAGGAGACTCAAGAGACATGGGTTCAGTCCCTGGGTCGGGAAGATCCCTTGGAGTAGAAAATGGCAACCTGCTTTAGTATTCTTGCCTGGAAAATTCCGTGAACAGAGGAGCCTGATGGGCTGCAATCCATGGGATTGCAAAGGGTCAGACACAACTGAGCATACATGAACAAAGAAGGAGAAAAAGGTAGAATTCAAAGTCCAGAAATATCTGGACTTTGATCACAGAGGAACAAATCTAGAAACAGCATAGTTCTTCTGCATAGCTTCACCCTGGCGTGGATGCGGAGTCTTTATCGGGATCAGGTGTTTTCCTCTCTTGCCTTCCCAGAAATAGTGTCAGCCATGCATGAACTTGTGTGAATACATATAGTCAATACAGGAATAGAGTTTTTAGCTATAGTCAATACAGGAATAGAGTTTTTAGCTACAGGGTAAAGGCACCAAACTCTAAAATCCTTAGCTGAAGAACAGTTATACCACAAGCTTTTTCCATCCAAATCTCTGTAAGAAACATTTTTAAAAAATATATTTTTGTCCATGAAAGGCAGAATAGAAAAGAAAAAAATAAGATGGCCAAGGCTTGTTCATTTTTTCACTGGATATGTAATTGAAATCAACACCCTTGGGCCAAAACATAATTGGCAATAATCTTTAGACTTCAAAGGGCTTCCTGAAATATTTTGGGGAAAAAAACTGCAAGTATATCTTAACTGGGTAAGTGTTGAAACAAAGTTTGTAAATAAATTGAGTCTAGGTAAGAAATGGCCTTTTTACAAGTGGTAATTTCATTCTTCAGCATCACTTGGATTAATGTTCAGGTAGATCGTAGAATCAAAGGAAAAGGCTCAGAGAGAGGAAGCCCAGCCTTGGTACTGAGAGACGTGTGTGATGCCTGAGATCAGAGCTCAGCATCCTCACTCCCCCTCTAATTCTCTTTCCACTTGTCACCTTGCCTCCTTGTCGCAATCCCGCACTGCAGAAATCATCAGAAATGTATAGGACTTACTATTGTTATGTTTCTGAGAGATATCCCTGTACAATTATTATTTGAAAAAGTGAGAGTTTTCCCATAGAGAAAGCAGAAGCAGATATTCTTATTTCTTTGGCATTAATAGCATGTTGTCAATCACCATGTCACCAAATGAGTGTGAGGCGAGGAATGAATATCTTTTGTGATGCCAGCAAATCCTGGGCAATAGGGAGGTCTGACTTTTCCAGACTATCCACATGTCAAATGTGGCATCTCTTTGTGTATTATCTTTAACATGCACAGTGAAATGTGAAATGGTGTTAACAGTAGCCCAAGGATACCAGAGCTTCAAAATGAGAAATCCCTTTTAGCAGTCTTTCTTCTTCCCCCCAGTGGGCTGCTGTATTAACACTCATTACAGCGAAGCAGAACAGATGGGCACACAGACTGATTAGTTATTTATATATATATTTTTTTCTTTGTGGAGCTTGGATGTTGGCTCTTTCTTCAATAAAAGAAAGGCGTTTTTAGATGTTGCCTTGTCTTGATTTCCCTTTTTAATCAAAGGAAGAAAGGGGGGACACTTTGCTCCTGATCTATTAATAATGTGCCTATTATCTTTTTCTTAACTGCTGACTTCATAGCTCTCTGTGTGCCCATTGCAATCAGAATTCAATTTTTCTCCAATCCTCCAAGCTCCATGTGGTGACTTCGCGTTCTTTCTGGCCTAGGGTTTCTTTATGGAGTTTATCATTTTTAATTCATTTTTTAGAAGTATCTCTTTTAACAAGAGAACTGTCTATAATATTTTTGACTTTCCATCCAAAATGAAAAAAATCCTGGATTAATTGGTGAAAAGTGAAACTATCCATAATATTATGTAAGCAGAAATATTTTGCATAACCTTCGTTTAAAAAAAGTTGAGATATTTCTCTGATTTTTCTTAAAACAGATTTGGCATATTTTATTCCTTCCCAATTTTGTGGAAGTAGGTTTTCTTTCTGATAAAGTTATGCCTCCAGTACATAAAGTTAAGATAAAGAAAAAAAGCCATCCACAGTCACAGTTCTGAACATATATGTAATTATTATCTTGAAGGGATATCTGCACTTCCATTTATTGCAGCATTATTCACAATAGTCAAGGTGTGGAAGCAACCTAAGTGTCCTTTAGTGAATGAATCAAGATGTCACACACACACACACACACACACACACAGAGGAATATGATTCAGCCCGATTATGAAGGAAATCCTACCATTTGCAACTATATGGATGAACCGGGAAGAAATTATGCTAAGTGAAGTAAGCCAGAGAGAGAAGGACAGATACTGCATGGTATTACTTTTGTGCAGGATCTTTTTTTAAAAAATCTACACACACACACACACACACACACAGAGGAATATGATTCAGCCCGATTATGAAGGAAATCCTACCATTTGCAACTATATGGATGAACCGGGAAGAAATTATGCTAAGTGAAGTAAGCCAGAGAGAGAAGGACAGATACTGCATGGTATTACTTTTGTGCAGGATCTTTTTTTAAAAAATCTATTTATTTTGGCTGTGCTGGATCCTCCTTGCTGCGCAGGTTTTTCTCGAGTTGTGGTGAGCGGGGGCTGCTCTTTATTGCAGTGTGCAGGCTTCTCATTGTGGTGGCTCCCCTTGTTGCCGAGCTCTGGAGCCGGGGAAGGCAATGGCACCCCACCCCAGTACTCTTGCCTGGAAAATCCAGTGGACGGAGGAGCCTGGTGGGCTGCAGTCCATGGGGTCGCTAACAGTCGGACAGACTGAGCGATTTCACTTTCACTTTTCTCTTTCATGCATTGGAGAAGGAAATGGCAACCCACTCCAGTATTCTTGCCTGGAGAATCCCAGGGACGGGGGAGCCTGGTGGGCTGCCGTCTGTGGGGTCACACAGAGTCAGACACGACTGAAGTGACTTAGCGGCAGCAGCAAGCTCTGGAGCACGGTCTCAATAGCTGTGGTGCACAGGCTTAGTTGCCCCATGACATATGGGATCTTCCCAGACCAGGGATTGAACCTGTGTGTCTCCTGCATTGGCAGGCAGATTCTTTACCACTGAGCCAGAGAAGCCTGCAGATAATCTTTAAAATTTAAAAAGTCAGACTCATACCAACGGAGGGTAAAATTGTGGTTGCCAGAGGCTGGGAGAAGTAAGTTGAGACTGATAAAAGGGTACAAACTTTCAGTCTTAAGATGAATAAGGTCTAGGGTATAACATGGTGACTATAGTTGATAAGACCATATTGTATTATTGGAAGTTGCTGAGAGAGTAGAACTGTGTTCTCATTTTAAAAGAGTAAATATATGAAGTGATAAACGTGTTAACTAACTTGGTGGGAATCCCTTCACAAATATAGTATATTGAAGTATTTCCTTGAATACTTTCTGTAAATTGTAGTTGTGTCGATTGTTCCGCCATAAAGCTGGAAAAAATTTTAAAAAATAGAGATATCATCTGCATTGAAAAAAGAAAAAAGTTAGCATAAATCCATAATTTTTTCTTATAAAAGGGCCAAATGTATCACATAAAAAAGTGCATAAAAAAAGTAAGGACGTATGTACAGGAAAGAACTTCCTCATGTTACAATGTGAAGTGTCCTGGAACAATAATTCCCCTGTGGATATCTAAAGTAGTACCTGAGGAGCCTTGAGGCATAGTGTAAGGAGGGGAGGGGTAAACATGCATGATTACAGATTTGTGAGTTCTTTTGAAAAATTTTGAATTGGATTTACAGATTGTATCAAAGCATGAAAAATATCCTGTAAAGATGGCGAGAGGGCTTCCTGGGTGGCTCAGTGGTAAAGAATCCGCCTGCCAAAGCAGGAGACACAGGTTTGATCCCTGGTCCGGGAAGATCCCACATGCCAAGGAGCAACTAAGCCCATGTGCCACAGCTATTGAGCCTGTTCTCTGGAGCCTACAAACCGCGGTTACTGAGCCTAGGTGCCACAACTACCGAAGCCCACCAGCTCTAGAGCCTGGGCTCCGAAATAAGAAAAGCCACCGCACTGAGAAGCCCTCACACCACGTCTAAAGAGTGGCCCCCGCTCACTGCGACTGCAGAAAAGCCAGTGCAGCAAGGGAGACCCAGCACAGCCAAAAATAAATAAAAATAAATTAAAAGAGGGTGCGGTATTAATTTAGTGTGTAACACTATGGATAGGGATTTGCAGCTTCTAATTTCATGATATAGGATAATATAGCCATTCAGCCACTTTGGGGAGATTTTTGCACAAAATTTTTGCCTAAAGAATTCCGTGGACAGAGGAGCCTGGTGGAGCCTGGTGGGCTACAGTCCATGGGGTTGCAAAGAATCAGTCACAACTGAGCAACACACACACACTCATGTGGGTATTAATTGGACCCCATGTTTTTTAGCTGCCTGATGATCTTACATCTCCTGAAAGGCAGGAGGAGGGGACGACAGAGGACGAGATGGTTGGACGGCATCACCGACTCAATGGACATGAGTTTGACTAAGCTCTGGGAGTGGGTGATGGACAGGGAAGCCTGGCATGCTGCAGTCCATGGGGCTGCAAAGAGTTAGACACGACTGAACTGATGATCTTACGTATAGATTATTTAGTTTTTAAAAAATCATCCTCAGTGAGACTTGGTATTAGAAGATCCCATCAAAGGGATGCTTCAGTTGAATTCTCAGCCTGTGATCTGTGACTTCAGAAATAAATAACATGCTGTTAATGACAATATGTGAGAACGAGACTGTCTGCTCCACGCTCATTTGCACCCTAAGCCTTCCCTAAGTGGGGTAGTTTCAGGGGCATGAATGAATAGATGATGTGGGAGCTGGGAGAGATAAGCTGAAGAAAACTCATGGAAAAGTGGAAACCAAAAAAATATGCTTGGATATATGTGAAAGGTAGTAAGTAGAAACTGAAGGGAAACTTTCTTTTATTAAAAAAAATTTTATTGATTTCTTTAGTTTTGGTTGCACTGGGTCTTGGTTGCTGCCCTCAGCTTTTCTGTAGCTCAGGTGATTGGGGGCTGCTCTAGCTTCACTTACTCTCGAGTTGCGGTTCACAGGCTTCTCTTTGCAGTGGCTTCTCTTGTGACCAAGCACAGGCTGTAGGGTGCGCGGGCTTCGGTAGCTGCAATTCCCGGGCTCTCGAGCACAGGCTGAGTAGTTGTGGCATGCAGACTTAGCTGCTCCATGGCACATGGGATCTTCCCAGACCAGGGATGGAACCCACGTCTCCTGCATTCACAGGGGGATTCTCATCCCCTGGACCACAAGGGGAGCACCAGGGAAACTTTGAGCAGATGATGGTGGCAGGTGGTAGGGGTTCATTTCTGAAGGTCTCCTCAATTTGAGGTCACAGTTGGATTCACGCAAGTAAGAGAATTTTCAGTAGAAATGAAACCTTGGCATTACATCAGACTATAAAAGAAATGTAGTTTGTAGGGGTGGGGGGTGGTTTAGTGATGTTTATTCAGCTGTGGTCAGATCTCAAGTCCAACTTTTCTTGACATTCATGATTTCAAGGCTGAATCAGGTACCTGTGGGGTGAATTCCCCTGTCATCCTATATTTGACTGGCAGTTGCTGTACCACATTGTGAAACTGGTCTTTCTCATGATCTCCTTTCTCTGAGGGTTCATGTTCTTATAGGGACAGGGAGGAGAATGGTCCTGTTTATGTTTCTATACACAGGGTCTGCCAAAAATGTATCTGTCACTTAGCACTTTTCAGTAAATTGTTGAATGAATGAAAGAATGCACAATGGTTTATGTGTGGAGTCCCGATGACACAGTAAAAAAAACTTTCCCCAGTACTCCATGGTTCATTTTGAGAATTGTAGATCTTCTGCCTCTCAGATAATTTCATAATTATCTCCTTTGAAATGGACAAAATATTAAAATATATTCCTGATGAAGTTGTAAAATTGGAAAACTTCACTCTTAAAATTAAATTACTGTAATAAAATACGTAGCGTGTGTGTTTGAGAAACAAAATCTGCACCTAACTGTGATCTGGAGAGAACTCATTTTGATTGATCGTGCTTTTTAAAAAATTTTAAAAAATACAATTAAATGAAGACTTCCCGAGTCATCACTTGAATTTAAAGTGTCTAATTAGAATCATATCTAATCTGCTTGTTAACATGCCCCTCACTTCCATGTCTGAGTAACAGAGAAATCCTTTGACAAGTTTTAAAATATGTTTTATTTTTGTTTTCCCTCTGCAATGTGATTTTTCATGTGACTTTAACTTTTCAAATTCAAGTAAGATTGTTGCTACAAACAAACACAGCTTTTAAAAACAGAAGAAACAGCACACAATGCTTTTGGGGAGAAGCAAAGAATAATTCACATCTTAGATTCTTACATTAATGTCTTGGGTAGCTTGTGAAGCTGTCCACACGAAATAGGAATGAGGAAAAGAAAAGCCAGGGGACTCCCAGAGAGGAGGGTTGTAAACTCTCTGAATTCCTATTGTCCTTCAGGATTTCGCTAGGGTTTCCCACTCTCCTTCCTGTTTTTACTTTGTTATGAGGAGGCGGCAACACACTGGAAAGGGAGGTGAGGTTTGGTTTCCTCTCCACTTCAGGTTGCTCTCTTGTGTATGCGTGAAGTTGTTTTCCCACATTCCGTTTTGGAAAGTAAGGAATTCATTCTGGGAACCCACCCTGTCACCTTACCTGATGATGCAGAATGACGGGGAGGTGGACCCTGAGAAAGTGCTGCCCTGTAAGGCAAAGCCGCAGCCGCCTGCTTAGAGAGTTTTCTCCCTTCTGCCTCTGGAACTGAGTCCTGTCTCCGCTTCTTCTTATCTCATATTTCAGTACTGTTTCTTTAAACACTGTAGTAGGTTGACAGAATGGATTTGAATGCTACTAATTCAGTATCTCTCAAAGTCTTCTCAGATTTGGATCAAATGGACTTCCTCTATCTTGCGACATCTTACAGTTATTAAATTGGGTAAAGTTAGCAAGGCTTCCTCCAGGCCCTTCACAAGCCTCAGCAGTGCAGTCCTCTTCCCTGCCCCAACCCCACTTGACCCCTCTGAACACACATGGGCATGCACGCACGCACGCACACACACACACACATACACACACCATGCTCTTCCACACTCCATTGTCTTAGCTCAGGCAGTTCTTTACATTTGGATGATGCTACTATCCTTTCAAGCCTGGCAAGTTTCTACCAAACTTTAAGACACTACAAAATATCACTTCCTCTTTTTAATTCCTGCCTTTGCCCAATCACAATTTAATCTATTTTTTTTTTGAATTCGGCATTGTCATAGATTCCTGTGATATGTTTATCATGGTACTTAATACATTGTATTGTATAGGAGGTTTTAAAAATGTCAGTACATTTCTCCCATCTCCTTCTTTCCCAAACAGTGTCACCTCAGTGATAAAATATTGAAATCTTTTTTTAGAACCTACCAGAAATGCATAAACTAGCCTATGTCCCAGCTCACTCCTTCCAGGCAAAATTGGAGTTGCTGGAAAGAGCTGGCTACCGGGCCAGATGAGAAAGATGGAGGACTTTCCCCAGCCTTCCGAATTCAGTGGATCTCATCCATGTGCTTCCCTTCCTCTGAAGGTTTCTGAGATTCCCGAACATTAACAAACCTACATGGCCCTTCAAGTTTGTATGTGGCAAGTAGGAGCGCTCAAATATTTATTAGAATAAATGAAGAGAAATGTTTTATCTCCTCAAAATGTCCAGCCACTTGTTGTGCAGGGCGCAGGCCTTCCAACCCTGCTTTCCGAGCACAGGGTGAGATGAGAATGACCCATGCTGTGTTTCCCCTGCAGCGCCTGGTCGCACCCCCATCCAGCGGACTCAGGCAACAAACCCTGGGGACGCGGAGACGCGGGCTTCGTGTTCTGCATTCTGATCTAGCACTGTCTTCTTCCAGGTGCACCCATCTTGACCGACTCAACAAGAAGGTGGATTTTCCCTGTGTCTAAAGAAAAAAAACATGTCCCCGTGTCTGTAGAGATGATTTGCAGTTCAGCCCGGCTGAAGCTGACCGAATGAGACTATGGGCTGTGCCTCCGCCAAGCATGTTGCCACTGTTCAAAATGAAGAGGAAGCCCAGAAAGGGAAGAACTACCAGAATGGAGATGTGTTTGGCGGTAAGTGCCACTGAACTTCATTCTTGGCCCCCTTGATCTAGGCCTTTCGTGTTCGCAGGAGTGAGTAACTGCAGTGTCATGGTGGTGTTCATTTGACAGGGGGAGCGGGTAAAGGGCCGATGAGATATGATAAAAATTGATGCAGATCTTTTACACTGGACAGTTTCATCATAATTTATACCTGGAAGACTTTGAGGAGGACCGTGGAGGTTTTATACAGAGCTCACATTTAAATCAAGCTTTGCAGAACTCATAGGACTTAAGTGCATTGGACAGTGGCCACGAGTGTTCTGGTCCAGAATTGTGGGACTGAAACTGAAGGTCTAGAAATGGGTGAAGATTTGTAACTGAGGGAATGTGGTGTTTCTTGGATTTTATTGTAAGTTTATGTGAATTATAAATCCTCGGATCCAAAAATACAATTGCAGTGAATTTAGAAACCATCTTTTAACCATCTCTGATGATTCATAGTGAGTTGAGACTGTGCAATGCAAAGGTCACAAAGTGCCAACCCATGGCCTCATCTGAATTTTCTTTGGCCCCCAGAGAATTTTTTTAAATAAAAAGAAAGACAGCCTTTAAAAATCGGGATGTTCCACACAAAATCCCAGATTTCTTGAGAAGATCTGGCTACACAGATTTTCCATTTCCTGAAGCAGCAGTTGGTGGGGTGGGGTACAGATTGCCCACTCAGTCAGGCAATGTCTCTGCTAAGCTTTCCCTGTTAATACACAGCAGCCCCAGTTCACTCGCCGATGTTCCATGCCTGGCCATTCACAGGTTTTGAGTTTGCCTAATCTTGAGTTTGTCAAGATCAGTGATACCCTGATGAATAGTAGCTATGTGTTTGTACCAGATTCCAGTTAGTCAGAGAAGATGAAACCATTTTTGCTGAATTACTATAACAATAATTCCCATTGACATTTGCATGTCACTTTTATTCATAAGAGCACTTCTTCATCTCTTATTCATTAAAGAATCTTCTAGAAATAATGTTTACATAAACAACTCAAGTTGCACTATTAGGTCTCTGTCCAGAGCTTCTGTGGCATTTTAGTCTCTCGCCTTTGATCCATTGCAATGGCTGCTTCAGTTCCCTGGGGAAGAGTTGGGAACACTGTGGAAGGGATAATGCTCTCCTACAGGTAGACTCATGCATATGGAGGAAGAAGATGGTTTGTTTTGTTTGGTTTGTTTCAAGATGTATTGTTTGTTTGTTTCAAGATGTATTGTTTGGTTTGTTTCAAGATGTATTGTTGCCTGGAACAAACTTGCCTCTAGTGGTCCCTAAAGGGATAATGCTCTCCTACAGGTAGACTCATGCATATGGAGGAAGAAGATGGTTTGTTTTGTTTGGTTTGTTTCAAGATGTATTGTTTGTTTGTTTCAAGATGTATTGTTTGGTTTGTTTCAAGATGTATTGTTGCCTGGAACAAACTTGCCTCTAGTGGTCCCTACCTATAGAGCCAAGAACTGTGGAGTAATATATGAGCATCTTAACACATTATTGACTGGAGACATATCATTGCATTTTTAGATGGTAATACAATAAACATCACTGTGGAAAGTTGTTAGAGCTTAAAACTGATCAAGGGTTCTTTAAACAACTTGACTGTCATTATCATTCACATATTGCTCCATTAAGTTTTTGTTCCAACCTTGTGTATATCATAAACATAAAATTTTCACTAGATCTGATAGACAGAGTGCATGATGAATTATGGATGGAGGTTTGTGACATTGTACAGGAGACAGGAATCAAGACCATCCCCAAGAAAAAAAAATGCAGAAAAGCAAAATGGCTGTCTGAAGAAGCCTTACAGATAGCTGTGAAAAGAAAGGAAGTGAAAAGCAAAGGAGAAAAGGAAAGAGATACCCGTTTGAATGCAGAGTTCCAAAGAAAAGCAAGGAGAGATAAGAAAGCCTTCTTTAGCAATCAATGCAAAGAAATAGAGGAAAACAATAGAATGGGAAAGACTAGAAATCTCTTCAAGAAAATTAGAGATACCAAGGAAACATTTCATGCAAGTATGGACTCAATAAAAGACAAAAATGGTATGGACCTAACAGAAGCAGAAGATATTAAGAAGAGGTGGCAAGAATACACAGAAGAACTGTACAAAAAAGATCTTCATGACCCAGATAATCATGATGGTATGATCACTCACCTAGAGCCAGACATCCTGGAGTGTGAAGTCAAGTGGGCCTTAGGAAGCATCACTACAAACAAAGCTAGTGGAAGTCATGGAATTCCAGTTGAGCTATTTCAAATCCTGAAAGATGACGCTGTGAAAGTACTGCACTCAATATGCTAGCAAATATGGAAAACTCAGCAGTGGCCACAGGACTGGAAAAGGTCAGTTTGCATTCCAATCCCAGAGAAAGGCAATGCCACAAGAATGCTCAAACTACCGCACAATCGCACTCATCTCACATGCTAGTAAAGTAATGCTTAAAATTCTCCAAGCCAGGCTTCAACAATACGTGAACTTCCAGATGTTCAAACTGGTTTTAGAAAAGGCAGAGGAACGAATTGCCAACATCCACTGGATCATGGAAAAAGCAAGAGAGTTCCAGAAAAACATCTATTTCTGCTTTATTGACTATGCCAAAGCCTTTGACTGTGTGGATCACAATAAACTGTGGAAAATTCTTCAAGAGATGGGAATACCAGANGATCAATCCTGGGTGTTCATTGGAGGGACTGATGTTGAAGCTGAAACTTTAGTACTTTGGCCACCTGATGTGACGAGCTGATTCATTGGAAAAGACCCCGATGCTGGGAAAGATTGAGGGCAGGAGGAGAAGGGGACGACAGAGGATGAGATGGTTGGATGGCATCACTGACCTGATGGACATGGGTTTGAGTGTACTCCGGGAGTTGGTGATGGACAGGGAGGCCTGGCATGCTGTGGTTCATGGGGTCGCAAAGAGTCATACACGACTGAGTGACTGAACTGAAAATTTTCAAAAATGACACACTGAAAAATTTTGAGTGAAGAGGATTTTT
This sequence comes from Oreotragus oreotragus, assembly GCA_006410675.1. Lineage (NCBI taxonomy): Eukaryota > Metazoa > Chordata > Mammalia > Artiodactyla > Bovidae > Oreotragus > Oreotragus oreotragus. Next base: position 133,933 of record SJYX01010278.1, read on the forward strand.
TCGGTGAATTTTATGCAGATACTTTCTCCGATTATCTGAGTGACATATGTACTAAGTGTCTCAGAAGATCATAGTTCTTCAGAATATGGTTCTGATTCAAATGGTGTAAATATTAGATCAACAAAACAACAAAAAATACTTAGTGATTCATTCTGATACAGAAAGTGAAAAATGAAACCCACGGTGCTGGAGAATGTTCCTTTGCTTCTACAGAAGAGTGGATTGAAGACAACATTTCGCAAAAGTTAGTAGACTCTACAGGTGTGTCAGTTCTAACTAAATATGGTTCTGATTCAAATGGTGTAAATATTAGATCAACAAAACAACAAAAAATACTTAGTGATTCATTCTGATACAGAAAGTGAAAAATGAAACCCACGGTGCTGGAGAATGTTCCTTTGCTTCTACAGAAGAGTGGATTGAAGACAACATTTCGCAAAAGTTAGTAGACTCTACAGGTGTGTCAGTTCTAACTATTAAATGAAATAACCTGTAAAGTGTTAGTGAGAAAAACTTTTGACCAGCCCCACCCCACCCCCCCAAAAAAAGACTGCCAGCTGCAGTGTTAGTTTCTGCAAAAATCTCCTGGTCGATAGTGAGTTCATAAAACTAGAATCCAGATCTTTGAAACCACACCTTCTGGGAAAACTGCTAATAGGAACTAGAGTTATTACTGTCACTCTCAAAATTGAACTTTTAAGAGGAAATCATTGAATATCAGAGATTTGTTTAAACCAACTTCTATGTGAGATTCTGTGTCATTGCCGTTTTTGTAATTAGAGCTACCACTTACGGAGCTTCCCCCATATGTCAGACAGTGAAAAGCATTTGCATTGTTTCATGTTGAATTTTCACAACAATCCTGTGAAATCTGTGCCATCCCAATTTTACACATTTGGGAGCTGGAGCACAGTGAGACTAACCGGTCCAAAGCTGCTCAGCCACTAAGTAATACAGTCAGATATCTCTGACTCCAAAGTCCATGAACCCTTCTCAGTGTCGTGGCTACTTCCTATCCATCTTCCATTCTTTAATGCGAAAAATTATTGACTAGCTGGTACATGATGTGTCAGACCCTTTGCTACATGCCAAAACCGGTCCAAAGCTGCTCAGCCACTAAGTAATACAGTCAGATATCTCTGACTCCAAAGTCCATGAACCCTTCTCAGTGTCGTGGCTACTTCCTATCCATCTTCCATTCTTTAATGCGAAAAATTATTGACTAGCTGGTACATGATGTGTCAGACCCTTTGCTGCATGCCATGGAGGATACAGAGATAAGCCTTGCTGTCTAGAACTTTGTAAGAGGATGAAGAAGCATTATGAGGCAGAGTAAGCCGAATACCAGAAGAGGAAAAGGCACACATATCATGCTAAGAGTCAGGGGGGTGGAGAGACTACCTTAAAAGATGGGATCAGAACAGATTTCTTATGGAGGTGACAGCTGAAACTGGCCCTAAAGGATGGAGAATCTAAATCTGTTGGATAAAAGGTGTAGGAAGGAACTGGATGAGGAAGGCTAAACGTGATGTGACATATTTAAAAATTACAAGCAATCCCCCCAAATTACAAAATCAAGTAATCTAGTTTTTTTAATTGAAAGATAATTGCTTTACAAAGCTGTGTCTGTTTCTGCTGTACAACAAAGTGAATCAGCCATATGTGTGTATATATATATATCCCCTCCCTCTTAAGCCGCCCCCCCGCCCCGTCCCTGCAAGTAATACAGTTTGAATGGAATATAAAATATAAGTGAGAGGAAATTGGTTAGAAAACTAAGTTAGGATTATATTATGGAGAACTTTGAATATAAAATCATAACCTGTAAAAGATAATCTTAGACTTATAAGAGCAAAAATTTAATGATAGTTTATATATATATAAAACCTTTTTATTTTGTATTGGGGTGTAACTAATTAACAAACAAGGTTGTAGCTTCAGGTGATCAGTAAAAGGACTCAGCCATACATATATATGTATCCATTCTCCCCCAAATTCCCCTCCCATCCAGGCTGCCACATGCCATATGCTATACAGTAGGTCATTGTTGGTTATCCATTTTAAATATAGCAGTGTGTACATGTCAGTCCCAAACTCCCTAACTATCCCTTATCCCTGTCTTTCCTCCCAGCAGCCATAAGTTTGTTCTCTAAGCCTGTGAGTCTCTTTCTGTTTTGTAAGTTCATTTGGTGATACTCAATATATTGTATTTTATTTTGCTTGGCAATGAAACCATCTAACCATTCATTTGCTAATATGGTTACAACTTTTATAGCCAAGAAGACTTTCTGTTGTTCTAAAGTATCCTGTGTAGTTTGCAAATGTTGGCATCTAATAAAGAAGCCTTGTATTAGTCAACTATTGCTGGGTAATAGACAGCCTCAAGATCCCAGTGGCATTCAACAATAAGCGTATCTTTCTTGATCACAAGGCAGTTGGTCAGCTGGAGTGGCTCTGTTCCATGTCTCAACTTCTTCCTGGGATCCAGGAGCCAAGGGGAACGTGCTCTTCTTTTTCAGAGGGTAAAAGTGCAAGCAATACACATGATGCCTCTTAAGCTTGAACTTGGACTTGGCACACTGTTGTTTGCACCCACATTTTATTAGCTAAATTGAGTCACATAAGAGGGTTCAAAGACAGAGGGCAAAGAAGTTCATCTGACCATAGCACATTGATAGCAAGGGTGTGATTGTAGAAAAGGGTCAAGAATTGGGGCTAATAATTCAGTCTGTCCCATGCCTGCCTAGTCTTTGCTGTCTGTGTGACTCCACACAGTCCACACCACCAAGTGCATTTAAGGTCTATGCCAGCTTCTCTTCATCCCCCCAGTACTCTCAGTGAAGTTTTATTCACTCCAGCATTCATCATCTTATCACTCTTTCTGATGTCAGCATTTGTAGGTTTGTGGCATGGTGTTACATAAAGGAAGAATACAGGGAGAGAGAGCTTTGTGTATCGGTCAAGGGAGACAGTTTTCCTAGTCTTTCTGGGTTCTGGGAGTAGAATTGTCCGAATCCAGTGTGAACATCAGTACCAGTAACCTAGATATTACTGAATGCTAGAGTCTGAATATGACAAGAGAAGGTCCTATCTGTTTCTCCACTTGAATTAGCTTGCAGGCAGAAGTCTACAAAATCCCAGTAGAATCACAAATGGTCACAGGTAAATGGTAGATCGGACTCACTTTCAGCCACTTGATATCTTTTGTCACCCATTGTTTCACTAATCTGTTATCACCCACAAAAGACCCCAAACTTAACAGCACTGATTTATTATTTCTCCTGATTCTGTGGGGTGGCTGGGGTTCATCTGTTTTTCTGCCAGGGCTCCAGACGTGCTTCCTTTATGGCCCAGATGGTAAAGAATCTGCCTGCAATGCAAGAGACCCAGGTTCAGTCCCTGGGTTGGAAAGATCCCCTGGAGAAGAGAATGTCTGCCCAGTCCAGTATTCTTGCCTGGGAAATCCCATGGACAGAGGAGCCTGGCGGTCTACAGTCCACGAGGTCACAGAGTCAGACACGACTGAGCAGCTAACACTTTCACGTGGTTGCATTCAGCTGGGAGCTCAGCTGGGCTCAGCTGACCATGACAGCTTCAGATCTCACTTTCCATCAGGTAGTCACATTTTCATGAGGCAGCTAGCTGCTTGCAGAAGAAGTAGAAGCTGCTAGCCCTCTTAAGGCCTAGGCTTGAAAGTCCAAGAATGTTAATTGTGCTGCGTTCTGTTGAGCAAAAGCAAGTCACAAGACCAACCCAGACTCAATCAAGGGAGCACAGAGGCTCTCCATCTCTTGAGTCTGACCCTATAGGCTGGGGAAGAATTGTTGGGAGCCATTTTTGGAGACCAGTTACAACACCCATTACCGGAGGCCATGAGAACTCATGACTGGACTCATTCTGCTTTCTAAATCATGCCTCCATTTTCCACTGAATAAAGAGGCTTCATCCACTTTTTAAAAGCTTAATGTTTTGAAATGTTTGAAAATATTATTACCACATGTACATGTTGTGGGAGATTTGACAAAGTCTGTGTAAGGTGGTATATTTGGGGATGGCTCTGAAGTATGTGTACACACACACATTCTATCCTTTTCCTAAAAGTGTTAATTGAAATTTATAGCCTCTGAGGACATACTGGGGAGCATTGATAAGCCTTGTATTTTTACAAATGATTCAATTCAGTCGCTCAGTTGTGTCTGACTCTTTGCAACCCCATGGACTGCAGCATACCAGGCCTCCCTCTACCACCAACTTCCAGAGTCTACTCCAACTCATGTCCACTGAGTCAGCCATCAAACCATCTCATCCTCTGTTTCCCCCCTCCCCCCCCACCTTCAATCTTTCCCAGCATCAAGGTCTTTTCAAATGGGTCAATTCTTCGCATCAGGTGGCCAAAATATTGGAGTTTCAGTTTCAGCATCAGTCCTTCCAATGAATATTCAGGACTGATTTCCTTTAGGATGGCCTGGTTGGACCTCCTTGCTGTCCAAGGGACTCTCAAGGGTCTTCTCCAACACCACAGTTCAAAAGCATCAATTCTTTGGTGCTCAGCTTTCTTTATGGCCCAACTCTCACATTTGTACATGACTACTGGAAAAACGATAGCTTTGACTAGACAGACCTTTGTTGGCAAAGTAATGTCTCTGCTTTTTAATATGCTGTCTAGGTTGGTCATAACTTTTCTTCCAAGGAGCAAGCATCTTTTAATTTCATGGCTGCAGTCACCATCTGCAGTGATTTTGAGCCCCCCAAAATAATGTCTGTCACTGTTTCCACTGTTTCCCCATCTGTTTGCCATGAAGTGATAGGACCAGATGCCATGATCTTAGTTTTCTGAATGTTGAGTATTAAGCCAACTTTGTAATTTTCGTTTATATGAAGCTCTTTGCTCTCTGTGGTATTTTCTTTATTAGAGACCGACGACTCCAAATATATGGGACAGCATCTCTATAGAATATTCCACCATCAAGGATCAAGTGATGGATGGGCATCTTGCCTTGTAGATTTAAAATAGGCGTTTGTTGACAAAGAACTTTATTACTGACATATACCTGTAGACTTTCCTTCACTTTAAATGTAGAGGTATGTGTGTGCATCCATGCTAAGTAGTGTCCAACTTTTTGTGACCCCAGGGACTGTAGCCTGTCAGGCTCCTCTGTCCATGGAATTTTCAGGCAAGAATACTAGAGAGTGGGTTGCCATTTCCTGCTTCAGGGAATCTTCCCGACCCAGGGATCAAACCCATGTCTTGTATCTTCTGCATTGGCAGGTGATTCTTAACCACACTGTTCCACCAAGTTTTAAATCTAAAGTTGTGTCTCAATACCATAGCCCTTTCAGAAGTAACATCCAGACCAGGAAGTTCCATGTCCAGATTGGAAATTCCCTTACCTCAGTGGTCGGGTCAGACATGAAGAATGGTCAGCAGATCTTCTGAGGTCATTCAGAGGACAGCTGAGCAGATTGCCAAGACCAGCTTGCAGAAACCAAGTGGCCAGTGGGCTCAAGTTATCAGAAACTAGTTAAGCAAGTTCTGCCAAGTGCTTATTGGATTTCTTTCAACTGTCATTCACTTAAACTATTAAAGTAGGTGCACAGAACAGATTCAGGCCTTATTAGGGAAACTTACATGTTAAACTTGAAATCATTATCTCTTCCAAAGCCCAAGCTGTTTAGTTATTTATATTGACTTTCCTATTTGCGTGAAGGTCATCATCATTCTTTCAGTAATGTAGGCTTTAATCTTGAGGCCCTTGTCTCTTCCCGTTCTAGATCTGTAAATCTCATTCTCCTAACCTCACTTTTCCGACCACCGGCATCATTTAGGTTGTTGTAATCCATAACCCAGAATAATGCAAGGTCCTCTGAATTTATGCTCCATTAGCCCTCTTTGTTTGCCCACTTCTTTGCTTTGTTTTTAACTCTCCATTTTTTTTTTTTTTGCACCTGTAAATTGTCAGATTTTACCAGATTTTTCTAAAGTAGTCCTTTGTCCTTGTTAATTCTCCTACTCTAGAACTTTCTGTGGCACTCACTTCTTAGACTGTAAAATCCTAAAACCTTAGTGAACATTCAAGACCTCTGAAGATGGCTTTTACCCTCTTACTCACTTTGGCAAACTTGTTCCATACTCTGTCCCTCATGTCCTATAGCCGGAGGGGACAACTTACCCTGTAACCACTTTGCACACCTCTGTGCCCCAGGTAAAGTACACTGTGATCTCTGCTTGGCATGGGCCCTTTGCCCACTTTCATCTGTTTAGATCTTGCTCTTTTTCCAAACTTGCGTGAAGCTTTTCTGATACCTTCAGAAAGAATCTCTTTCCTGCCATCCCAGAATACATTTTATATACTTATGTATTTGGTTTACTTGTTTATATGTCTGATCTCATTATTTGTGTATATGTGTCTTCTCTCTTATAAGCTTCTCTCTTATAAGTCCCTGGAGGCAAGGACTTTTTGACCTTGAGAAGATGTGGGGTTCTAGAATGCCCGGAGCTGGAGGCAGAGAGACTGTTCAGGAACTGGGTTTGGCCCTGACCATGCCAGCTCCCTCTTTATGATGAGGTGGCCTTGACTGATTAAGGACCAAGATGGTCCTGATTATTATATATGTTCCCTTAAGTGAAAGTGCTTAGATTATAAGAGTAAATTCTCCTGGAACGGTGGTATATAAAAGAGCATCAATAAAGCAAGAATCTGGCCGCTTTCTTTCACATGGGCTCTATACTGCTGTGTGCCTTCAGTTCTGGTCTGGTCCTTGGCTACATAAATTGAGAACATAGAGCAGGTGTGTGCATATGTGTGTCTGTATGTGTGTGTGAGAGAGAAAGGGCAATCCTGTTATGTCAATCTGTTACCTATCTAAAATACTATCTAAAATACTGTTGGGTCCAACTTCACGGGTTATGGTGAAGATTAAATGAGGAAATAGATATTTTGCAGAAATTTAAAGTGATTTAGAACAGGTAATAATTTGCTGTTCCTTCCTGTAATAATTTCTGGTGTCATGAAGTGAAGATTAACTAAAGATTCATTGATCTGTGATTGTTTGTGAGACAGAAGTGGAGAGAATCATGTTTTAAGTCTGTGCCATCTAATATAATAGCCACTGGCCACATGTGATAATTAAGCTTGTTAAATAAGATTAGCCCTAATTGAAAAACTGGGAAGCCTGGTGTGCTGCAGTCCATGGGGTCACAAAGGGTCAGACACAACTGAGTGACTGAACTGAACTAAGTATGAATTACACATGAGATTTTGAGGACTTAGTATGAAAAAAAGTATAAAATAGCTCACCAGTTTTCTTTGGATTACATGTTGAAATAATAATATACAGAGTTAAATAAAATTTATTATTAAAATTAATGCCACTGTTTTCTTTTTGTTTATTTCATGGCTGCTGGCAGTATTTCGCTCACTGACATCACTCACGTTATTTCTATTGGATGATGCTAGTTTAGGTCACTAGAAGGTGGTGTTGGTGTTCACAGTTTCCTTCCCACTCAAGTTTCAGTTTTGAAGTTGATTTATTATTGAATCCAAGAGGAAAGGGGTTCGACTGAGGAAGCAGCCCTCATTTTCTGCTTTGATGGGAGAGACACACAGGTGAGGGCCCAGAAAAATCAGAGAGACGAGACGGAGACAGGCTGGCAGATGAGGAAGAGCGAATTCTAACTTGTTCATCTCTCAGTGCTCACTTGTGGTAGTCTTTAGCTGCATCCTTGACACTTTGCTGCTGGCCTACAGAAGCTTCTTTTGCCTTCTGAAGTTATTTCTCAAAGATCAGGGAGGACATCTTCCCCTCAACACACACCCACTTTTTTTTTCTTTAGTGAATGGATAAAGAACCTTAAAAGCAAAAATGTTTGATGAATGTATGATAGAGCTGGGTCACGGTCATAAAAGCTGGAAAAAAAAATTGAAAAAAATTTAAGTCGGGAAAGCAAGGAACCTGATCCTGACTTTAACCACTGAAGATTCCAGAATGTCTTGTGCTGAGCCTCAGTAAGGTCTTAAAGGCGTTCAGTGCACCTGGGGCTTTTGAAATGCTAGAAGTCAGCCACCTCAGCCAGGAGTTTCCACCTCACACTTCTGAAGGGAAAGGGCTTAGGCCTTTTTGTCTGACACAGAGAAGGTAGCTTAGTTTCATTTTCTGCTGTTTCTGGGCTCTTCTGATAGGTGTTTATCACTTTGACAGGAGAGAGGAGACAAGCCCAAACCTTGAACATGTAAAGGATTGTGAGTTCCCACCTGCCAGCTGGGTTTGCTCCAGCTATCCACTTCCAGTGTCATCTTTGACAAGGAGCCTCATCAGTGCCTGAGTTAACTCATCTACAGTATAGAGATAGCGGTGGTACCCTTCACTCGCAGTTGTGTGGAGGAGCAGTGAGTTAATGACAGAAAGCCCTTAGAAAGACGCCAGGTGTCATTAGCAGTCGAGCACTGGTTGTACACGGGAGTAGACTGATCCAGCCTCTTCACTTTGGCCCCTCGCCCACCTCAGAACAGACCGCACTGGAATGCCACGTGATGCAGAATTTAATCTAGCTGAAGAACAGTCAGTCTGAATTTCTGCTTGAAAAACATTTTTTGTGACAGAAAGTCTTGAAATCTGCTATACTTTCTATATTAAAAAAAAAAAAAGAAAGAAAAATCCAAGTGCTATTTTTCCTTCCCTTGCCAACCACATCATGAGCCCATTCTTTTAATATTAGAAATAGAGGTAAGCTGACAAGTAGGACCGTTTGTCGCTTATTGCTACGAAGCAGCCTGATTGCAAGATGAGGGAGCCTCTGAGTTCTCAGGTGCCTTCAGCAGGGACATGCTGGCAGGGCCCTTGGAGGCGTCCCTTCAGCTTTGTGTCAGGAGGGTTTCCTTCAGTTGCTCGCCTGCTCCTCCACGTGCCTGGTCTTCTCTGTAACTGCCGGGAGCCCTTCCTCAGGTAGGAAAGAAGACTGGATGTGGCCCTGGAGAAGGCAGTGGAGATGCTCCCCGACCTCCTGGTACCATCCAGCGGAAGCACAGAGACCGGAGCTGCTGGCAAGGCCTGTTCTCTGCCAGGGGAAGTTCTAAAACAGTGACTCAGCCACAGAGAGAAGGAGGGAGGGTTTCTGTGCCCATAGCACTTCTCCTCAGAGTTATTTTCTCCCGAATGACGTCACAGAGTTGAGAAATTCAAAACAATAGCCTCTTCCTGGAATCCTGGCTGATGTGGCAGAAAGGGCCTGTTTTGCCATCAGCATCTGCCAGGGAGCACTCACCTAGCAGCACCTGCCTGGCAGTGACTACCTGCAAGGCACGCCTGGCCATCCCTGTCTGGCCCTGGCTTTCTACGGAGCAGCATGGTACCTACCTTCTTCACCTGGAGCCTTACAGGTGGCTCTTTCCTTTGCCCCTGAATTGTTACTTGGCATCAAAAGCACTGACTCACACTTGACAGTTTAGAAGACCTTTTCGTGAGTAGTTATTATTGTAATCCCTACTTGATACAAAAGAAAAACTGAAGAGCCCTGCCAGTTCAGTTAAGTAAAGGAGTGGGACAGTGGTTTAGAATTGAGGATGCCAGCTCTTGACAAAGGGTGATTCCCTCTCAGGAACAATGTATCGTCTTTGTCCTTAAATCCGAACCCACTTTTGCTCAAGAGTCTTTGTGAAGTGATTGTTAACTGGCTGCCTGAGCTTAGTCACGGTGGTTTTTTTTTTTTTTTTTTTTTACAAGAGGATGTCAGGAGAGTCTATGGTGGTTATTAAGGCTGTTTTCAATGGACTTGAAGGTCACCATGCACAGGCTGGAAACCTGGCTCATTGGTTTCAAAGCCTGGCTCGGTTACTCGCTAACGTGTAGTCTTAGCAAATCACGCAGGCTCTCCTTGCCTCAGTTTCTCTATAGTATAGAGAATACAGTACTGGTACTTACTGCCTTCAGAGGGCTTAAATGTAGCAAAGTACGGAAAGCCGTTAGATTAGGGCTTGCCACGTGATATGCACAGAGGGAAGCCCATCTATTACCACCATCATCTGGGCAGTCTTCGTTCCCTTGACTATGCTGGGGAAGAGAAGAACGAGCTTATTGCAGATCAATTAATTATGATTTTCTACATGATCCTTAGCTCTTTACCTTGTACTTTAGAATATCTGTATTCCTATGATTTGTTCTCTCTCTGTTTTGACCTAGACTAGCTTCTGTTCTGTATAACATATGCGTGTGTGTCTTTACATCAAAAGACTATATGGTTTAAGAGTGGTGGATATAATGTTATACCTTATTGCTATAAGTTGCTGCTGTTGTTCAGTTGCTCAGTCGTGTCTGACTCTTTGCGACCCCATGGACTGCAGCACCCTAGACTTCCCTGTTCTTCACCATCTCCCAGAGCTTGCTCAAACTCATTTCCATCGAGTCAGTGATGTCATCCAACCATCTCGTCCTCTGTCATCCCCTTCTCCTCCTGCCTTCAATTTTTCCAAGCTTCAGGGTCTTTTCTAATCCATCAGCTCTTTGCATCAGGTGACTAGAGTATTGGCGCTTCAGTTTCAGCATTAGTCTTTCTAATGAATATTCAGGATTGTTAGCAAATATATTTTCATTTATTAAACATACATCTGTGTGTGTTGTGTTTGTGTATGTGATGTAATCCAGCATTTTCCTACTCTTGGATTTATCATATACAGTGAGGATGTTTACAGAAGGAAGGACATTTCTTTGTGAAGCACTGTAGAGAAGCCAGGAGGTAAAAAACACAGGTTATAATCAGACAAATGCATTCAGAGCTGACAGGACTAAAAAAATGCACAAACTAGATACTATTTCAATTCATATTTTATTCTTTATCCATATTCAATTCTATTTTATTCTTTAAAATATGAATCATTTAATGGAATTTATATTAAATTATATTCATGAGTATAATATCACATTGAATTTCTAACTGATCCCTTCATACTCAAGTTTTCCAGATGAATCTAAAGAGCAAACTGTGAAATATGAAACCATAGAAGTATTATAGAAAATATGGATATTTTTATAATCTTAGGTTGCAAAATGTCTTCTTTGTAATGGCACACAATCCAGCGCCCTAAAAGAAAAAGTTGACTACATAAAAATTTTAAATCTCTAAGCATTGCAACAAACATACCAAATGCTGTGAACTAAGTTAAAAGACAAATTTCAAAGTGAGTGAGACTAATATTTGCAATACAAATAGGGTTAAAATGACTAGTATAAAAAGATTAAAATTTATCCATTTTTTTTCCCTTAAAATCTATAAACAAAGAACTAATACTGCAGTTGAAAAATGGATGACGTTTGTGACCAGACAATTGAAAAGGCAAAAAATCAAAAGGCCAATAAACATGCAGAAAGATGTTCAACATAGAAATCAAATAAATCACACCAAAAACCTAAAACAAAACAAGACATTTATCACCACTCAAATTGGCAGGAACAGGCATCTGTCTTATGCCACAACTGGGAATGTCAAGCCAGAACAATTTTTCTGGGGCACCAAGTGGTAATATATACTATATAAAATTGAAATAAGCATGACCTTTGCCCCAGCAGCCCCACTTCTAGGAATTTATCATAAGGAGATAATTGGAGAAACATGCAAACGTGTATGCTCAAGTGTCTTTCTCATTGATGAAACGAGTATTGAATACAGCCATTAAAGATTAAGGTATTCTATATTTATTGAGATGGAAGGAAGTTCACAACGTATTGGTTTTACACAGCATACCTTGTTTATAAATTTTACATGTTTAAAATATACATAAAATTCTGTGCAAGTACATAAAAGACATCTTTGGATAACTATTCACCAAAGCCTTAACAATGGCAAACTCTCTATTGTGGAGATTCAGGTGATTACTAGTTACTTTTTTTCTTTTTTCCTATATGACTTAAATCTTTTATTGGTTAACATTTATCATTCAATACAACCATTTATTTTGATAAATAGAATTTTATGTTTCCATCTTCTGAAGGCTTTCAATTGTGCTTTAAGGGTAATGTGAAATCTGTCCCAGAGGAGAAAGTTCTGTCACTGGAAATAGCCCCAGGGCAACAGGGATTCCTCTGATAGACTTATTTGTCCAGGTAAATAGATGGAGTCTGATCAGTGGTGCTTTTCGGTTTCATTTAAAACCTAGCAGTTTGTTCATTCTACTAAGCATGTACTATCTCATGTGGCTTAGGCACTGTACTAGCCACTGAGACTATAAAGATGGATTAAAGGTCAGTCAGTCAGTCAGTTCAGTTGCTCAGTCGTGTCCGACTCTTTGCGACCCCATGAACCGCAGCACGCCAGGCCTCCCTGTCCATCACCAACTCCCGGAGTCCACCCAAACCCATGTCCATCAGGTCGGTGATGCCATCCAAACATCTCATCCTCTGTCGTCCCCTTCTCCTGCCCTCAATCTTTCCCAGCATCAGGGTCTTTTCCAATGAGTCAGCTCTTCACATCAGGTGGCCAAAGTATTGGAGTTTCCGCTTCAGCATCAGTCCCTCCAATGAACACCCAGGACTGATCTCCTTTAGGATGGACTGGTTGGATCTCCTTGCAGTCCAAGGGACTCTCAAGAGTCTTCTTTAACACCACAGTTCAAAAACATCAATTCTTCGGTGCTCAGCTTTCTTTATAGTCCAACTCTCACATCCATACATGACCACTGGAAAAAACATAGCCTCGACTAAGCGGACCTTTGTTGGCAAAGTAATGTCTCTGCTTTTTAATATGCTGTCTAGGTTGGCCATCACTTTCCTTCCAAGGAGTAAGCGTCTTTTAATTTCATGGCTGCAGTCACCATCTGCAGTGATTTTGGAGCCCAGAAAAATAAAGTCAGCCACTGTTTCCACTGTTTCCCCATCTATTTGCCGTGAAGTGATGGGACCGGATGCCATGACCTTAGTTTTCTGAAGGCTGAGCTTTAGGCCAAGTTTTTCACTCTCCTCTTTCACTTTCATCAAGAGGCTCTTTAGTTCTTCACTTTCTGCCGTAAGGGTGGTATCATCTGCATACCTGAGATTATTGATATTTCTCCCAGCCATCTTGATTCCAGCTTGTGCTTCCTCATTAAATGTGGTCCCTGCCTTTTAGGAACTGATAAAGATGGAACAGATGAGCATCTCAATAAAAAGTATTAGTATCCTCTGATGATAATGCAGATCAGTCTTATCCTAGGAGTAGGAAGAGACTCATAAAAAAGATGATTAAGGCTTCAGCTGAGTCTTACGAGAGAAAAAACAAACAAAGATGTGGCAGGAGTTTCAGGCTGAGAGACAGTGAAAAGGCTCAGAGACACATGATGCATTAGGCATGTCAAGGAGAGAATGCACTTCTTTACCAAACCAGTGGGGAAATAACTTTAGAAAATATCATATTAGGGCAAGTGTCTTCAATATTTGGAAATATTTTAACTGTAATTTTTTTTTCAAAATAGCAAAAAGCTCACACAGGGAGTATTATGTGACCTGGAAATTATGTTACCTGGAAATTGACTGATCATTTAGAAAACTCTGGACAGATAGTGTAGAAGATTTGACACTAATTCCTTAAGCTGTTGAAATGGTCAGCCTCACTCACCTCAGGTTAGATAATTATAGGCCTTGAGATACTAATGCTAGTACATGGCCTTGCATACGTGTTAAGACAGTGTTATCATTAAAGCATCATAGAACTGGCCAAGTGTGATGATATAGTGTTTGTCCCATGTGGGGATCAGAACATGGTGGTTATTTATCATTGCACACTGGTGATGTCTCCAGTGTTGATTTTATATGCATCATAAGTGAAAAGTGAAAGTGTTAGTCGCTCAGTCATGTCTGACTCTTTGTGACCCCATGGACTGTAGCTCACCAAGCTCCTCTGTTCATGGGATTCTCCAGGCAAGAGTACTGGCGTGGGTTGCCATTTCCTTCTCCAGGGGATCTTCTCAACCCAGGGATCAAACCCAGGTCTTCTGCTTTGCAGGCAGTTTCTTTACCATTTGAGCTACCCGGGAAGCCAAACATAAACGTATATATATGCATCATATGTCTTGTGTAAGTTCTTCATATCTGGTGAAAAAAGAAAGACAAAAAGATGGCAATAGTTACTGCCTTGAGAGACATGTAGGATGTCGTTGTGGCACATGAGCCCTGAGTCTTTGCCCCAGATTTTAGAGAAGATTGGGACCTGGTGGGAAATAGCAATGGCAGGTCTATCCCCATGAGACAGAGCAGAAGTAGGTGTACCATTCGCTTAGCCACCAGATCTTCCTAAGCGTTCAGCTGTGAAATATTTCCAGTTGAGTAGTTTGTGATCACAAATCAGTGTCACAGTTTAATTGTGTTTCTGATAACACATTCTAAACAGTGAGGAAAATTGCTTCAATCTATTAAGTACTCCCAAGGTAGTAATACTCATTCAATGGAGTAGGCAGTTACAAGATCAGAATGGCTCCAGTTGAATCAATGTTTATAAACAGGCCCTGTGTACTCCTGGGTGATGGACACAAAAGAAACAAAATGAGGTGACCTTGCCATCAAAGAGTTTACCTTATTGTAGAAAAGACACCATTTATTCATGGGAAAAATTCAGCAAGAAGAAGAAACTTGAAAACATGTAGCAAAGTGCTACCTGAGTGTCTGTTGGCTGAGAATGCGCTGGTATTTGCAATACCATGGGTAATGGGAAAAGTTAATGTAGGCCAGCATTAGGGGTAGGGAGAAGAGTGGAATGTGATGGGAAAATGAAGACTTTTCCCTCTTAGAAAAAAGTCTAATCACTCCAGTAAATCATTATTATTTTATGATCATTGACTTTGAGCTCCTTGAAGATTATGCTTACAATTTAATCATACAACACACTTGCCTAAGATAACATAGTGTCCAATATGGAAGTTATTCAATAATAATGAACTGATATTAATGATAGCTGTCATTTATCAGAGGCTGCTTTGCCCTTTTATAGGGGAGGGGTTGGAGACCACCGTGAGACATGAAGCAATTTCCCTAAGTTTACACAGGTTATCTTAGGGAACTTGGCTGTGTCTAGTTTCAGAACTTAAGTGAACAAATGTGTGCTTTAGAAAGGGGAAGCAAGGGAGGAACTCTGTTAGGCCTACAAAGGGATTTTTTAAATGTACAAAATACAGTGCCTCTGTTCCAGGAACTTTCAGTCTAATGGAAGAACAAAGCCGTAAATCATCTGCCTCTTCCTTTCTCAGCCCAGCTGTCCATCCACCAGGCACTGGTGGATGGGGACCTAATACACTTGGGGCCCTTTGGTCCTGCCCCAGCCCTGTGATCTGATGGCAATCCCCTGGCCCAGTCCTCTCAGTGCCATCTTCACCTCCATGATCTTCCCATGACAGTGAACTTTGGGGTTCCGTCGGAAGAGCACACAGATGTGATGGGCCATGGTGTGCCTTGAGTTTCTTTTTGCTCTTGGCAAACAATCATCGAGTACTGGTAGGAAAACAGCCCCTCCTACCGCAGCCTGCTCCTCAGCCAGTGCCTGTTGACTAGGGTCTGGGAGACTTGCGGCTGAGCCAAAGAACGGTCAAGGGCACCTCTGTTTTAGAGGCTGGGAATTCATCTGCATGTCTGACTCTGCAGTTCCTTGAACCAAATGAAAACCTAAGTATATCAAATAATCCTCAACTTTCTAATTTAGGGATAGGAAGACTACAGAGTTTATGATAGTTGATGTCACACTTCCTTGTTTGGATATTTCTATTTGTTTGTTTCATTGTGTTAAGATGCTCTAATATTAAATGGGGGGGGGGGAACTGGTTGTAACACTTGTATGTATAGAATGCCATTTATCAGATAATGAAATATGTATATGTGCATGGACTGAAAACAAGCCTCTGGGTATTTACCAGGTAGGGTGAATAATGATCTCTAGGTGGTGCTTTGTATTTCTGTTGTATTTCTAAATATCTACATCTTCTTTTCTTCTAAAAGAAATTTTTTAAAAAATTAAATAAAAATTTTTTTTCAAAGCACACTATGATGGCAGACTTCCCTGACAGTCAGTGGTTACAACCCCATACTCTACTGCAGGGAACTATGATGTCATTCATTCATCTCTGAAGTCTGTTTTTAGCTAATGGGCCTTGTCTTGAGACATCATTTGGGGACTGACAGGTTACTAATGTGAAATTGAGCCATCTTCATCCTTTGTGACTTGAGTCTCAGCCTCTCACTTCCTCTCACATTTTCTCCTCTAAGTAATTATTTGCAGAAGTTACTCTCTGAGCACCGTGGGCTACATACCTCATAAGGTTTTATTAAACAGAACAAATGACTGTGGCCTAGAAAGCCCAGTTTACAGAGAAACCCTTGACTCACTGGCTGGAGATCCTGAGTGTGTTCAGGTTTTGCTGCAGAGCAGCGCCTGCAAGGCCATCGCTGTCATCCTCACTTCCACATCTTCGGAGCAAGTGGGTCGAACTTAAGTGATCGCTGTTGGAGAGTATTGAACACTCATGTTCAAAGGCTCTGCTTTACCAGTTTCCCAGCCTGTGGACAGTTCACATGACTCTCTGGTCTCCAGAAAAACCATGGTTTCTCTCAAGCCATGGGGCCATTGGAAAGATTATACATAATAGTATTGATTTTTTTTGTTTTTAAGAAAAATGATGGTGGTGATAGTGGTCAACAGATGTTGATTGCTTTATACCTTTTTCCTTCTAAAAAGTTAGAAGTACCCCCCAACATCTTCTGTCACTTCAAAGCATTACAGGAATGTGTGTGTGCTTGGTCGCTCCGTCGTGTCTGACTCTTGGCGACCCCAAGGACTGTGGCCCTCAGGCTCCTCTGTCCATGGAGATTCTTTAGACTAGAATACTGGAGTGGGTAGCCACTTCCTTCTCCAGGATTACAGGAGTAGGAGGCAAGACAGGTGGAGACAAGACAGTGTGGGGGTCACTACCCCCTTTCCATCGCGGCTGCCTGCTTTTTAGTTTTTCTTTCATGTATCAGCACTTGAATTCGTGCAGTTTAGTTGCTGGATGGTGTGAGATTTGTGTTGCTGACCTTCTGTCTTAAAGTTTTGTTAGAAGTGGTAGTGAGACATGTTAGTTCTGTTATTTGAAAAGGATAATAAAATGCATGATAAGACCTAGTTTTAAACAAAATTTAGACAAAAAGGGAACATTTAATTGTCCAGATTAAGGACTTTATACTGTACTATACTCTAACCTGGTCACTTTCAGAGTGTGATTTTTTTTTTTTTTTGACTTATGGTAACTATAATATGTTGGCCCTGCCAGATTCTAAAAGAGCAAGAAAAAGTCACAACTTAAAGTCAGATTCTGAGAAATAACAGAGATAAGCTGAGCGCCGAAGAATTGATGCTTTTGAACTGTGGTGTTGGAGAAGACTCTTGAGAGTCCCTTGGACTGCAAGGAGATCCAACCGGTCCATTCTGAAGGAGATCAACCCTGGGATTTCTTTGGAAGGAATGATGCTGAGGCTGAAACTCCAGTACTTTGGCCACCTCATGCGAAGAGTTGACTCACTGGAAAAGACTCTGATGCTGGGAGGGATTGGGGGCAGGAGGAGAAAGGGATGACCGAGGGTGATGGCTGGATGGCATCACAGACTCGATGGACGTGAGTCTGAGTGAACTCCGGGAGATGGTGATGAACAGGGAGGCCTGGCGTGCTGTGGTTCATGGGGTCGCAAAGAGTCAGACACGACTGAGCGACTGAACTGAACTGAAGCATCTCATGGCTGTTGTGTTAAACCTATATGTAAATACTATTCTACTCACATGTAATTAACAATACAGTTTTAAATAGTGAATGAAAATGGCCTTTTGTTTAGAAAGATTGAATAATCAAATTTTTTATTGAAGTACAGGTGATTTACAATATTGTGTTAGTTTCAGGTGTATAGCACAGTGATTCATATAACATATACATATTTTCAGATTCTTTCTCTATTATAGGTTTTTACAACATACTAATTAATTTTTTTTAAGAAAAAAAGGGACATTGCTGGGAAAGGTAGTTGGTGGAGAGAGAAGAAGTCCAGGAGGGACAAAGGTATACAGTTCACCTCCTTAAAAGTAATAGTCCACGCTAAGTCTTAATGTAAATAGATTTTACATTTTCACTTAAAATGTATTTTCAAAAGCTGTGTGCATGGCTATTAAGAACTGAAAGTAAATGATTAGGGGTGAAGTGAAAAAGCATGGTGGTAAAATACCAATCTGTGAAACTAATGAATTCTTTCAGATTGTAAAACAAAGCCAAACTGGTACAAATCTCTATTCAGATTATGCTTTATTTCCATTTTGAGCACCACACTCAAGACAAGCTAAATTGCATTTATTTTTTATTTTATTTTATTTTATTTTATTGTTTTTGTATTTATTTTTTTACACGAACTCCCAAACATAAATTCCCTTCTAGCTATAAGCACCCATGGTTCACTGTATAAATGTCACCGTTGATTTTGATCTATAATCAAAGAAGACATAAAGTGATCAAATTATGTATGAAATAAGATTTTATTTTTAATATTGCACCCAGCATTTTGGCCTGCATTGTGTCAGCTGTTGAACACAACATTTTTTCATTAATCGTTTATTTCCCATTGCCTTCTTTCACTCCAGAAATGTCTCTATGTTTAAAATGGATAATCAGTGAGGACCTATTGGATAGCACAGGGAACTCTGCTCAGTGTTACGTAGCAGCCTGGATGGGAGGGGAATCTGGGGAGAATGTTATATGTATATGTATATGTATGGCTGAGTCCCTTCACTATACACCTAAAACTATCACGACATTGTTTGTTAATTGGCTATACCCCAATACAAAATAAAAAGTTAAAAAAAAATAGAAATGTTTAGATGTTGAATTTTGACCATGGCTTTCCTCCTTTGTTCTTATCTTGTTTCCACTAATGCAGTTGTTCACTTGCCAAATGTTACAATGACAAACAATATGCTTTTAGCTCAGATAGGACTCTGAACATCACAATTATTCTTTCAAGCAGTATTTATTGAGCAATTGTAAGAAACTGACTTTTACTAGGGGATGTAACAGGTAAAAAGACAGTGACCACCCTTGTTTTGTTTACATCTTAGCGAGGGACCCAAGTAAACCGAGAGGCATGTAATACATGGTCAGGGGGCGATGAGCACAGTGAGGAAAGTAACGAACAGGAGAGAGAGTGGCGCAGTGGCTACTGTAGACTCTCAGGTCAGAGAAGGCCTGCCTGAGCAGTTGACCTTTTGGAGCAGAGAACTGAAAGAAGGAGCAGGCCGAGAGGACGACCAGGAGCAGTCTTTCAGGCAGAGGAGCTCCAGGCCCGAATCCCCAGGAAAAGACCCTTAGGTTGGGAGAGTGGTGGGTGATGAGCTCAGAGAGGCAGCCTGGACTTAGACTGCACGTTGTCCTGTAGCTCAAGCGTAGACTCTGGATTCTATTTTAAATGTAACAGAAACCAGAAGAGGATTTGGGGAGTGATTAAAAACCAAACTGACTTCAGTTTTAATTTAAAGGCTGACTCTGGCTGCTACATAGGGAATAGACACTAAGATACAAGAGTAGAAGCAGGTGACCAGTTAGAAGCTGGTGGAGACAAGAGGTGCCAGGGGTCTGGACTGAGGGGCTAGCAGTAAAGAGAGATGTGGTCAGGTTCAGGGGGTGATAAAACGTGAGCTTCCTTAGAGCACATCTTATCCTCGAGCTTCTTAGTGAGGCCCTGGGAGTGGTGAGGTGAGTGGAATTTTATACCCACAGAGGCTTTTCCTCGTTAGTGGTTTTCAAGTTCTGAAACCAGACCGTGCTTTGAGGCTTAGCACCGGGGGGTGAAAAGTAAAGACTCTCTCAGATGGGGATGTAGGGATTAACAGGGTTCAAGTTTTACAGTAATGTGTTTTACTTGTTTTTTTTTTTTGTTTGTATTTTCTTTTTCTAACCTTCTCGTGGCATGTCCATTGATGCAAGCTGGGATACAGGGAGCAGTGACTCTAGTCTGCAGTTCGTGGGGCATGGCCCTTGTGAAAGGGCTCACTTCAGGGCTCCAGCACCTCCTGGGCTGAAGTGCATCCGCTCAGCATTTCCTCTGCTCAAAGAGAAACCACTGTTTCGTTTCGCTCATCCTGAGTAAAAAGGGATCCTCAGACATGACTTGTTTTTATTTTGTAGCACGCTGGTGGAAGGCTGGGGGGCCCAGAAGGCACATTTTTGGTCCCCTCCTCCCTTCCCCTCATAACCACAGCTCCCCTTTCACAAGGTTCTTCCCTTCCCCCAACCCAGACTCTTCTCATTCCGGCACTCTTTGTTCCTCATAGAACTCTGGGCTCCACTTTCTTCTTTCCCTGACCTTCTCTGAGCTTTGGGCCCTCTGCTTCAGACCTAACCATCATCACCCCACTTCAGCTACCTTTTTACATCTTCCCAGAATAGGAGCCATGTGCTATGAGATGCAACAACCGATACACAAATAAAACACAGATTTCTGTGGGGGCAAACGAAGGTCCCAGAAAATGTCCCATTATGAATTTCCATTCCAGTTTTCGTTGTTAACTTCTAAGGAAAAAATAGCGTCACGCTTCCTCACCTTCCTGCCCTCCCCTCCTCTCCTCCACCACCGTGTGAACGCATCGGTGTTCTCCAGGATGCTGCACAAACGACTTTCTTTTGTGCTTGGTAGACTCTTACAGAGGAAGAAATCATCTGTGAAAAGTTATGTTAAATGTGTAACCTTTTGGAGAGGTTCAGTTCAGTTCAGTTCAGTCACTCAGTCGTGTCCGACTCTTTGCAACCCCATGAATCGCAGCTCGCCAGGCCTCCCTATCCATCACTGTCTCCTGGAGTTCACTCAGACTCACGTCCATCAAGTCAGTGATGCCATCCAGCCATCTCATCCTCGGTCGTCCCCTCCTCCTCCTGACCCCAGTCCCTCCCAGCATCAGAGTCTTTTCCAATGAGTCAACTCTTCACATGAGGTGGCCAAAGTACTGGAGTTTCAGCTTTATCATTCCTTCCAAAGAAATCCCAGGGCTGATTTCCTTTAGAATGGACTGGTTGGATCTCCTTGCAGTCCAAAGGACTCTCAAGAGTCTCCTCCAACACCACAATTCAAAAGCATCAATTCTTCGTCGCTCAGCTTTCTTCACAGTCCGACTCTTTGAGAGGTACCCTTGCTTTTTCTAGAAAGTTGGGCTTGGCAGGTTTGATTTGCCTCCAGAGATGGTGGTGAGAAGACAAACTGACAATATGAAAGGTGAGGTTATAAAGAGAATCAAATGGCTGAAGGAGATAGAAAAGGGAACAGGTAACAGGGGGTGGGCAGAGTGGGGTTTGGTAAGCCAAGGCCAAGTCCACCCACAGAGCATCCCAAAGGAGTCAGCTGAGTCATCTTTACACCCTCCCCAGTTAAGGAGTGGTCAGAAGGACTTCGAGATCTGAAACCCACACCTTGGAGTGGGTGATGTGGCTTGCCATGTGGGGAACAGGTGATGGCGGCTGTTCCTGGAAACCAACATGGTGGTGATATAAGTGGGGTGAGCCTGAAATCCGTGCCCTTCCGGTTTGGCAGATATTTTGCTGGGTATGCGCTGCCAAGACCCCAGACCTTGGGTGTACCTCCGCCAGACTCTGCAGGAGCAGTTTGGAACCTTATCACCCATGACCTGATCAGGTGAAAGGCCTCTTTACACCATGTAAAAGAAACTTTGGAACACATCAAGGCCATGCATTATACTTGAAGATTTTTGAACTCTTGATGTTTTATATAACTTGGGCCTTTGAGTGCAAGCAGCATCCCTGAAAAGCAACTAAGAGAAAACAGTACAAAAGATGTGCCAAGGAATAATGGTTGTTCTGTGTCTCTGTATGAACCATCCTCCCAAATTCTCCTTTGGTCTGTTTGTATAGAATTGTGTGGGACGTTCATACTTTGCTATGTGTTGAAAATGTCTGATTTAAATCATTTGAAGTCTCAGAAATTACAGCAACTCTTTTTTATATAAGGTATAAATTTAAGGTATACCGTGTAGTGATTTGATAGACATTGCAAAATGATTATCACAATAAGATCAGCTAACAGATAACTGTGCGTAATGACTGTGTGTGCATATGTGTGCACTGAGAACATAAAAGGTTTACTGTTAGCAGCTTTCAAGTACATAATACAGTAGTGTTATCTGTAGTCACCACGCTGTACATTACATCCTCAGAACTTAACACGTAGCTGGAAGTTTCCAGCATCTCCTCATAGTCTCTCACCCTACAGCTGCTGGCAACCACCATTCCACTCTCTGTTTCTGTGAGTTTAACTTTCTTAGATTCTGTATATAAGTAATATACACTGTTTGTCTTTCTCTGACTTATTTCACTTATCACAGTGCCCTCTAAATCCATCCACACTGTCACAAGCGGCAGGGTTCCTTCTTTCTCGTGGCTGAACACTATTCCGGTGGGTGTATAAACCACATTTTCTTTATCCAGAACTCCATCAATGGACAGTTAGGTCGTTTCTGTACTTCGGCTCTTCTGAGTTAGTGAGAGTGTGGGAGTGCAAATATCTCTTTGAGATCCTGATGGCATGTTTTTCGGGTGTATACCCAGAAGTGGGCTTGCTGGGTCATATATATGGTAGTTCTGTTTTTAATTTTTTGAGGAACCACCATACTGGTTTCCATATGTTTGTGTTAATTCCCACCAACAGTGCAAGAGGGTCCCCTTTTCTCTCCGTCTTCACCAGCACATCTGATCTCTCGTCTTTTTGATGGTAGCCACTCTAACAGGTGTGAAATGATTTAGCGGTTCTTTTTTCTACTATGCCTCCCTTTCTAAGATATCTATTTGGCTGCGCCAGGTCTTAGTTGCGGCATGCAGGATCTTTCACTGCAGCCTTTGAACTCTTGATTGTGTCTTGTGAGATATAGTTCCCTTACGAGGGATTGAACCCAGGCCACCTGCCCTGGGAGTGCAGAGTCAATAGTCTTAGCCACCAATGAAGTCCCTGTACCTCTCTCTTGAGGAAGCAAAATGGACCCTTAAGAACATTCACTGTCTATCAGTTCAGTTCAGTTGCTCAGTTGTGTCTGACTCTTAGCGACCCCATGGACTGCAGCACACCAGGCTTCCCTGTCCATCCCCAACTCCCAGAGCCTACTCAAACTCATGTCCATCGAGTCAGTGATGACATCCAACCATCTCATCCTCTGTCATCCCCTTCTTTTCCTGCCTTCAACCTTTCCCAGCATCAGGGTCTTTTCTAGTGAGTCAGTTCTTTGCAACAGGTAGCCAAAGTATTGGAGTTTCAGCTTCAGCATCAGTCCTTCCAATGAATATTCAGGACTGTCTGCTTTAGGATGGACTGGTTTGATCTTCTTGCTGTCTAAGGGACTCTCAAAACCAATACAGTATTGTAAAGTAAAAAAATAAATAAATTTAAAAAATAATAAAAGACCAAAAAAAAAAAAAAAAGAAAAAGAGTCTTCTCCAACACCACAGTTGAAAAGCATCAATTCTTTGGCACTCAGCTTTCTTTATAGTCCAACTCTCACATCTGTACATGAATACTGGAAAAACCATAGCTTTGATTAGACGGACCTTTGTTGGCAAAGCAATGTCTCTGCTTTTTAATGTGCTGCCTAGGTTGATCATAGCTTTTCTTCCAAGGAGCAAGCGTCTTTTCATTTCGTGGCTGCAGTCACCATCTGCAGGGATTTGGGTTAAGTGTCACTGAGGACCACTTCCCCATCATCCTTGTGTCCTTCGCAGGCTCTCACTACTGAGCCCATCTCACAATTGCTAAACCACACATTTGAATTTAATCGAACCATTCAATTGCCCTTATGCATCCTCCCCCCAAAGATGATAATACAAACAGCTCCCTTTTCTTGCAAACAAATTGAGCAAAATGTGTGACTAAAATAGGCTCGTTCAGACTGACCAGGTTGTGGAGGATGGTGCGTTCTTATTTACCATGCTGCTCACCATTGAAATGTCATCGAACATGCTGTTGCCTCAACTCACCCAGACACTTTATTCCTAGAGAGCTATTCGCTGTCGCTCTCAAAGCACACCTTAGTCTCTAAGGGGAAGATAACTTGGTGATTCATTGCAAGTAGAAATGATCTTTTGCTTTATGTGAAAGAAGCTCTTGTGAGAAGAGGTACAGACTTGTCAGGAGGAGAGAGGGTGTGCAAGAGCCCTCTTCGGCCCTCACATAAACATGTGAGTGAGCTCTCTCGCCTCTCCTTCTGGGACCTTTCTTCACGACATCGGCAGTGAAAGTCAAGTCATGAATATTTTTCTCAAGTGGGGAAGCTGTACTCTTTTATTACAAATTGTATTTTAGCTGTGTTTTTCCTTTTAAAAAATTCAGTGGCAGTGCTTGGATCCTTGGGAATTGCTTTAAAAACGGCTCTATCTAGTTCTTTCCTATTTTTGCTAATGATTTCACTGCCACTAAATTATTTCTAATGGTTATAGAACACAGAAGCCAGCTTCAGTCCAGAGGCATAGTAAAAGAATCACCAACGATCACTGAAAAGCAATTTCAATTTTTACTGAATAACCTTGAAAAATCCCAAAGAAACATCTCATTATTAAACCTACTTCACCATGTACTGAAATCTATTCCCATGAATAGAGCTCTCTGCCACTCTAGTGACTTTCTGTCTGCCTTTCTTTGGACTACCTGAAAGATCTGCCCCCTCTGACTCTCTAATCTTCTGCAAAACTTTCCTTTCCAGCCCAATTCATCTCTTTAGCTCTGCTCTTTCAGGTATAAATTCAGGCTGCTGCAGTTTCCCCATTGCCAGACTGCATCACAAAAGAACAACAAGCCAGGCCTGCTGGTCAGGTGCCTGGAGAGAGAAGGAGGGAACTGGGATGCTCAAGCATCTGGATTATAATCTAAGAATCTTTTCTTTAATAGAAATCCACTAAAGTCAGAACCCAATTAAAGGAATTAAGTCAGACCAACATCAAGATGTCTCCACACATACATGTGCATGAGTGCACCATTGGTCAAATTGTTCAGTGTTTCAGATGACTCTATGGCAGCCACACTAAATGGGGAAGAATTCCGGGAATGATCATGAATTTCCTAATTCTGACCAGCCATCCAGCAAGTTCACAACCATTGACCCTGGACAGTAGTGAAGGACTGACTATGGATGAATCAGCAAAAATTTATTACCAGTTTTAGAAAAGCAACTCTTGATGACAGTGGAATTTTATGAACTCCATGTCCAAAGGAAGGCATGTGAGCCATTCTGTTAGTATCTGTTTGTATGTGTTGTTGCTATTTAGTTGCTAAGTCATGTCCAACTTTTTTGAGACCTCATGGACTGTAGCCCGCAAAGCTCCTCTGTCCATGTGATTTCCAAGGCAAGAATACTGGAGTGGGTTGCCATTTCTTTCTCCAGGGGATCTTCTCAGCCCAGGGATGGAACCCCTGTCTCCTACATTGGCAAGTGAATTCTTTCCAACTGAGCCACCAGCATTTGCTGTTACCTAAAAAGAAAATCATTGTTTGCATTTATTTTAGATCTTATTTTATCATAATATATATTTTAATGTCTGAACTGAAAAGGTTTATCTTAAAGATGATTTCCACTCAGGAAGAGGGTACACATTGTGATAACATGTTGTAATAGTTCTGTAACGGAGATCAGCAAAGAGAATTTTCATTTTTATCAGAAATTTAGTTTACGACACATTTGTGAGAAAGTTGAATAAGAACCTAGGTTGTCTGAGTCAGACTGCCTGGGTTCAAGGGCTGGCCCCAGCCCCACCACATGTTCAGTGGTACAGCTGGATGAGTGAATGTTTCCTTGTGATGGAGACATGGTTCTCTTTCTTAGAGCCCTGGGAGTATTAAATGGGTTGTGGTATAACAGATTTTCCAAACTGCATCTGGGACTCGATAAATGATAGCTCTCATCCTCCTTCTCTCACTCCTCCTCCTTCCCATTTCTCCTGCTTTCAGCCCCTCCTCCTCCTCCTTACTCCAATGAAGGAAGAGATCCTTGCTTGATCTTATTGCTAAGATCATATATCAAAGTCATAGTGTATAACAGAAGCCTTAAAATGAAGTTATCTTTCAAAATACACAGTTTTTTGCAAAGATACTGCAGTATTTACTGCATATTGGAGAAGAGCTTCGGTTTTCATCCATTGGAGGCAGTGGCAGTCAAATTGCCATTGTAATGAAAGGTCTCACAACCCTTACTTTGGATGGCATATTGATTCCTAACTTAAGGAGCACAGGGGTAATATCTTCCACCAACAGAGACTCCTGACACCCGATGAGGGAGGGTCTGCTAGTTTCCCTGATGTTACCCATGAACTTTTGGTTAGATATCTATATAGCTTTTATTTATATCGCTGTGATTTCCAAATGTGTTCAGATCCTTTCTGAGTCTGTTCATACTTTATGCCTGTATCATTTCCCAAAGTGATTGTTTCCTGTGCTTTGTGGTTTAAAAAAAAGAACTGGCTTAGTGATTAGGAGCCTGGCCCTGGATTCCAAGCAACCTGGGTTAGAACTAGCATTACGACTTGACCAGCCAATCAAGGACTGATCTCTGCAACTGTGGAAAGGGGCTTGTAGTACCAGCCTCATTGGACTGGCATGAGGATTAGGGAAGAGGAGAGATGGCTGGACAGGCTTTCTTTTGAATGGTTATCAAGGATAACAGGAACCCTGCCAAGAAGAGCAGAGAGGACTTAGCTGGCCTCCAGCTTTTCCGTGGTTGGTGGAGAACCAGCACTCCTGAAGAGAGAGAGCAGGGCTCTTGAGAAGCTGAGTGAATGGCTCTCAGAACCACCATGCCTGCCTTTCCTCTCTGCGAGGGACTCGCCACTCTTTCATGGTTGGGAATTATTATCGTATATTAACTGGTGTATGTCTTTAGTCAGAGTATGTCAAAAGATGAATGTTCTGGTACCTTTAATGACTAGTTAATAATTCCCTGGTCACTGAATGTGTGCTCAGTTGCTCAGTTGTGTCCAGCTCTTTGTGACCCCATGGACTGTAGTCGGCCAGGCTCCTCTGTCCATAGGGTTTTACAGGCAAGAATACTGGAGTAGGTTGACATTCCCTTCCCCAGGGGATCTCCCAACCCAGGGATTGAATCCAAGTCTCTTGCATCTCCTGAATTGGCAGGCAGATATTTTACCACTAGCGCCACCTGGGAAGCTCCATCACTGAATAACAAGCCCCAAATGAATGGAGGAGACGTGCTGTCTGGCCTCTGAAATGATGAAATGATTCAGGAATGGGACCTGCAGGTCCAGTCTTAATTATTAAAGGCGTTATAGTGAGGGAAGCGTTACCACTTTCGCATCCTTGCAGCTGTGGGCACCCTCAAAGATGTGAACAAGACCCTAAGAATGCTGAGAGGCCGTAGCACCCACGCACACGCATCTCAACACACTTAGCTCACTCTCTCCCCGGCCTCCACGGCACACAGCTGGGAAGTCACCATGCCAGGTCCAGAAGAGAGGGCCCTTTGAGCCGGTGCTCTGTCCCTTCTGATTCACTGCAGTCCCACCTAAGGGGAAGCAGCTGGGGTCAGGTTCACTGGCAGCTCCTTTGCCCCAGGATAGCTCACAGCCCATCCCACGCACTCCCTGTTCTGCAAGCTTCGATACCACCCCATCGCCAGGTGAAGGCATGACTCTCCAAGAAGCAGCAAACAGGTTCTGGCAGATGTTGTACCTAAGCTCCAGCCCCACCAGCTGACTCCAGGGAAAGACTCCACCCTCCTGAGACTCCTAGTGTCCGCTGGCTCTTGGCCCGTCTTCTCCTCCAGGTGTCGTTCTTCCTCACCTTCCTCAGCTGACCGGCCCACCTCCCCTGGCTCGTGTGTGTTCCACTTTCACTGAGTCTTCTTTCAGAGAGGCAGAAAGCCTAGGATGACGATGGTTGGGGTCTCTCCAGAGGAGATGGCTGAGGACAGAAGCTTAGGCTGTAACGGCAGCTTCAGTCTGGTACCTGGTGGGGGAAGTCAATACACCCTTGGTGCGGAGCCTGATTTTGGTGGGATTTGCATCCCAGTTCTTCCTGCACTTGCCGTACAGCATCCCTTCTGTACATCTCTCTAACCAGCAACCCCCGCCTGCCTCCTGCCCTGAATTCTGCGTATTGGCTGTACTAGAACCCTCTCTGTTGTTCCTGTTGGCCATGTTCTCTCTGGCTGTTGAATTCACTGTGCCCTTACCTAGACCTGTCCTTCCCACACACCTTAGCATTCCTTAGTACTCCCCTGAGCTATGTCACCTCCTCCGAGACTCTCCCTAACCTTTCTTAAGGGGTCCCTCCTTTCTGTTCTTATTACAACCACTCTGTGTGTTCATACTGTCTCTTCAGTGGTGTCCAGCTCTTTGCGACCCCATGGACCATGGCCCACCAGGCTCCTCTGTCCATGGGATTCTCCAGGCAAGATTATTGGAGTGTTTTGCTATGCCCTTCTCCAGGGGATCTTCCTGACCCAGGGATCGAACCTGTGTCTCCTGTCACTCCTGCATTGCAGGCAGGTTCTTTACCGCTGAGCCACTGGGGAAGCCCCCCGCTTGTGCTTTATGGCTGCAGATGGACTACACTCTCATTTGCTCATTTTCTTAAATCTTCCCTCATTGGCTGTGAGCTCCTGAGAACAGCGTCTGCCTCCTTTCCCCAGGCGTAACTCCAGGACTGAGTACTCCGTTCTCTGGCATGTAGTAGGTGCTCAGTGAATGCTGCTGATGTAAGGAAGGAAAGGAACTCAGAAATGACAGTGCAGCATTTCACTGAAGCACAGAAGGCAGTTAGTTCCCTCTGCCTCCTCCTGTCTGAATGAAACTCAAGAGGTGCTTTTGCACAGACCTTTTGGGGCCAGAAGTATATCCATAAGTTGGTATAGTTTGCAGAGAGCTCATAGCAGTCAATAAGAAAAATGTTACAACTCCAACTAGAGAAAAAGGGCAAAGGATATCGGAAAGAAGGGAGTACACGTGAATTGAATGATCCAAACAGGGAAAAGGTATTCGGTATCACTAGTAAATTTTGAAACATCAAACTAATGAAAACTAGATACTGTTTGCACCCCTCAGTTGATTGCATATTTTTTAAAAAGGATAGAGCCCTTTGTTAGTGAGGGTGTGCTGAAATGAGTTTTATAAGACTGAAGCAAGACTATATCTTTTGGCTATCTCTGGTTTTCAGATATGCCCCAGAGTTAGGGTTCACTAGTGAGTAAGAATAAAGTAGGCATGTAAAACTTCCTCTCTGAGTGACATTAATTTTCAATTATGAAGTATAATAAAGGGGGATGTGAACAAATATATGGGTTTCCCTTGTAGCACAATTGGTAAAGAATCTGCCTGCAATTCAGGAGACCCGGGTTCAATCCTGGATCAGGAAGATTCCCTGGAGAAGGGAATGGCAACACACTCCAGTATTCTTGCCTGGAGAATCCCATGGACAGAGGAGCCTGGAAGGCTACAAATATATGAAATCTGCCTAATTCCCCTAGTGGAAATCCAGTGGCCAGGGTTTAATCTTCCATAAANCCTGGAGAAGGGAATGGCAACACACTCCAGTATTCTTGCCTGGAGAATCCCATGGACAGAGGAGCCTGGAAGGCTACAAATATATGAAATCTGCCTAATTCCCCTAGTGGAAATCCAGTGGCCAGGGTTTAATCTTCCATAAATATGAAGTCCGAAAACATGATTTCCCTTTTGTAATTTTTTAACAGCTTATATTCTTAGACCATGAGCACTTAATGTATCAGTCTTATTTTGAAGTTAGTTTTCCTTTATTAGGTTGATTTGAGTCACATTTTGAAAAGAACCAATACCATTTAGTATTAAATGCACCAAAACCTTACTTTAGACATGTTCGAAACGTTTAGAATGGGCACTTCATAATTATCCTAGAAATTGCTTAATGATAACTATTACACTGGAAAGGGCAAAATCGTTTGCTGCAAGCGAGGATATAGTAATGATTGTGAAGGGACTGCCTGACTCAGAATTGCTAGTGGTCTGTGAGGTCCTTCAGTTGAGTCTCTGCTTTGTGTATGAGATTTTCCAGATTTAGTCCACCCTGGTGGACTGTAACCAAGTGGAATATGGTCACCCTAGTTATGTGGTCAGTCTAGGGTCAGTCTAACCTGAGGAATATGCTCTAGGTAGTAGAAAGTTTCCCAGAGCACAAGCCTTTTCCCAGGACGGTGGTTTCTCTCTGGCACTGTTTTCTAGCCTCTTCCGTTCCCTCCCTTCAACACCGTCTGGCATTGCTCAGCTCAGAGCTAGCCCAGAGTAAGTTTTCAAACTGTCCTGAATAAGAGCTTTCCAGATGAGAAGGGTTTAGAAGTGAATCAGGGTTAGATATGCTGTGGGCATCAAAGCCTTCAGTGCTTCTGTGACAAAATTCTCTTCAATCCAAAGGCTATTAGGCCCTGACCTGTTGTTGCAAAACTAAGAACTGCAAAGCTGTATCTTGGAGATTAGAATGATGGGAGAGGTGAGATAAGTTCCAAAGCATATCCCAATGATATAAGAGTGAAGAGTGGGTTCTGAAGTCAGGCAGCTCCCCATTTACAAGCTGTGTAAAGACAGGAAGGGAGGCATGGAGAATATTAGCTGAAAAATTCCCAAATATGATCAACAGCAGCAACCCACATTCAAAAGCTCAGCAGCTCCAAAAAAAGATAAAGGATGGATGAGACTGAATTGCCAGCATTGACTTTCCTACCCTATTAAAAAACTATGGCCCCTCACCCAACTCCCAGCCAGAACACACATCAAGCCTCAAGTTTTTTCCTTTATGTTGAATGTCTTAGAAGTACACCAATTAGTGATTCCTGATTTAACACAAATCATCTTTATTGGAGCACCCAAAAAAAAAAAAAAAAAAACCTCTTGATTAAAGTGAAAGTGGAGAGGGAAAAAGTTGGCACAAAGCTCAAGATTCAGAAAAAAAAG
>SJYX01010278.1:165163-214860 GCA_006410675.1 Oreotragus oreotragus
TGACTGCAGCCATGAAATTAAAAGACGCTTACTCCTTGGAAGAAAGTTATGACCAAAAAAAAAAAAAAAAAAAAAAGAAAGTTATGACCAACCTAGATAGTATATTCAAAAGCAGAGACATTACTTTGCCGACTAAGGTCCGTCTAGTCAAGGCTATGGTTTTCCTGTGGTCATGTATGGATGTGATAGTTGGACTGTGAAGAAGGCTGAGCGCTGAAGAATTGATGCTTTTGAACTGTGGCGTTGGAGAAGACTCTTGAGAGTCCTTTGGACTGCAAGGAGATCAAACCAGTCCATTCTGAAGGAGATCAGCCCTGGGATTTCTTTGGAAGGAATGATGCTAAAGCTGAAACTCCAGTACTTTGGCCACCTCATGTGAAGAGTTGACTCATTGGAAAAGACTCTGATGCTGGGAGGGATTGGGGGCAGGAGGAGAAGGGGACGACGGAGGATGAGATGGCTGGATGGCATCACTGACTCAATGAACATGAGGCTGGGTGAACTCCGGGAGCTGGTGATGGACAGGGAGGCCTGGCGTGCTGCGATTCATGGGGTCGCAAAGAGTCGGACACGACTGAGTGACTGAACTGAACTGAACTGAACTGAAGGTGTAAGTTTGAAAAATAGGCTTTAATACATGCCTTAGTGTAATGCAACAGGAGAAGTGGGTAGAGGCAGTAGGGCTGAGAAAACGCAGAATGAGAAAGCTTGGGGAGAGGTTTACATGGAGATGCAAGTTGGGTTCAGAAGAGGAGGTTCTTTGACATCAAAGACAAACTGCCCATTTAAAGCTTTGGTTCAAGTAAAGCTTTACATCACAGAAAAGAGAAGAAAGTGTTTGCTTTCTCCTTCATCTCCTTGGACCACATGACCACCCTACTACTGAAGTTGCTGGTACCTATATTGAATGGTTTAGCTACATGAAATTAACTGGGTTTTCCATGGAGTAGCCTGGAACTGAAATCATCTCTCCGCTTGGAGAAGTTTACAGTTAGTTGAAATCACTTCACATGTGAAGGAAATAACACTAAGGGTGTTTGGGGCAAATTTTAAAAGTGAAAAGTAAGAACTTGGAAATTTGGAGGCAGAAGAGATACTTGTAGTCCAAAGAGATTGAAGATTTCATAAAGATAATGAAACCTGGACTCAAATAGTCTGAATCAACTGAGAGACTAGGAAAGAAATTCCAGATAGGGGAATAATACAAGTTTTAGTTCAAAAACCTACATATAAGTCAGCCAAGACTTCCACACTGAGGACATCACAGCGAAAAGGTCAAGGTGAAATAGCAGTTTCACACCCATTGCACTTGTTTGCAAAAGTGTAAAGAATGGCGTTGGTTTTTCTGTTTTTTTTTTTTTTTTCATTAGTATCTTTTTTCTTCATTGGAGAATCCAGCAAGGGGAAAAAGGGACACCTCAGACAAACAAAACTGAAGCACTGATTGGGGTAAATTTTATTCATCTGTGAACTGAAGTCAGGTCTCTAGGTTTTATCTCTTAAAAAAAAAAAAAAAGTTTTATTAAACACCAGTGTGCCAGACACTTTGAGTGAAAAAAACAGATACCTCGTCCACCCAGACAGCATCCAGCGAGCCCCTGAGAAAGACCACGGCTTAGAAAGACCACGGCTTAGACACAGCAGACGTTAGGTGAGTGTGGAATGAATAAGCAAATGGAGGCATGAACAGCTGATGGGCGGAGTCCTCCAAAATAGGAGGCCACATTTCCCGGTATAATTGACCAGGCTTGCCATCCATCTTTATTTTATAGTGCCATATAGTTCTGCCTTCTTGCCCCTCCAGAAAAGGGTTTTCTTTCCAAAGTGGCTCTTTTTTTTTTTAAGCAACCTCTGTCCTTCTTTTTTTAAAACAATCATCCTGCCTGTTCTGAATTGGAACCTTACCAGTTCACTTTATTGTAACCCCAGTTTCACTCAAATAATGATTACTCTTTTTCCTATCATAAAAATTATTGTTCTTTGAAAATCATGTTATATTTTAATTAAAGCAATATATGTACATAGTTAAAAAAAATACTGAAGGCTTATCATGTACAATTATACCCTCTTATCACTTCCTCTCTTATTTGTCAACATAGTTAAGTCACCGTTTTGATTAATCACTGATGTTTACATGATGCTTGTTTTTATGTGCTGTGTGCTAAGTTGCTTCGGTCGTGTCCGACTCTTTGTGACCCTATGGACTGTAACACACCAGACTCCTCTGTCCATGGGCTTCTCCAGGCAAGGATACCGGAGTGGATTGCCATTTTTGATGGATTTCGTGCATTAGAAATAGTATTCCCTGCAGAACCAGCTGAGTTTTTCTAAAGAAGCAGCCAGTATTTTTTGAGCATTTGTTATGGGTGAGGCACTGTTCTAAGTGTATTCATGTGTTAATTCATGTGGCTCCATGTGTGAGATGAAGTACTGTAAATATTCCCATTTTACAGATGAAAAAACCAAAGCACAGAAAGCACTGAGGAAGTTGCCCAAGATCATATGGCCAGTCATTCTATTAATAGCTCTTGAGGCTAAGCTTTTAGCTCTTGAAAGAATATATATGTGTGTATATATACATGCTGGTGGTGGTGGTGGTGCTCAGTTGCTCAGTTGTGTCCAACTCTTTGCAATCCCATGAACTGTAGCCTGCCAGGCTCCTCTGTCCATGGGATTTTCCAGGCACGAGTACTGGAGTGGGTTGCCGTTTCCTTTTCCAAGCTACCATGTGTAAAATTGTTGGTGGGAAACTGCTGAATAGCAGACTGAGCTTAGCTCCATACTTTGTGATGACCTAGATGGATAGAATGAGGGGGGTGGGTGGGAGTGGGAAGGAGGCTCAAGAGGGAGGGGATATATGTATAAATACTGTCTCTTATACACATCTAGATGTGTATAAGAGACAGACATGAGGCTGGGTGAACTCCGGGAGTNGACCTAGATGGATAGAATGAGGGGGGTGGGTGGGAGTGGGAAGGAGGCTCAAGAGGGAGGGGATATATGTATAAATATAGCTGATTCACTTCATTGTACAGCAGAAACTAACACAACATTGCAAAGCAATTATACGCCAATGAAATTTTTTTTTAAGTTTTTTGAAAAAGATCTTAGGGAAGAATCAGAAGTTGTGCCAGGATTTGGGGACTTGAATTTAGTTAGTTTGGTAGACAGGATGCTCAGTGGGAGAAACCTAGAGGGAGTGAGTTTATATTAAGAAGCAGAATAGTTTAGTCTTTTAATTGGTTTGTTTATTTTTGTAAATATTTCTTTTACCTCTTTTCCTAAGTCCTCGTGTTTTCCTGAGCATATAATAATAATTAGTCTACTAGAGAATCTTCAGGCAAATTCTGAATGAAGAAGCAATCCAGAGCATTCAGTGAAGATGCCCAGACAGATGTTAGATTTTGATATGAAGACTTTAGCACAGAGTTTTTGAAATTGAAACAGTCCTGGAAAAGATTACGGTTAATTTTGGTACATATGTCACTGATGAGAAGACGGAGTAAGGTGTGAAAGTAGATGCAAATTTCACCATTCTAGGAAACAACTGTAAGATCCTTTCTTACCTCAAAGAGCAGCATTTCTAGAACTCTTGCCTTTCTCCTTCCTTACCTAATATGTACTTTTATGAGAAGTGTTAACTGTTTAATAAATTTTGGCATTATAAACTCACTCCAGCACTCACCTCCATCTAATTGTCTCACGTTAAAGTCAGTTCTCTTGATTATAAATGTAACCTTGTAGCAGATCTTTGTCTGCAAAGCTTGAGAGAACCAGTTATGGTTCGGTGAGTTATTAACAATGGAAGAATTGATAGGATCTAGAAAGTGGTGATGATTCCATACCATCTAAAGCCAAGTCAAACCATTTTATTCCCTTCTAGCTCTAAAAACTTGGTTCTATACGCATATTTGTTGTTGTTCACTTGCTAAGTTGTGTCCGGCTCTTTGTGACCCCATGGACTGCAGCAGGCCAGGTTTCCCCATCCTTCACTGTTTCCCAGAATTTGCTCAGATTCATGTTCATTGAGTTGATGATGCCGTCTAACCATCTCGTCTTCTGTTGTCCCCTTCCCCTGCCTTCAATCTTTCCCAGCATCAGGGTCTTTTCCAGTGAGTCAGCTCTTTGCATCAGGTGGCCAAAATACTGGAGCTTCAGCTTCAGCATTAGTCTTTCCAATGAATATTCAGGGTTGATTTCCTTGAGGATTCATTGATTTGATCTCCTTGTATTTTATGTCAAAAGTGAGGTCCNCAGGGTCTTTTCCAGTGAGTCAGCTCTTTGCATCAGGTGGCCAAAATACTGGAGCTTCAGCTTCAGCATTAGTCTTTCCAATGAATATTCAGGGTTGATTTCCTTGAGGATTCATTGATTTGATCTCCTTGTATTTTATGTCAAAAGTGAGGTCCAAAGATTTGGTGGGAAACAGTTGTCTTTAGTTTGATGAAGCTGCCCCTCTCTGGTGTGATCTAAGGAATAAGATCCTATCACCACAGCAGTGCTTCTACCCCAGGTATATTTTGACTGGCACAGCCTGCAACTATTTACACAGAGAGAATGGGGAGCAGGTTTGAAATAGAGTGTTAGCCTACTGTTTCTGACGTGCATTTTAATAAGCCACTTGACAAGATCAACAAGAAGAAAAGAAACCGTGAACAGGTGTAAGGGAGCCGGAGGAAGACGGTCTGCTGTTCACTCCTCTTAATCAAGTTGGCACATTGTTCTCTCGCCAGGACTCTCTGGTTGTTAACAGGAGCTCTGCTAATTCCCTCCAGTGTGGGATCTGCTGAAGGGGGCCTAAAATCCCCCACGATTTCCCCTGTGCCCTAAATGAAAGGAAAAATGGATTTCTGCGGTGGTCATGTCACGGCCACAGCCTGAAATGTTCTGTTCATCCACCCAGAGTGTCATTCATGAAGGCGGCATTGCCATGGAAATGTGTGACTCGTTGGTTGACAAGTTGTCTATTTCCAGATGGGCATCTTCATCCCCAGCATGAGCCTTTGAGAGATTTGACAGACCGTTTTTAAGTCTTGGCTTTGTACAGGCTGTGGTTTATCTAAGGGCCTTGCTGGCTTTTTTGTTTCCCACTGTGATGGATTTTGTGCAGTGTGTTGGGTAAGTAATAATGATAGGTCTGGCTTTGCAGACGTGGCTATTTGTTTTTTTTTTTTTTTTCTTTCTTTTTTATCCAATCAAAGCGTGTTCCATGAAATTGGCATTGGCTAGCCAGCCGTGTTTGTTAAGGACACACTAAAACCTATCCTCTTTCTAAACTGGTGATGTTATAGAAAGTCTGTATGTGGGATAATGCTGCCTTGAAAGTCATGTAGCCAGCAGCTTTTCTTCATCGAAGAGAAGTATTACAAAAATATTAATAGTTTTTCTACGACTTTCAATTAAGTTTTGTTTCCTGGATGGATAAAAAGAGAATGAAGGTTGAATATCACTCCCCTTTGGAGAGTGCCTGCTGTAAGCTGTTGCTTGGTGTGAGAAAGGAAAGCTGGCAAAGCCAGGGCAGGTCTCCTCCAGGAGAGACCTTTTACTATGCTGCAGGCAAAGGGCCATCTTTTGGAAGGCTCTTTCAGAAAGTTCTGCTTAGGACCTAAAACATGCTTTCCCCATCTTATCACATGAGGTTGTGTGTCCTCTAGACAAAATCATAGAGTCTGCTGGAATTGTGTTTTTAAAAAATAGGTATGTGTATGTGTAATTTAAGTAATCAGAGACTCACCGTAAGTCATTAACATCATAATTTAGTTAAGTTAAATGTTAGTAATTATCCCAGTGAACTATCATTTATAAATATTAATGTTCCAAACTGAAGTTAGGGAGTCCCTCTTTAGCTATTTTTTTCCCCTTTATTTTTGTCTCTATATAATTGTACTGGGGGCATAATTAGTCAGTGTCTTTTCTTTTCAATTAGCAAGTGCTTTTCCTACTTCTGAGTAAATAATTCCTAATTAAATGCACCAATTTTATTGATTTACTTTCATTTTTTTTCTCTTCTGCATACCAAGTTGAAATGTGAAATTCTTAAACATTGTAACTGTGGATCAGAACCCACTGATTAACTTGTTAATACATTCAGGATGTGGTATTCCTAAAGGACTCATTACTGTAAACTTGTACCACTCTTTCTAATTTCTTTAGAAAGAGCAGGATCAATAACTACCTTGAATTGTCAGAAGGAAAAAACAATTGGCCTCTGAATAGGGAGTCTTGATTCAGAAATGTGCAAATATATTACTTTCATAAGGATGATAATTTTGAGAAACATTGGAACAGCATAATTACGAAAGAAACATTACCATAACAAACATCTTTGGGGTGTAGCATATTGAGGGGTAGTATGAGGAAGCCTGAAACTATTTTGGAAATGGTATTATAAATAATAAGGTAAGAAATTATGTAAGAATATAGACATGGTAGCAAATTAACTGCAGACAATAAGAAACTATATTGCAACTTCCTAGTGATAGATATCTATCTATTAGGTAGCCTATTCTGTACATTATTACATGCCCTTTGCTAGGCAATCATCATTTTATTGGTTGATGAAATTTTCTAGTTCCATATGTCTGTGATTTTTCTCCGCACATACTAAAGATGACGCAAAGTCACGCCTGTTTTTGACCTTAGTGTACCCAAGTCAGTTCCTGGTGACAGAAATCTGGTGAAAGTGTCAACATTGTTATCACCAAACCTCTCTCCTGGAAAAGAACTTTAATTGCAAGTTTTCCCGATTTTGACCTACGCTGTGTTTTGATGTTGAAATTTGTTGTACTGTCTTTCTCTGGCTATTGCAAAGTCCAGGTCCTGTCCATGGCCCACTCTACTCTCCAGCCTTGACTGATACACCTACCAATTAGAGCCATGCTCCTCTCGTGTGTGACTTCACAGAGTGGTTAAGAAAACGTCTGTATATATCATATGAAATTGCTGCAGATTGTCGCACATTTAATATGTGAATCATCAATAGGAAAATTTCAGCTTCCAATTATTTACATCTATTTGTTGATCAGTCAAGCTCATTGCTTTTTTTTGTTTTTCCCAAAGAGAAAAATTTCGCTGTGAATGTACTGTATAACACTGCTGCCACAGGTATTTTGAACTAATATTCTCATGGAGGAAAATCTCCGTAGATCATTATGTGATATGCCCTATTACATATAAATTCCAAATAGTCTTTGGAGATGGAACAACCTCCGTTTCCACTGACACCATCTGCTTTCTGTAAAAGGACCAGGCAGTGCCACTTTCGTTAGTGGCCTTCATGATGCTGAACTTTTCCCAGTGGACAGAGGAGAGCGCTTCATAAAAAGAGGCTAGTTAAGCGTCTTCCAGATTGTTTCAAATGAACCATGTATAAAGGCCACAGGGAAAAATGCTCTAACAAATTGTGCTGTTTGGCTTTTCTTACTGATACTTTCTACCATTGTGAAAAAAGTTATAAAATGTCTTTTCTTTTCTTTGGCACTCAGATGAGTATAGGATCAAACCGGTGGAAGAGGTCAAATACATGAAAAATGGGGCAGAAGAGGAGCAGAAAATAGCAGCCAGGAACCAAGAAAACTTGGTAAGAACTGCATTTCTTGTCTAACAATGAATTTTGATGACAACTTTATAATAAAATCTGCACTGCATGTTTAAACTGCAACATAACACTCCAGTGCAAGATTTCTTGAAAATGCCATTGCTATTTATAGCTTGCTTGGAAGCTGCACCATTTACTCCTGTATCCTGTTTGTTTTCAAACAGACTCTTCTTTAATCTTGACAGAGGATGCTCCAGGAGAAACAGCAAATTTTTTAATGTTTCAAAATGATTAAATTTAAAGGAAAAATCATGACATAGGATTGAGTTTTATGGGGGGAGGACCTTTTTTTTTTTCTTTGCATCCTTTAACTCAATGCAGATCAGAGTAAATGGCTAAGTTTCATTATTGTTGATATGCAGTGTTTTAAGGAAGTTGCCTTTCAAAGGAAATTAAGGTACTTAGAAGGTAAGTCTTTATCAAATAGTACTTCACATTCACAGTGTTAAGGTTATTACGGGTTTTGAGTTAATGTGAGAATTCTAATGATCTGAAACAGATAATTAGAAACCTCTTCCTCTAAAACAAATCAATAAACATGTTCCACCTTAATATTTCATCTCTGAAAAAACATTTAGTAAATTATCATATTAGCTGATTTCTTAAGAGATTACAGATTGTTAAGAATATGCATTTATTCAGTTGTGTTGGAGCAACATTGTTTTTCTCTTTTATTTTGGGATTAATTACTGCTATTTTTTCATGTTTCAGTGAATACATTTTTAAGAAGCTTGCAATGTCATAAATATTTTCACTTGACTTAAACTCCTTTTTCCGTGTTGTGCTTTGTTTTTATGATTTCTGCTACAGCAGAGGGAGTTGGCAGAATGTTAACCAGTGCTCAGGAGTATTTAAGGCTGTCATTTTCCATGATACACTAATGAGCATAACAGGCTCATTCTTTTTCCTCTATTCTTTTCTGAATATATACTCTATGACTTGCAGTACTCAAGTATCAACAACTGAATATTTTAGATCATTTTAAAGGAGCCAAAATACTTTGATAAAATTTTACTTCATAAACAGGATTTGGATTTTAAGGTATCCTTTAAGTCACAGAGGTTCATCATACCTTACGTTTTAACATCAACACTTAAATTGGTCCTGGGTGTTCATTGGAAGGACTGATGTTGAAGCTGAAACTCCAATACTTTGGCCACTTGATGCGAAGGGGTGACTCATTTAAAAAGACCCTGATGCTGGGAAAGATTGAGGGGAGGAGGAGAAGGGGATGACAGAGGGTGAGATGGTTGGATGGCATCACTGACTCAAGGGACATGGGTTTGGGTAGACTCCGGCAGTTGGTGATGGATAGGGAGGCCTGGAGTGCTGCGGTTCATGGGGTCGCAAAGAGTTGGACACAACTGAGCGACTGAGCTGAACTGAACTGAAATCCAGAAAAAGGTAGCTATGACTGAACAATGATATTAATATTATCAGGCTTTTTATATAGAAATTTTTGTGCTTTGAATAGATACATAGAATATTTGAGTAGCTGAAACATCAGTGGTCATTTTTCCACTCTGTTTTACTGAAAATCAGAGTTTGTTCTGGCTTGATATAATTTCATCTTAAGTTATAAATCTCATCTTGAGTAATAGTATTTCCATTGAATGCTAAAGAGACACTGGTGACCAGTTAGCCAGTAGCTGTTTCTTAGATGTAACTGTCTACTTTCCCTGTTTGTATCTCTGAAATCCTAAAGAAAGCAATGACTTTTATCTTACAGCTTGTGAGTTCTTCCTCAGTGTTGTTAGGGCCAATACAACTTGTTTCCTTTTTCTCCCAGTTTCATAATCTGTAGACTCCTTGAGGCTGGTATTCTTTTTCAGCACTGTGGCCAAAACTGATGCTAGTGTTTTTCCATGCAGACTGAATGGGGAGATTCAGACAAAGAGAAATCTCTGGTCTTCTTTATTCATGGATTATCTATGCCAAGCCCACACTTTTTTACTCTGCCCTTCAATCAGAGTCCAGACTAGTAAGAGGAGTTTTCAGGTATCTGAAGATTCAGAAGGAAATGGGGAACTAAACTGTTGGTTTTGGTTCTGAGATTTCTAGACTGCGTCACAAAATTAAATGATTTTCAGTTATCTGGAGGTATGTTATGCTTATCACCTCCATGTTGGGGGATGCATAATTAAGTACTAACCATGCGTATCATTTGAGAAAACAAATAGCCTCCTAAATTTGAAGCTTACATTGGAAAGTGGATAAGAAAGACTTCGAAATTCTTTATTTTTACACCCATTAAAATAATCTGAGAGTCAAGATGTTCTCATGTTTCAAAGAATGATTTTAAGATGTAGCTTGAAGTATTTTTTAAAAGATTTTTTGTTTACCCAAATTGTTGAAACTAAGGGGAGTTGGCAAACATAACCAAGGCATATGGCATGATGGTGATAACCGTGGGCTCTGGAAGCAGAAATTGCTTTGGTTCAAATTTCACCTCAGCCACTGACTTGTTGCAGAATCCAGTCACTTCACTTCTGTAAATCTCTGCCCATCCATTGAGGGAAAAGACAGTGCTTCACGGTGTTCTTGGCAGGATTACACAAGGTGACTGTTATAAAATTTTGAGTGCAGTGTCTGGGACAGGTGAGAAGTGATTGAGTGAATATTTTAGGTTAATGCCAGTGTTACGTGTGTTTTTGAAATCTCTTGCTCTGGAACTATGAAATTACTTAAATGAATTAAGTTTTGAGTACCTGTTATGCACAAGGCCCTTACATGTATTGAGAGACACCGTGTCCTTAAGATCATTGTTCTTAAGGAGATTACAGTAAAGTTGAGAGGAATGTTCAGGTCGACCAGTAGCTTATTGAGTGCCTCTGTGTACAAGGCTCTCTGTACCAAACTCTTCAAACAATCACAAAAATAAGGAAACCACTGACCCTCACCACGAGGACCTTGTACTG
Source organism: Oreotragus oreotragus (assembly GCA_006410675.1). Classification (NCBI taxonomy): domain Eukaryota; kingdom Metazoa; phylum Chordata; class Mammalia; order Artiodactyla; family Bovidae; genus Oreotragus; species Oreotragus oreotragus. Next base: position 175,679 of record SJYX01010278.1, read on the forward strand.
CAATAAACAAGGTAAGTACCAAATCAGTATAAATAAAGCAGGGTTAGATAAGTAAAACAAGACTGACAAAAAAGGCAACAGAAAGACCTGCTGATATCAAAGGAGGCAGCTATCTTGTCTGTGTGGTATCAGGACCTACTTCATGAAAGAGCTGGCCTTTAAAATGGGCCTCAAAGGATAGAATGAAGAAGCGTGCCCGGGTGGAAGTAACAGAGATGGGAAATGCAAGGTGTATTTAATAAAAAGTACATCGTCCTATTTGACTCTGGAGTGGGATGAGGCAAGAGAAGGCATCAGTAGATGAGCAGTGGTGAATTAGAATCAAAATGTAGATGGGATCATACATAAAGCTTTGATGTCTAGTTAAGAGATCCAGAATAATTCAGTGGATTCATGGGAGCCTTTGAAGGTTTGAAGGAAGAGATTGGCCACATGAGATTATGATTCAGGAAAGTTATGTGACTGCAGCAGGTATAATATAAATCAGTGTGGGAGATCATTCATAATAGTTTTTTCAAGAGATAATGTGCCTGAACCAAGGTGGTGATAGGGAGAATAGAAAAGATTTAACAAGGTTGTAATAGAAGCAACAGAATTTGACAGCTCATTGCCAGCATTAAACAAAGGCAGAAGAATCAGGAGATAATGATAATAACAAGACTGTGACATCTGGAAAGATGACCAGTGGTGATGAGAATAACTGGTGACCTCAAGGAAATGATAAAATTACTAGGAAGACTGTGTTTGATGAAAGTACAAAGTGTTCATTCGTTCATTATTCATTACTCATTCTTGCTCACCCTTGAAAGATCAGATATGGTCCACAAGACAGAAGGGGAAGCCTTCACACATATGAGAGTGTAGTAAGGGCAGTCACAGAGCACCTGTACTGCTACCAGGGTCTTATAAGCTCTGTGCTTTGGGGGCTCCAGAGGCACATGATGTAAATCTCACCCTAAGGAGCTCACTTTCTCGTAGCAGATAGAAGGCATGTGACCTGAGTGACCACAACTCAAGGTACCTTGCAAATGTAGAGGTTGGTTTTGAGCTAGCAAAGATTTAGGAACTTTCAGAATATCCATGCAAAGGAGTGTAGCAAAGTCCACACCCATGAGTGTGTGGAATTTGTCGCCAGGGACATGTTAGGTATTCAGTATATTTTTGTTTGCTTCAATGGATGGTGGAATATATGAATAAGAGTCATTGGACCTCTAGGTCCAACTGTTAGTTTGTACCTAGTAGTTGCTGAATAGTATTTAGATTTCCAGGTCACTCGGGCCCTTTGACCACATTTGCTATGGATGGCAGAGATCATGCAAGTTTTCTGTAGCTGATGATGAATCATTCATTTATCAGTGATTTATGTAATCAGCACAAAGATGTGCATTCATGCAATTTTCACCATTGTTGAGCACCCGTGTATTTCACTTCAGTTCTCTCAGATTTTAATTCCTTCTTCAGGAAGGTGGTATAAAGTAGTAACACTGGCTTCAGAGATTATATATAAACATATATCAATGTGGATCCTAGGTTATTTCTACTTTTAGAATTTTGGTCAAATATCGGAGTCTTCTGAACTTCAAGTTCCTTGTCTGGAATCTGGGAGTTATGAAATTATTGAAGTATTAGAGGAGAACATAGGTGAATAGGTTTAGGATAGGGGGCTTTCTTAAAACATAGAAAGTAAAAGCTATGAAGAAAGAAAAATAGTTTATTTCATTAGATCAAAATTAAGTGCTTTGTATGAAAGTCTAACTGCAAAAAAAAGTAGTTGATAGGTTAGCAACAGTCTGGGAGAAAATATTTATGACATAAAAGACAAAGGACTAGTACAGAGATTTCTAAAGAACACTTGTAAATAATTAAGAAAAAGTCAATCCACTAGAAAAATAGGTAAATGAAATGAACAGATGGTTCACAGTAGTGGATATTAGGCAATAACATATGAAAAGATGTTCCACATCACTAGCAGAGAGACTACTTACTCCCTTACCCAACTTGCTGCATTAGAAGACTCTGAAAAATGCTGACCTCAATCCAGAGTGGGCTCACTGGATGGCTGCTGGGGTACTCTCTAGGACACCTCTGTGCTTTTGCCTCTGGGTTAAACATGTGCTTTCCAAGAGCCAATGTGATGCTTTCCAAACCTGTTTATACTGGTTGAATGTCATTGTAATTTTATAATTCAGTTAAGTAATGTGTAAACCAATGAAACACAAGTGGGGAAAGAGAGTTCTTTTTATAAAAATTAGAGCTCTATTAGAGCTCTAAAAAAATTTTTTTTAAATTAAATGCTTTAGAAAATCTTGATGAAGGTACATTGCTAAAAACTTGTGGCAAAATTAAATTAAATTCTGCCCTCAGAGTATTTCACAAGACTTTTACATTCTCACTTCGCTTAAGATACCAAACCATGGAGTCTTCAGTGTACATTCTAGGGGTGTGGCTAATGCAGAAAGTCTATGTATGGCTCCTGACAGTGATCCCTTACTTGAGAAACTTTGTTCCTGTGTCAGAAGTTGGGAGGGGAAATGCACAACTGTGTATTTTAAAGCAACAAGCATGCTTAAGGTATATATACATTTTTTTTTATATTGCCCTACTTTAGCTCACTTTATCATTGAATTACCAGCCCAGATGGTGTAGCCTAATACAATTTGTATTGTAATGAGGAGAATGCGTACTAAAACATGATTCCTTAGCTTGGAAAAACTTTGAGATTGATAATATCAGATTTTGGCGTAGCTGTAGGAAAGTATTTATTCACATACTAGTGGTAAACATCTTAGAGGACAAGTTAGTGGTACCTAGTCAAACTTAAACATGCACTGAGCATCACGCAGCACTTCCATATCTTGATAGCCACCCAAGCAGCTGCCCTTGTGAATAAGGAAGCTTGTACAAGACTTTCACTGCATCATTTTTATTCGTGAAAAATTGAAAATAACTTCATATTATCCCTAGAAGAATACTACAGGTGTGGTACGTATTCACGCATGCTTAGTCATGTCCTACTCTTTGTGACCCATGGACTGTAGCCCACCAGGCTCCTCTGTCCAGGCAAGAATACTGGAATGGGTTGCCATTTCCTTCTCCAGGGGATCTTCCCAACCCAGGGATCAAACCTGCATCTCTTGCATCTCCTGTATTAAAAGGCAGATTCTTTACCACTGTGTCACCTGGGAAGCCCAAAGCTGCAGTACATTAGACAGCAATTTAAAAGAATGAGTTAGAACCTATGAACTGTCAGGGAGAAATACAAATGGTAAATTGGATATGTATAATATGGCACTGTTCACTTTTTTTTTTTAAGTGAAGTACAATAGCAACACTCTACATTTTCTATAAGTGCTCATAAATGTATAGGGATCCATAGAAAAACCTGCATGGATATGTCCCTAACTACTATTAGAGGGCCTCTGAGGGGATATAAGTATGGCTAGGCTCAGTATCCTCCTCTATAAAATAGGGGTAATAACTGAACCCACTTTAGCAGAAAGTTGTGAAAATTTAAGTAAGATATTCCAATAATCTCTTAGCACAGTTCCTGGCATAGAAACCACCACCGTTGGCTGTGGTCAGCAGTGGAGTTGGATTGGGTGGGAAGAATGAGAAAGGACTGGACGTGTTGGAAAAGGGGGTTTTTATCTTTCTATTTAGTATTTTAATTTTTAAAAGGAAATTGTTGTTGTTGTTCAGTCACTCAGTCATGTCTGACTCTTTGTGACCCCAAGGACCGCAGCACACCAGGCTTCCCTGTCCTTCACCATCTCCCGGAGCTTGCTCAGACTCATGTCCATTGAGTTAGTGATGCCATCCAACTATCTCATCCTCTATTGTCCCCTTCTCCTCCTGCCTTCAGTCTTTCTCAGCATCAGGGACTTTTCTAATAAGTTGGCCTTTCACATCCAAAGTATTGGAGCTTCAGCTTATAAAAGAAAATAAGAGTATATTATTTGTGTGATTTGAAATTTATTTTGAGGGGGGATAATAATAAGAAAACTTCAGTAACAATTTGGATATTTGGAACCTGTAATGTAAGTAGGATTATGTCATTTTCTCACTATCTTAAATATCCTCAGTTTTTTACCATTCCCTGATATCTGATTAATAACAGACAAGCTCAAAGAGCTCAAGGAAACTCAAGGACTATCCAGCTTCCTTTTATGTAGGTTAATAGTTTTGCATATAAATAATTTAAGAGTAAATTATGCCAGTCTTGACAGTATTCAGTCCACTTGCATCTCTAAAGACAAATAAAAAACATTCTAGTTTTAGTTTTGAGGGTTTCTCTCTCACTGTATACTAAAACATGCTCATATTTTCCTTGATTAACATTTGTCGTTCTTGAGCTGTTCTCCCTTCAATTGAGTTTAATCACTCAGTCGTATCCGATTCTTTGCAACCCTATGGACTGCAGCACACCAGGCTTCCCTGTTCATCACCAAATCCCAGAGCTTGCTCAGACTCATGTCCATCGAGTCAGTGATGCCATCCAACCATCTCATCCATATCATCCCCTTCTCCTCCTGCCTTCAAGCTTCCCCAGCATCATGGTCTTTTCAAACGAGTCAGTTCTTCACATCAGGTGGCCAAAGTATTGGAGTTTCAACTTCAGCATCAGTCCTTCCAATGAATATTCAGGACTGATTTCCTTTAGGATGGACTGGTTGGATCTCTTTGCAATCAAGCATCAGTTCTTTGGTGCTCAGCTTTCTTTATAGTCCAACTCTCACATCCGTAATGGAAAAACCATAGCTTTCACTAGGCGGACCTTTGTCGGCAAAGTAATGCCTCTGCTTTTTAATATGCTATCTGAATTGGTCATAACTTTTCTTCCAAGGAGCAACCATCTTTTAATTTCATGGCTGCAGACACCATCTACAGTGATTTTGGAGCCCCCCCAAAGTCTGTCACTGTTTCCATTGTTTCCCCATTTATTTGGCCTGAAGTGATGGGATCAGAGGCCATGATCTTAGTTTTCTGAATATTGAGTTTTAAGCCAACTTTTTCACTCTCCTCTTTCACTTTCATCAAGAGGCTCTTTAGTTCTTCTTCACTTTCTGCCATAAAGGTGGTGGCATCTGCATATCTGAGGTTATTGATATTTCTCCCAGCAATCTTGATTCCAGCTTGTGCTTCATCCAACCCGGCATTTTGCATATAAGTAAGCAGGGTGACAATATACAGCCTTGATGTGCTCCTTTCCCAATTTGGAACCAGTCCGTTGTTCCATGTCCAATTCTAACTGTTGCTTCTTGACCTGCATACAGATTTCTCAGGAGGCAGGTCAGGTGGTCTGGTATTCCCATCTCTTTAAGAATTTTCCACAGTTTGTTGTGATCTGCACAGTCAAAGGCTTTGGCATAGTCAATAAAGCAGTAGATGTTTTTCTGGAACGCTATTGCTTTTTCAGTGATCCAACGCATATTGGCAATTTGATCTCTGGTTCCTCTGCCTTTTCTAAATCCAGCTTGAACATCTGGAGTTCACAGTTCACATACTGTTGAAACCTGGCTTGGAGAATTTTGAACATTACTTTACTAGCGTGTGAGATGAGTGCAATTGTGCAGTAGTTTGAACATTCTTTGGCATAGCCTTTCTTTGGGATTGGAATGAAAATTGACCTTTTCCAGTCCCGTGGCCACTGTGAGTTTTCCAAATCTGTTGGCATATTGAGTGTAGCTTTCACAGCATCATCTTTTAGGATTTGAAATAGCGCAACTAGAATTCCATCGCCGCCACTAGCTTTGTTCGTAGTGATGCTTCCTAAGTAAGGCCCACTTGACTTCGCATTCCAGGATGTCTGGCTCTAGGTGAGTGATCACATCATCATGGTTATCTGGATCATGAAGATCTGTTTTGTATAGCTCTTCTGTGTGTTGTTGCCACCTCTTCTTAATATCTTCTGCTTCTGTAAGGTCCATACCATTCCTATCCTTTATCATGACCATCTTTGCATGAAATGTTCCCTTGGTATCTCTAATTTTCTTAAAGAGATCTCTAGTCTTTCCCATTGTATTTTCCCCCTTATTTCTTTACATTGATCTTTGAGGAAGGCTTTCTTATCTCTCCTTGCTAATCTTTTGAACTCTGCATTCAAGCATTTGATGCTGGTTTTGGGGGGTTTTTGGGGGGAGGTTGAGTTTGGAGTCTTGGTATGTATTTCCTAGATTTATATGTATAATAATTTTAAACTCACTATTTCCAGATATCTGTGTATACATAAGAACATTCTTTTCTATCAAGTGACACATGTCATGGGTGGGTAGATTTTGATCTCAGTCTTATCCATAGAATTAAAGACTGAGTTGAAACATGCCTTTCTAAGTCACCAATTCCTGAGTACAATCAAGTGGCAAGATAAAAAATAGAGCATTCTAATACGCTTTAGTGGAAAAGGAGAATGGAATCAAGTTTTAGGTGTACCCTCGTCTTGCCTATTGAGTTGCTAGAGCTTCTATACCTGTCTCCAGTGCATTACATTTCCAGTAAATGTCAGGACATCTGGTGGCAGGAATGAAGGCCCAGAGGTTAGGAGACATCTTTGATAAGAGGAAATGTTCCAGAAACCTACCAGAGCTTTCTTTGGAGCACTGTCATTTGGCTGGTGAGAATTGGGAAGTTGTCCTGACCCACAGAATATGCATGGTTGGAGCAGTCCCCTGGAGGAGGCTGCTGTTCTCCAAAACATTGGACTGATTGACAGCCTGAAGCAAACCAGAGCAGTCTGCAGTTTCTTCAGTACATATAGGTCGATAAGAAAACTAAGTGCTCAAGACTACCGTCCCTCTACGCCTGTGAGGAGCAAAAAGCATATGAATGAACATTGTAAACTTTGCCTCAGTAATGCTTATTCTAATAAGGTATGTGTGCTATGCTATGCTCAGTAATCTCTGACTGTTTTGTGACCGCATGGATGGTAGCCTACCATGCTCCTCTGTCCATGGGATTTTCCAAGCAAGAATACTGGAATGGATTGCCATTTCCTGCTCCAGGGGATCTTCCCAACCCAGGGATTGAACCTGCATCTCTTGCATCTCCTGCACCAGTAGGCAAATTCTTTACCACTGAGCCACCTGAGAAGCACAATAAAATAAATACTTTTCATCTAGACACTCTCATAATTGGGAACGCTCAAAGAGTCGATTTAAAGTCGTCTTTTTAACAAATATGACGTTTACTTATCCCATGACTCTGTAGAGCAGCTAATATAATAGCAAACTGACTTTTCTGTTTAAAGGTTGTTCTTGGTGATCTTAGGAATAACTGTTTATCTTTTGAGTGCTTGTCTCAAATGGAAGGTCAAGTAATTATTTTTGGAAACCAAATAATGCGAAAGACCATGACTTTGAATTGAACCAATCTCCCAAATCATTTAAACATTCCTGGCACTCTTGAGAATAAGGCAAAATAAACTGAAAAGAGTCAAGCTAGTATTACAGACATAGAGTCAAGCTTTACAAAGCACGTCTCTTCCGCTCCCCCCTCCCCTTTCCCCTCCTTCCTTCAAGGTGCCAATTGGATTTGAGCTCAGGCTGGGGCTGGAATGGATTGTGAAGGTGGGGCATTGGACTTGAAGGAGTCCTGGTTCCCAAACCAGAGTGAAGATAGGGGGTGGTCCTGAGAGCGTCTGATTTAGACAAGAGAGACCTCGCCCTCAAGCAGCCTCTAAGTGTCGCTTTAGCACAAGACTCACCCCCAAAGATTCCCAGCCTCTAGCTCAGTGAGTGGTCTCATTCTCACTTCCTATTCTCTCATGCCTATGACATTGACACCAGCCTCATGTTCCTTCAGATAACAAGAGACAGCACCAGGACCTCAGACGTTTCTGAAGGGAATAACCTCTCACGTGAACTTCAGTTCTGGGGATTCCATCCTCTTTCGTGTGTTGTGACACAGAGGGAATGGGAAAGAAGAATGCTGTCTCTTTGCTGATCTTAGAAATCATCCTTTGTCCAACTAGTATTTTTGTGTTACTTGAACCAGGCACATTCAGGGTCCTAAAGATTCTCCTGGCACTGTGGTTAATTTACTTTAGAGTAGAATGTGAGTAGAAAGGATGAGGGATTTGTTAAATTGACCTTCTAAGATTTAAGTGTTGAACAGAAGCAAAGTTCCTGATTAAGGAACAGAATATTATGAGAACAAAGGAAGGCCCACAAAGTGCTTTGTAAACATTAAGTCCAACACAAATTATAGTGATTATTGTTGTCCCTACTTAAAAGGACACCTGTATTTGTTTCTGAGATTAGTTGATACTTCAGGTGGAAACAAGTCAACAAACAGCATTCTTCTGGTTCCAAGTAAGAGTTAATACCTATTCCCCTTGAAGAAAGACATATTATTGTATCTGTGTGTGTGTGTGTGTGTGTTAGTTCCTCAGTTGTGTCTGACTCTTTGTGACCCCATGGACTGTAGCCCGCTAGGCTCCTCTGTCCAGGGAATTCTCCAGGCAAGAATACTAGAGTGGTAGGAAATGGCAACCCACCCCAGTGTTCTTGCCTGGAGAATCCCAGGGATAGCAGAGCCTGGTGGGCTGCCGTCTATGGGGTCACACACAGTCGGACACGACTGAAGCAAGTTAGCAGCAGCAGCAGCCATTCCTTTCTTCAGGGGATCTTCCCTGCCCAGGGATGGAACCTGGGTCTCCTCCATTGCAGGTGGATTTTTTACCCTCTGAGCCACTGGGGAAGCCCTATATCATCATAGTACACTTTGTTTTTTCATAGAGAAAGGACAGTATTAAAGTATACCATTTCCCCCTGCTATCTGAAAGTAGTGCTGCTATGAAGCCTGTAAGCTGGAATGGTGTAAAGGGAAAAAGCAGTTACCTTAGGACACATCTTGCTAATGGAGGCACACAATAAATTGAGATACAGCACAAATGTTCACAAACATGGTTCAAAACTACAGCAGCTTCATGCTGAGATGCTGAGCATAGTTCCCAGGAAAGGAGCTTGGTGGTTCCACTCTTGCTATGTGGGGGACCCACTGCCTTTCTAACAAAACTCGAGCGAAACAAATGCTGAATGTTCTTTTCCTATTTTCGCCTTTTCCCCTAATAACAAAAATCCTCTTCGGATTTCTTTCAGCATCCAAAACAGGTACTAACGTAGTTTTTTATAAAGGCAAAGTGGTATAAAGCAAACTTTGAAAAAGCAAGGGATACCTGTACCTAAGAGATATAGAAACCCATGAATTGAAGGTGGTTTCTGGAGCAGCTACTATTGTCATTCCAACAGCTAAGCATAGCAGAACGTGACTGAAACCCTCTTTCAATAGCTTTTCTTCTTTTCCATATTAATACACTGACCTGACCATAGGCAGGTAAAAATGGTGTTAGGGGTCTGGTACAACATAGCACTTTTTTTATAACCAGTTTTTAAATTGGAATATAGTTCATTTACAATGTTGTGTTAAAGTGTGCAGAAAAGTGATTCAGTTGTACAGACATATTTTTTTTTCAGACTTTTTTGCATTATAAGTTATTATAAGATATTGAATATATCTCCCTGTACTGTACAGTAGGCCTTTATTGTTTATCTGTTTTATAAATAGTGTGTATACATTAATCCCACACTTCAGATTTATTCTTCACTCTCCCTTTCCTTTGGCAACCCATACAATTGTTTTCTATGCCTGTTAAGTCTACTTTTGTTCTCTAAATAAATTCATTTGTGTCATTTTAAAAATAATTTTTATATAATTTTATATAATTTTTAAAATAACTTATATATCAAGTGGTGTCATATATTTATCTTTCTCTGGTTTTCTTCGCTTAGTATTATTTTCTCTAGGTCTATCCATGGTGCTGCAAATGGCATCATTTCATTCTTTTTTATGGCTCAGTAATATTCCACTGTATGTATGTGCCACATCTTTATCCCTTCACCTGTCATTGGACATTTAGGTTGCTTCCATGACTTGGCTATTGTCAATAGTGCTGCTATAAACATTGGCGTGCATGTATCTTTTTGAATTATAGCTTTGTCCGGGTATATGCCCAGTAGTGGGATTATAGTATCTTATGTTAACTCTAGTTTTTTACAGCATATCCCTGGGAGAAATTCCTATTTCAATGTACTCAATTCTTACTGTCAGCTAGATATTATCTGGGCGCTGATGGAAAAAAGAATTAATGAGGTACTGATATAACTCGGGAAGCTCAAGGTGTGACAGACACATACACCAAGCCTGTACTAGAGGCCCTAATGAAGTCTTTTGGGAAAATGGGAGTGGAACAGTGGACCCTGGCTGGGAGATCTGAGGAGATTCACAGAGAGCTGACATTGCAGCAGGGCCTTGAATGAAAGCAGTTTTCACTGATACATGAGGAGGGGAATGGGGCTTCGAGCAGAAGGAATCGAATGAACCAAGCATAGGGACGTGACATGAATAGTGAGTGGATTAGGAGACTGATGGAGCACATTGTGAAGTGTTTATTGGGTAGTTAATGTGTGTTAGCTGTTTTTTAAATAAACCAGCACATTAATTTCTGGTTTACAGACAGCCACATTCTTTAGCCAATTTGCAGCTACAGAATAAATAGAGCAGACCTCTGCTCACCTGATTTGAAGATTGAGGGTGTTGATAATAACTTCCCTTTTCCCAGCATTGTTGCAAAATGTGATCGTTTTTAAATATGCCTTCCTTGGATGCAAAGTGTTGTCTTGACCTTCTCTGCCCAGTAAAGCATAGCTTCTGATTTATCCTTTAAAACCTTCCTTGTTTAACTTTGGGAAGTACAACAAACTGTACTTTTCTATTTAAAATTTTGGCTTCTTTTCCAAGAACCATACCATGATTTTTAAATACAGAATGGAAAGATGTCCTCTTCAAACCCTGATTCTGTTTAATCCACATGGTCATTTTAGACATTGGATTTATTTGTCTCACTGTTTTAGAATGGGCATTTTATACTCAAAGGGTCCAGATACAATAGTGGAGTAGGAGGAAATGAGTGACAAGTGAGAGGACCCCCTACAGCTCACACCAATGACAGTATGTAGAACAGTAACACAGGCATGTGTCTTTTCTGCAGGTTGTTTGCATTTCTCTCTTACCTCCCCTGTGATGCTAAAAATAAAACCAAAGCATATAAGTTTCACTCCTCGGTTGGCAAACTCAGTGAGGTAGCTTCACCCAAAATTAATAATATATGCCCTAGAGGTGAGAGTATCAAAAGAAACCATGATAATGTTTCCAGGAGTCTGGGCTTTGAGTAGTGTCTCTTCTGATAGACTTTGTAATTAATACTTAATATAACAGAGATATAGGACTCACCTATACCTGTCGTTCAGAAAAGATAGAAATAAACAACCAGGAATAACAAATTCATGCATCTTCTTTGGCAACGAGAGAATGCATTGTTTAGCCTGTCAACATTATAAAAGATACATGATGATGCCATTGTTACCACCTGCTTCATGTTCACAAAGCATCTAATTTATTTACTCTGTATGATAATAGATGCCAAATTTCCTCCTTCTTTGAAAATTAAAATAACTGATAATGACAGATATATTTTCTAAAACTTAATGAGCTGGCTTCATTTTTTTGTTCATGTCAGAGTGTGATGTTATATTGCATTTTTTAATTTACTGACAAACTTCTGCTCATAACTAGATCATTTGAGGGCATGCTTGATTGGAGGCAAACCTTTTTTTTTTTTTTTTTTTTAATACATTATGGATTTGTACAGTTGAGGGCACTTCAACTAGAAACAAGACAGGAATCTGGTGACTAAAACTAGAAGATGAGGTTTAAAGGTTGGTCTCAGAAATAAGGCAGAAGAGAGACAAATATCACTCGACATCACCTATCTATGGAATCTAAAAACATGATAAAAATGAACTTATTTACAAATCGGAAACACAGACTCATGGACAGAAAACAAACCTACAGTTACTAAAGGGGAAAGTTGGAGAGGGATAAATTAGGATTTGGGATTAAAATATACACACTACTATATATAAAATAGATAAGCAACAGGACCTACTGTATAGCACAGAGAACTATATTCAATCTCTCATAACAACTATAAGGGGAAAGTATCTAAAAAGGTGTATATATATGTGTGTGTGTGGGCTTCCCTGGTGGCTCAGAGGATAAAGCGTCTGCCCACAATACGGGAGACCTGGGTTCGATCCCCAGGTTGGGAAGATGCCCTGGAGAAGGAAATGGCAACCCACTTTAGTACTCTTGTCTGGAAAATGCCATGGACAGAGGAGCCTGGTAGGCTACAGTCAGAGGGATTGGAAAGAGTCGTACACAACTGAGCAACTTCACTTCTCATATATATGTGTACATATTATGTACAATATATCTGAATAACTTTCCCATATACCTAAAACTAACAAAACATTATAAATCAACTACCTTTCCATTTTAAAAAATTAAAAAAAAAAAGGAACAAGACAGAAGGTTCCTTATTAGAAATGGAGTGCAGGCACAGTGATGGGAATCTGAGTCTCCCAAATGCTGACCAGGGTTCCTTTCCTTCTCCTGAGTCTGAGTTACATAGAGCCTGAAATGAAAGACAGGAAACACCAGCTGTAGGCAAAGAATAGAGGATCTCATTACAGCGAAATGCCTTACAGTCCGTGTGGTGCCTTCACACTCACAGTGTGTACGCTCGCGTCAGAGCGTCCCCGCTGGCGAGGAGCTGGGGGTCTAGTGAAACAAGATGAGACATCGTGGAGCCGTTGCATTTGGTTCCCTCCTGTTACTCTCTTACTTAATTGTACTTTTTAAATGAATTTTTCCCTGATGAGAAATTTACTGCTCGCTTGAATTACCTCAAAACATCTTGGAAAAATATTAAAATATATAAAAACATGAATAAAATTGGTCATAAATCCTATCACAACTGTTTGTTTTATGCTGAATACATAGATGTATAGTCTTCTTCTGAACAAAAATGGACCTGAATTTCTTACAAAGCTATACATAGTCTTACCATATGTCCAACACCCATGCTTCTAGGATATTTGAAAAACTATAATCCCACAAAAATGTTCATGTGAGTGTTGATAGTAGCTTTGTTCAGAATCACCGAAAAACTGGAAGCATGTAAGCTGCCCTTCAGTGTTGAGTGAACAACCCATAGTACATCTACACAATAAGGTATTATTTAGTGAGAAAAAGAAATGAGCTACTAAGCCATAAAAAACATACATGAGTCTTAAGTGTATGTTGCTCAGTGAAAAAATATAGTCAAAAGGGTACAATACATATGATATCATTCTATCTATATGACATCTGAAAAAGGCTAAAGCATTAAATCAGTGGTTTCCATGGGTTTGAGAGGAAAGGAGGGCTGGGTGAAACACAAGGGAATTTTAAGGGGAGTGAAACTATGCTGTATGATAATGTAATGGTAATAGATACATGACACTATGCATTTATTAAAACTCATAGAACTTTACAACCAGAAGAATGAACTTTAATGTTTTCAAATTAAAAAAAAATTTTTTAAGTGGTCAGGAGATCCCAAGATGGAATATAGACTGACAAAAGAATCTAACAGTATCATATGTATATGAAATAACCTCACTGAAGAGGGAAAGGGATAGGCTGACCTAAGTAACTTTGGAACAGATGGATGGAGACTGTAGGACTAAAAGAAACTTAATGTAAGCATAGTACTCTTTTTTTTTTTTTTTGCAGTGGAGCAAAGAATTAACAATTCTGCACACACTGTTATTAGTGAATCCATGGATGCTGGGTGGTGGAGACAGGTTTCTCACTACTGGAGTGAGAGGTTGCTAGAAGGGACGTGGCTAGAAGCATCCAGTGGCCCTGGATTAGAGCTGGAGACATCAGTGTGAATTAACGTTTAGCCAAATATAGATTTAGATTGGTGAGTGTAGAAATATTGATAGATAAGTGTATGCGTGCATGCTACTTTGCTTCAGTCGTATCCAGCTCTTTGCAACCCCACAGACTGTAGCGTGCCAAGTTTCTCTGTCCATGGGATTCTCCAGGCAAGAACACTGGAGTGGGTTGCCATGCCCACCTCCAAGATATGTGTTCAGTTCAGTTCAGTCACTCAGTCATGTCCGACTCTTTGCGACCCCATGAATCGCAGCTCGCCAGGCCTCCCTGTCCATCACCAACTCCCAGAGTTCACTCAAACTTACATCCATCGAGTCGGTGATGCCATCCAGCCATCACATCCTCTGTCGTCCCCTTCTCCTCCTGCCCCCAATCCCTCCCACCATCAGGGTCTTTTCCAATCAGTCAACTCTTCGCATGAGGTGGCCAAAGTACTGGAGTTTCAGCTTTAGCATCATTCCTTCCAAAGAACACCCAGTGCTGATCTTCAGAATGGACTGTTTGTATCTCCTTGCAGTCCAAGGGACTCTCAAGAGTCTTCTCCCACATCACAGTTCAAAAGCGCAGCTTTCTTCACAGTCCAACTCTCACATCCATACATGACCACTGGAAAAACCATAGTCTTGACTAGATGGACCTTTGTTGGCAAGGTATGTGTATACTAACTTAAAAAGATACACACACAATGTATGGACATGCATGTATTTGTATACATATATGTATATACATGTATTATTGATATATATGAATGTGGAGGTATAGATATGCATGTGTACACACACACACACACACACACACACACACAATTTTCTTGCTCTCTCAGCTGAGGAGACAGAGACAATGACACTCCAGATGCAACAAGCATAGCCAGTATCCTGATCTTATTTCTAGCACCATTCTCCAGAAAAAGGAACCAAGACTTTTTGAACAAATGATTGATTATAGGGCTGGGTGATATGTAAGATGATCCTGGAGCATTTTGTAGTACCCAAATCGGGACGTGCTAACAATATATACACACGATGGTGGGTGTGTAAAAGGGACACAGGAGCCAACTGAAAGAGTTCCCAATGGCTAAAGCTGAAACGATTTAAGCAACAAAATTAATCATGTAGTTTTAGATTGTGCTATTAATCTGGAATTGTCCGCAACGCATTTACTGTATACAAATTATAAAAATAAAGATCCATGAGTTCATACTAACATATATAAGTAATTGAATAAATAAATGGAGAAGAGTTGATAAATCTCATATGCAGAATAATTCCAAATCACTTATGTATTACTCTGCCCTTCAGGAGGCAGAGCATAACTTCCTACTTCTTAAGTGTGGGCTGCGCATTGTGACTTCTTTAGAGAGCATACATTGTGGATATGGAGGAAAAAAGGTAACATTACTCTGGAGAAAACTGACAACCACTACCCTGGCCAGGTGATCAAAATTAACATCCACAGTTTTAAGTTTATGTTCATAACATGTACCCTTGATATGATGTGATAAAAATGACCTCTGTGCTCTTCTTCCTCAAAACCCACAACCTCAGTATTATAAGAAAAAAAATCCGACAAATCCCAGTGGAGGGACAGTCTACAAATTCCCAGTACTCCTCAAAACTCTCAGGGTCATCAAAACCAAAGAGAAACTGTCACAGCCAAGAGGAGCCTAAGGAGACGTGACAACTAAATGTAGTGTTCTGGCTGCACTCCTGGAGCAGGAGAAGGGCACCACTGAAAACAGAAATCCAAATATCACGCCAGTGTTGGTTCACTAGTTGTGACAAATCGTCCTGATGTGAGATGTTACTAATAGGGGAAACCAAACTTAGGTTATATGGGAACGCTTTACTGTTCTCAGCACTTGTCTGTAAATTTTAAACCATTCCCATCATAAAGTTTAAATATAAAAACTGGACATGTCCTAGACTCACTGTGAATATACCATTTGAATATACCATAATATAACTAATAGTTTCAACCAGTCAGTTCAGTCGCTCAGTCGTGTCCAACTTTCTGCGATTCCATGAATCGCAGCACACCAGGCCTCCATGTCCATCACCAACTCCCAGAGTCCACCCAAACTAATGTCCATTGAGTCGGTGATGCCATCCAGCCATCTCATCCTCTGTCGTCCCCTTCTCCTCCTGCCCCCAATTCCTCCCAGCATCAGAGTCTTTTCCAGTCAGTCAACTCTTCACATGAGGTGGCCAAAGTATTGGAGTTTCAGTTTCAGCATCAGTCTTTCCAATGAACACCCAGAACTGATCTCCTTTAGGATGGACTGGTTGGATCTCCTTGCAGTCCAAAGGACTGTCAAGAGGCTCTCCAACACCACAGTTCAAAAACATCAATTCTTCGGTGCTCAGCTTTCTTCACAGTCCAACTCTCACATCCATACATGACCACTGGAAAAACCATAGCCTTGACTAGATGGACTTTTGTTGGCAAACTAATGTCTCTGCTTTTGAATATGCTGTCTAGGTTGGTCATAACTTTCTTTCCAAGGAGTAAGCGCCTTTTAATTTCATTGCTGCAATCACCATCTACCGTGATTTTGGAGNACTCTCAAGAGTCTTCTGCAACACCACAGCTCAAAAGCATCAGTTCATGGTGCTCAGCTTTCTTTATAGTCCAACTCTCACATCCCTACATGACTACTGGAAAAACCATAGCCTTCACTAGATGGACCTTTGTTGACAAAGTAATGTCTATGCTTTTTAATATGCTATCTAGGTTAGCCATAACTTTCCTTCCAAGGAGTAAGCATCTTTTAATTTCATGGCTACAGTCACCATCTGCAGTGATTTTCAAAGCCCCCCAATAATAAAGTCAGCCACTATTTCCATTGTTTCCCCCTCTGTTTGCCATGAAGTGATGGGATCAGATGCCATGATCTTAGTTTTCTGAATGTTGAGCTTTAAGCCAGCCTTTTCACTCTGCTCTTTCATTTTCATCAAGAGGCTCTTTAGTTCCTCTTCACTTTCTGCCATAAGGGTGGTGTCATCTGCATATCTGAGGTTATTGATATTTCTCCCAGCAATCTCGATTCTAGCTTGTGCTTCATCCAGCCCAGCATTTCTCATGATAAGCAGGGTGACAATATATAGCCTTGACATACTCCTTTTCCTATTTAGAACCAGTATGTTGTTCCATGTCCAGTTCTAACTGTTGCTTCCTGACCTGCATACAGGTTTCTCAAGAGGCAGGTCAAGTGGTCTGGTATTCCCATCTCTTTCAGAATTTTCCACAGTTTATTGTGATCCACACAGTCAAAGGCTTTGGCATAGTCAATAAAGCAGAAATAGATGTTTTTCTGGAACTCTCTTGCTTTTTTGATGATCCAGCAGATGTTGGCAATTTGATCTTTGGTTCCTCTGCCTTTTATAAAACCAGCTTGAACATCTGGAAGTTCATAGTTCACATATTGCTGAAGCCTGGCTTGGAGAATTTTGAGCATTACTTTACTAGCGTGTGAGATGAGTGCAATTGTGCAGTAGTTTGAGCACTCTTTGGCACTGCCTTTCTCTGGGATTGGAATGAAAACTGACCTTTACCAGTCCTGTGGCCACTGCTGAGTTTTCCAAACTTGCTGGCATATTGAGTGCAGCACTTTCACAGCATCATCTTTTAAGGATTTGAAATAGCTCAACTGGAATTCCATCACCTCCACTAGCTTTGTTCATAGTGATGCTTCCTATGGTTAGACAGATATTTGCTTATTCAACAGACATTTACCAAGTGCCTGCTCAGCGCCATGCACTGTGTCAGGTGCTAAGGAGTCATAACCGAGTAAAATACAGTCTTAAGCTTTTACAGCCCCCCACTTAGTACACAGGCAAGGGGAATACAGTTGGCTTAGAATACATGGAAGAGAGACCTAACCCAGCCTCAGATAGTCAAGGAAAGCTTCTGGGGAAAGGAAAGGGCATCTCTGATGGATCCTGATGGATGAATAGGAGTTGTTCATCAGGCACTAGTGGGGTTGGGCAAAAGGATCAAGTCCCAGGCTAAGGGAGCAGCGTGTACAGAAATGACAGGTCAAACTATATAAGCTGATTATCGAATGTGGGATCAGAGCACAACAGTCAGATGAGAGATGTCAACACTACCGTCATGAAGCCTTGCAGTGGTGGGGTGGGGGTCTCCACCCTCACTCTGCTGAGTAAGTGGAACGTTGGAATTGGCTGACTTGAAGCATTGCCTTGCCCAGATGATGCCCATTCTCTGACAAGCTTCTCCTCGGTGCCCATCCTTCCTCAGACTGCTGGTGCTGACTCATTGGTGGGTCAGGAAAGTAACTTAGTGGGTCATAATGAGTATTTTAAAAATTAAATGGAACAGCAACCATCAGTGTATATTACACAGAATAAGGGCAATATTGTGAGATTTGATTTCAGATGGATGGATGGGTGGATGAATGGATGGATGGTAACAATAAATGCGAACAAGATGCCTTGTTTTATTACTAACATTGCTGGCTTCATGCAGCCTATGCGGCCACCACCAATCACTCACGAGTTCAGAGACTGCAGAAACGATGTCGTGTTAGGCTCTAGGCCACCTGCATGTTCAAAGTCTGGAGTCAAAGCAAACTTCAGGCTTTCTCTAGTGCATATGTGTGTTTTCTCGAAAAGGTACTTCTTTCTGTGTGTCTCAGTTGGAACCTGGGAAGACACTGTTCTGGTTAATGAAGCATAATTGTGTAACAAACTGTCCCCAAACTCAGCAAGGTGTAGAACAAGACAGTTTTATTAACAGCATGTGGTTTTGTGACTCGGGAATGTAGATGGGGGTCAGCTGAATGATGATTAGCTCTGCATGATGCTGAATGGAGTCGCCCAGCAGGGTCAGCCAGGTGTAGCTGGGCTCCAGGATGGCTCATCCACATGCCTGGGGCCCCAGAAGGGAGAGCCTGGCCCTACCAAGCCCCGATCTCTCCCTGGAGCCGTGGAGCCTCTCCACCCAGCCTTTCCAGCAGGTAGTCAGACTCCTGATGTGGAAGGTCAAGGCTCCAGAGGAAAGAAATGGAAATTCTTAAAAGCTAGGCCCAGATCTGGTGTAGTGATACTTCTGTCAGTCCTTATGGGTCAGGTCAGCTGCAGGCCAACCTGAGCTCAAGGGGAGGGCACGCAGAGTCTCCCCTCTTGATGGGAGGAATGTCAGGGTGCTCGTGGCCATCTGTAACCTGCCACAAGCGTTGCTGTGGATTGCCTGGCGTGCCCTCTGGACCATGACCGTCTGGTTTTGAATCCTACTCCTTGGCTGTGCAACCTCGGGCAAGCCACTCAACCTTTCCGTGCCTCAGATTTCGTACCTACAAAATGGAGATAATGTATACCATCTCCCTCATAGGACTGTTGTGAAGATTCAATGCTTGCAAAATGTAGAGCACAAGGCCCTTCGCTGGGCCTGAAGTCGGTGCTGTGTACATATCAGCTCTTTCTGTTACCATTTCTCCTCATGTTGGCATATTCTTTCTGAAACGTCCGTTGGTACCTTCATTCGGGCCTGCTCCTCTGTTCTTCTCCAAACACTTGAAGGGCCAACAACTCCTTGTGTGCCAGTGGTTCTCCACACAGATTATCAGTGAGAGAGGCAGGGATCAGAATCTTTGGAGGGTGGGAACCTGAGCAGTGCTTTGTCAAGCTCTTCACTTGAAAATCACTCAGCTGTTGGCTGCTGTAATCCATCATTTACTTTGTCCCAAGCCCTTTCCTAAGTGCAGAGATCAGAGTTCGGTGAAGACACAAAACCCCAGCCTTCAAGGGCCTTGTGTCCAAGTGACCGGACGGTTACCAGTCAGGTACCGAAAGACGTCAGAAGTGCTTGGAAGGGAACCAAACAATAGTAAGAGTTGAGGTGTTAGGTTAGAGGAGGATGTTTTTAGATAAAGCATCAGGGATGAACTCTTTGAGCTTTCTAAATTTCTAGAACTTTCCTTTCTTCCTTCACTTCATGAGACATCCTGTCCCTGAAATGGCTCTGCAAGTGGTTAGTCTCGCCCACTAAACATGTAGGCTGTGCTAACATCACAGCCAGGAAGTAAGCTAGCATCCCAGCACGGGGGGCACCAATGCAGGCCCCTTTCTGCTCACTGCACTTATTATGGAGTGACAGGCGCACGTCTCCTAGCTTCCCCCTAGGTTTCATTTCTCATCTGTAAGGTGGAAAAACCCCCAGGTCGTGAGTAGAGCCCAGGGTAGGGCTGGCCACCTCAGAGTCACTTGCTGGAGAAATGGAGCCTGATGGAGGAATAATCAGAGTGAAGAGAGGGGTGCAGAGGATGGCCCGGAGGGCTTGCCTGTAGACTCGGTGGGAGGTTCCCGGGGGCGGCAAACACCGGGTTGAGGAGGAAGATGGGCAGGGATGACGAGTCACAAGTGCAAGCTGACCACCGGAATGTCTCCAGTGCCCCATGGCCTGGCCTGTGCATGAGGAAACAGCAATACTTTTTCATTAAAAGGCCCAGTCCTTAGCACAGAGAGCAGCGCTTAATGCAGAGAAGAACGGCACCAGGGTTCACAGTCCAGGTGTTAAAGTGAAAGTGTTAGTCACTCAGTCATGTCTGACTCTTTGTGACCCCATACCCCACCAGGCTCCTCTGTCCTTGGGATTCTCTGAGCAAGAATACCGGGGTGGGTTGTCATTTCCTCCTCCAGGGGATCTTCCCCACCTAGGGATCAAACGCAGCCCTTCTGAGCTGCCAGCAGATTCTTTCCCGTCTGAGCCAAGGGAAGCCACACAGTCCAGGGGGCTCTTAGTAATTACTTAACTCCAGTAACGCTGCCAGATTCCCACACACCTGGGAGTCCTGGAGTTAATCACTCCCATCAGTCAGTCAGCAATAGGCCTTTTGTCACCTAGAAAATAAAGTCCAAGGTCTGCAGCATGGCACTGGCCTCTCTCTCTTTCCTGCCTCCTCTGCTGCTTCACCCCAGTGTACTCTCTCCTGCGGTTCATTTCTACTCTGCTCCGTACTCTGTCCCTACCC
This sequence comes from Oreotragus oreotragus, assembly GCA_006410675.1. Taxonomy (NCBI): domain Eukaryota; kingdom Metazoa; phylum Chordata; class Mammalia; order Artiodactyla; family Bovidae; genus Oreotragus; species Oreotragus oreotragus. Next base: position 196,506 of record SJYX01010278.1, read on the forward strand.
CGCGCCTCCCTGTCCATCCCCGCAGAACTGATCTCTGCTGTTTGTGCTGCCTCCCTGACCCTGTAGCACAGTATGCCTTTCGTTTTCACTGAACGACAGTCCTGAGTGGGGGAAGGATGCATTGCTCACCACGAGCCTCCTCTGCTCTCTCTGCTTCACCAGGTACCAGCTCCTCGATCGATGTCTGTGGATTTAATTATTTAGGAAGCATCTGCTGTAGGACAGACCTTGTAAACAAAACAAATGCGTTGACAGGTGGCACCGGCAACCTAATAGCAGAGATGGTGGGGAGCGCACAGGTGCACGTGTAGGGCAGAGTATAAAGGCACAGCATACATATTAGCAGCAGCGCGTCCCCTTAAGTCCCTTTTGAAAGTGTTCCCATAGCTCCGAGCCCTCGCCTTCATCACTGCGTGTCACACCGCACCAAAGTCACCTGTTCACGTGGGTGGAGGCCTCCCCACACAGTGAACTGAGGAACATGGAATGTGACTGCTCTGGTTTCTATGCCCGGTTCCTGGCCCTTGCTCAGAATTCAGTAAATGTTTCTGGAATGAATAGAGCAGCTTATCACCGAGAAATGTCACTCTTCAATACCTTGTCTTCTGTCAGAGGCTGTCTCATTTCATTTATTGCTCCTGAAATGCTGGTAGGCTTTTTTCCATTTCCCTTTTCTCTTAAGGCTAATATTCTGAATATCGCACTAACGGTCCTTGAGTTTTCCCTTTGAATCCTGGATAAAGGCCTGGAAGAACAGCGGAACATTTAAGTGCCCGCGCCCTCTGTGTTAGGGTCAAAGCTTAGATCTCTTTCAGATGCTCAAAAGGCACTAGTTTTAAACCTGGTCTCTATCAGTGGGTTTCAGATTGTTATTGTGAATGAAAGACTGCCTTTAAGATGTGAGCAGAGAGACCTGGCACGTCAGACGAAGGTACACCCCAGTGTGATGACTCATGATGTGATGTGGCAGGTGGGAAATCTTAAAAGATCACTATTTCCTCATAAACCCAGCTGCAGAGATCAGATGTGGAGCTGGGTGGGGCTGGAGGTGGGGCTGTATGTGATAGGGGTGGAGGAAGGAGCTTCAGGAAAACAGCAGCTGTGAAGGGAAAGGATCTGAGTGCCTACAAGAAAGGTTTGCAGGCACCTTAGATTCTGGGTTATTCAACTGTATTTTCCAACTTGCTTTTCCTGCAGGCCCACCTGTATTCTGTCCATTTGGTTTCCTTTAGTTCCCCATCTTACCCCCCAAAGAGTAGGCAGAGAGCTAGAGAGAAAGGAGAAAGTCTCAAATCTGTTGACTATTTTATGAGGAACTCAGTTTCTTTGTGAGGGATTGGAGGGGCACAGGGAAGGGATGAGTGTCTCTGGTAGCTCGGCTGGCAAAGAATCCACCTGCAATGCAGGAGACCCCTGTTCACTTCCTGGATCAGGAAGATCCCCTGGAGAAGGAACGGGCTACCCACTCCAGTCTTCTCGGGCTTCCCTGGTGGCTCAGATGGTAGAAGAACCCACCCACCTGCAATGCAGGAGACCTGGGTTTGATCCCTGGGATGGGAAGGTCCCTGAAGGAGGGCATGGCAACCCACTCTGGCATTCTTGCCTGAAGAATCCCATGAATAGAGGAGCCTAGTGGGCTACAGTCCATGGGGTCACAGAGTCAGACACGACTGAACGGCTAAGCACAGCACAGCAGCACAGTGAGACGGAATGGAAGAATAAAACTATTAAAATCAAGGTTTGGGATCGTTCATTATTTTGACTATCCTTGCTTTTTCCTCTTTCTAAAAACAAACCAAAACAAAACAAAAGCAAACCTTACAAGGTAATGGAGAAGCCATAGGTCCTGTTTCTGCCAGGATACCTTGTTCAAAGTGAGGTCCTGGTTCAAGGTGAGGATACCTTGAACAAGCCACTTCCCTTCTCTAGGGCTCAGTTTCTCTGTCTGTAACACAGGAGCAAGGATAACAGATCCACAAGAAGTGTGCCCTCCCATTCTGAGCCCAGGGCAGACATGTGCAGAGTGGATTATGGTCTTCTTGCCCAGTGAGCCAGACTGGGCTTTGAAATCCTTCCTGACGGGACTCAAAGGGGCCATTCCCAGTTGATGAGAAGGAGTCAGCACTTAGGATGCAACCTGCTGCCTGTTCCTAACTCTCATTCTGAAATTCTGTCGCTCAAACCATGGGTTCCTTATCAGCGAGACTGTGGGCCCCCACTGCGGGAAGAACTTGTTGATGAATGGCAAGTGTAAGCTAAATTTCGCAAGGTGTCTTCTGCTTGGGGGTGTGGACGAGGTCACAACACCAGCAGTCATCTAAATGTCTCTGGCTCTTGCCTCCATCCACTCCCATCCCCAGCATCCTGCAGAATCCCCAAACCACCCAGGGATTTCTGACAGCCCCAGTAAGGATCTCAGCGTTGCTCAAGAATTGGGATTTCTTGTCATTCCATAGCAGTCCCCCTCCCTCACATCCATGGCTTGAGAAGTCACCTGTCCCAGGCTCACCAGGCCACCTGGCTCAGACCCTGGCTCCTGGTGCATCTCCAGCTGCAAAACCCCAAAACTGTGGAAGCTGCCTTGCTTGCCTTCCACGTCTCACCATCCCAGAACCACACTGTCCTAGAAGATGCTCCGTCACAGACTTGGAGTCTTGCTGTGTGGTTCCTGGCCTCCCTTGTGGAAACGGGACCTCTGGTTTGCCCTGCAGCATCTTGCTCCATAGCACTCAGACACAGGCTAGCGGGACTGGGGAAAGACATCACATCCTCTTCTCTCCTACATCAAATGTCCTCCCGCCTCTTCCCTCATCTGGTGGTGATGGTGGGAGGTCGGGGAGACTCCACCTGGGACCACCCTCCAGTTCACCAGGCGCAGCCCAGTAATGTTTGGATTTCAGTTTTGTCTCAAAGTAGGATGCCTACTGGGCTTCCCCAGTGGTTAGTAGTAAAGAATCCGCCTGCGATGTAGAAGACGCGGCAGGAGCTGCAGGTTCACCCTCTGAGTTGGGAAGATCCCCTGGAGAAGGAAATGGCAACCCACTCTAGTATTCTTGCCTGGAGAATCCCATGAACAGAGAGGCCTGGTGGGCTACAGTCCATGGGGTCACAAAAAAGTTGGACAAGACTTAACAGCTAAACAACAACAGGATGCCTATTATGCAAGTAACATTTAACAGGAATCAGAACAGAATCTGGCTCATGGTCCCTAAAGCACCATTTAAAGCATAAAGTGAGAGATGAGTTGAGGTCTAGCGAGTCAGACAGCTTTGACTGGACAACCTCTCCTTAGTAGGACCCAGAAAACTGTATATGTGTCTGGTTAATGTTGCTGCCTCCCAAGTGGGGGGTGTGTGTGTGTGTGTGTGTGTGTGTTTAGGTGCCATTGGCTTTATCTTTAAGACCTGACAATCTCACATAAAATCAAAGCCAAGCCTAGCACTGATGGTAAGTATCTCAGAGGTCACATAAGGAACAGATCAGTGTGGACTCACAGCACAGTCTTTAGGGAAGGGAGTGGCCTTGGGAGACAGTGAGGCTCAGAATAAACAGAAGGCAAAGTGGAAGGCATCCCCAGGAACAGGGGAAATAGCCTAAGTGAAAGCACAGGGATGGAATCATTCAAGGATAACGTTGAACCCAGCCTGATAGGAGCATGAGGTGCTAGTTGGAGATCTCAGTAGTGGACGTTAGATTGCATCAGTCGGATGGAGTGAGTCTGGGGAGAGACCTAAAAGTTGAACAAAGATGTTTGAATTTGATGCAGAGACCATAAGGAAACATTTCTGACAGTCTGTCTAAAGGGGTATTTGGGAAGATTAATCTGGCAAGGGTTTACAAGAGAAATTGGAGAGGGAGAAAGCATCTGAGAGATTAGTTTAAAAGGCTCTTATGTGATTCGTCCCTCAAGGAGTTTTAGATTTAATAAGAAAATATGGCCCAACGTGTATTGTACACATTATTGAAACAAGTATGTGCCTTCTCTAAAAAATATTTTTAAGTAGACCTATTTTATTTTTTGAAGAGGTAGTAACAGCCACATGACTCTTAAATCCAAACAATACAGAGGCATACAGTGAAAGGTTTTGCTCTCGCCTGTTCCCATCTGTCCCCTTCCCATCAAACACAATATGTCCACAGCACCACCACTCTAAGATATTTTCATGACCTCCTTGTGTATCCAAGAGTTGCTTTGTGCAAACTCAAGGAAATACTAATGCGTATTCTTATCTTCTTTCTTAAAAATAAAAAAGGTAACATGCATCTCTGGATTTTGCTTTTCTCACTTGATAATAGATCTTGAAGATTTTTCCACATCGTTCTTCTTGTCAGCTACATGGTATTCCATTATATGTAGAATCAGACCCTTATTGATGGATGTGTGTATTTTAATAATCTTTCACTGTTACAGATGATGCTGCAAAAAAACAGTTTGCCCTTATATCATTTTGTATATGTGTCTGTATAACCATAGAATACATTTCTGTAAATGGGCTCACTGCATCAAAGTCTACATATATTTATAACTTTCATAGAGATTGAGAATTATCCTCTTTGGGAAGTAGTACAACTTTTCATTCTTGTCTGCAATATCTGGGATTGCCTGCTTCCCCACAGCCTTGCCAACACAGCGGGATACCACTTTGGGGGCTTTTCTAGTCTATTGGGTAAAATCTTTGTGCAGCTCTAATTTGCTTTTCTCTTATTATGAGTGAGGTTGAGCAACTTTTCATATGTTCTTGGGCCCAGTGGATTGATTTTATGCTCCTTCTTCAGGGACTGACTTCATCATTTCTCTATGCTTCCTAGAGCTTTCCCCAGTGCCTTGCTACAAAGTAGGTTTTCAGTCAAAATTTGTAAATCCAATAAATGTTTGTATGAATGAGTAGATAAATGATTGCATAAATGCTTGTACTATTGGAGTTGTAAATCTTCAGTTAGATATGATTCTTCCCTCAAGCAGCATAAGATGTGATAAACTCACAGAGAAGATTTAAAGCAATGTGTGTATGTTCAGATATTACATGCAATATTCTAAGAGTGAATAATTATTTGCCTCAAGCTGAAAAGTGGAGACTCTTATATGAAATACCTGGTTTATCCCCAGAAAAGTGAGGGACTTGAGGGGAAAGGAATTCTCTTTCTCATGGTTTCTGGTTCACTTAAAGATTTGATTTAAAGAGTGTTTTAGAGCTGGTATGATTAAGTGGATTCCATAGAACTAGCTAAAAATCAGGACAAACAAATAAGGCTCCTTCCAGCTTCATTCTTCCTCAGAACCCACCCCAAACTCAGCTCCTGTGGCCATGAAGACTGTCACTGGCTGGAGTTTCAAGCTTGCTTTCTTCGTTTCCCTGTTGTCTCTATGCATTCCCACAGCAGAATATCATAAGCCACAAGCAAAGCACATTTTGATCGTTTGTCTGTTTGATTGTTTGTTGCTTTGACTTTCATGGAATTCCATTCTCCAGCAACACATGTGCCAACTGTCTGTTCTATACTATCTTCAGTCCAAGAGAAGCCACTGCTAGGTAAGGGATAAGAGTAATTGTCGGCAAGACCACAGAACTTTCCATGGTACACTGTTACCTGAAGTGACTTTCCTAACAGCTGTGCCCAAAGTTAAGCCCATCCCCCAAAAGAAGCATAAATCCCTCCACCAGCTCGTTAAGGCCTCCACGCCTCCTCAGAGAGTGAGACTTGCCTCGACAGTTACAGGGAGCTCTCCTAAAGCAGAGCCCAGCCCAGAATACAAGATCAGGCCAAGCCAGGGACTGGGCCAGGGGTGACAGCCACACTAAGGATCAGTGAGTCAGAAACGGGGCCGGAAAAGAATGAGAAGGCAGACCTGAAATTCAGGTTAAGGCCCCAATTCCAGACCCTCTGTAACTGAAAATAATCCTAAAAAATACTGTCAGGGGACCTAGGAAAATAATGTGAATGGGATTCTACTTGATGTTTTAGTTCCATTGATAGAGATTAACAGGTTAAAAATCAGGACATTTGGAAAATTAAGATACTGGCAGACTTACTACCATTGGTTCTTTTCCTTTCTCTTGTCCCTTTGGTGAGGGGAGGGGGTGTGTGTGTGTGTGTATGTGTTTAAATGACCAGTCAAGAAGAAACAGTCTTAACATATGTTAGCATTTAAGAGTCTATCCCACACATCTGTGTTCACTGTGTCATTTCCTGCCCCCAGCACTCTTATAATCACTCTTATCTCCACCACCCACCCATTTTGTAGACAAGGAGGAGTCAGGAGAGGTTGAATGACTTGCCCAGCGTCACACAATTCATAAAGAAGAGCCAGGACTTTGACTTGAGACTTCTGAACCCAAAACCAGGGCTCTTTCCAGGATTCAGTCCTTAGCTCGTTGAAATTAGTTTAAGGGAAGGAATCGTGGCACTGAGAAATGCAGGAGAAGAAGCTAATCTCTATCAACATAAGAAAGTGATGGAATAGTGACTGAAAACTTCCCTAATCCAGGGAAGGAAACAGACATACCAGTTCAGAGGGTTCCAAATAAGATGAATACAAAGAGATACACACCAAGGCATGTTATAATTAAGACAGTAAAAATTTAAGGATAAAAAGAGAACCCTAAAAACGGCAAGAGAAAGAAAAAAGTGTTACAAATAAGAAAAATCCTGTAATACTATCATAAGATTTTTCATCAGAAACCTTACAGTACAGAAGGGCATGGCATGATGTAGTCAAAGTGTTGTAAAGAATAAATTTCCAACCAAGAATTCTCTACCCAGAAAGATTATCATTCAGAACTGAAGGAGAGATAAGCAAAAGCTAAATGAATCCATCACCACTAAGCCAGCCGTACAAGAAATGTTACAGTGACTTCTTTAAGCAGAAAACAAATGGTACTGATTAACAATAAGAACCATCCAAAAGTAAATATATCTCACTGGAAAAGGTAGATATTTAATAAAAACAGTGTAAAAAGTCAGAATGAATGTTAAAAGGCAAAAGTAGTAAAAATTAACTGAAATTACAATAATTGTTCATGAGATACATAAAATAGGAAGATATAAAATGTATCATCAAAAGTAGTAAGTAAAAAGACAAACTTTGGAATATATTAAAATTTAAGTTGTTATCAACTTAAAACAGACTAGTATTTATATATGCAGTATATGTGACTTCATGGTAACACGAGGAAAAAACTTACAGTAAATGCACAGAAGGAAAAAAAAATGAGAATTAAACATGACACAGAAGAAAACCACCAACAAACAATGGAAGAAAGAGAAAGAGGGCAGAGTAGACAGGAACCACAAAAACAGGCAGGAAACAACTGACAACATGGCAGTGAGTACATGCCTACCAGTCATCAGTTTAAATGTGAATGGACTAATGGAGAGAGTGGCGTGGAAGCACACACACTACCATATGTAGAATGGATAGCCAGTGGGAATTTGCTGTATGACTCAGGGAACTCAAACCAGGGCTCTGTGACAACCTGGAGGGTTGCGATGCGAGGCAGGTTCAAAAGGGAGGGGACATATGTATACCTATTGGCTTAGAGCTCACCATTCAGAAAATGAAGATCATGGCATCCGGTCCCATCACTTCATGGGAAATAGATGGGGAAACAGTGGAAACAATCTCAGACTTTATTTTTTGGGGCTCCGAAATCAATGCAGATGGTGACTGCAGCCATGAAATTAAAAGACGCTTACTCCTTGGAAGAAAAGTTATGACCAACCTAGACAGCATATTCAAAAGCAGAGACATTACTTTGCCGACTAAGGTCCGCCTAGTCAAGGCTAAGGTTTTTCCTGTGGTCATGTATGGATGTGAGAGTTGGACTGTGAAGAAGGCTGAGCACCAAAGAATTGATGCTTTTGAACTGTGGTGTTGGAGAAGACTCTTGAGAGTCCCTTGGACTACAAGGAGATCCAACCAGTCCATTCTGAAGATCAGCCCTGGAATTTCTTTGGAAGGAATGATGCTGAAGCTGAAACTCCAGTACTTTGGCCACCTTATGAGAAGAGTTGACTCATTGGAGAAGATTCTGATGCTGGGAGGAATTGGGGGCAGGAGGAGAAGGGGACGACCGAGGACGAGATGGCTGGATGGCATCACGAACTCGATGGACATGAGTTTGAGTGAACTCCAGGAGATGGTGATGAACAGGAAGGCCTGGCGTGCTGCGATTCACGGGGTCACAAAGAGTCAGACACAACTGAGCGACTGAACTGAACTGAACTGAACTGATGGCTCATCCATGTTGATGTATGGCAGAAACCAACACAATGTGGCAAAGCAATTATCCCTCAGCTGAAATTAAATAAATTTTTAGAAATGTAAATGGGCTAAGTTCACCAGTCAAAAGGCCATTCAAGTGCTTGAATGGATGAATACAAACAAGACCCACCTGTACGCTGCCTACAAGAGACTCACTTCAGAAGTAAAGGCATAGATACACTGAAGGTGAGGGATGGAAAAACACATTCCGTGCAAGTGGCTCTGCTCTCCTTAGCAAGGCCTGCCCTCAGGAGAAACTCTTTAACCAGAACCTAACCTGCTGGGGTTTTATCAGTCTAACTCACCTAGGGGAGGAAAATAAACAACTCCAGCTGACTCTAGCCTTCCATGTGGGAAAAGGGAACTATCCAACTCGAGCCTATTATAGATATTCTGTCCCATCTAAGGGTGTGTAGAGGAGAGGTGTGGACTGAGAAACATGTGTAAGGATCACAGCCCAGAGGCATAGGCTCACTGAAAGTCTGAGACCTAATCACAGGAGTACAAAATGCTTCCCTCTTCCCACCCTCTCCCACACAATACCATACAGTACTAAAGGCTTATTTCTAGCAGTTCCTTTTGCCCAGTACATCATATCTGGTTATCAAGAAAAAAAATTACAAGATGTATGAAAAAGCAAAACAGACAAACAAGAGCAGCAACAAAAAAGAAAACCAGACTGAAGAGACAAAACAAGAATCAAAACTAGACTCAGATATAGGCAGGCGTGCTGGAATTATCAGACCAGGGGAAAAAAAACTTTGCCCCAGTGTTCATCGCAGCACTGTTTGTAATAGCCAGGACAAGGAAGCAACCTAGATGTCCATCAGCAGACAAATGGATAAGAAAGCTGTGGTATATAGACACAATGAAATATTACTCAGCCATTAAAAAGAATACATTTGAATCAGTTCTAATGAGGTGGATGAAACTGGAGCCTATTATACAGAGTGAAGTAAGCCAGAAAGGAAAACACCAGTACAGTATACTAACGCATATATATGGAATTTAGAAAGATGGAAATGATAACCCTGTATGCCAGATGGCAAAAGAGACACAGATGTATAGAACAGTCTTTTGGATTCTGTGGGAGAGGGCGAGGGTGGGATGATTTGGGAGAATGGCATTGAAACATGTATATTATCGTATGTGAAATGGACTGCCGGTCCAAGTTCGATGCATGATACAGGGTGCTCAGGACTGGTGTGATGGGATGACCCAGAGGGATGGGATGGGGAGGGATGTGGGAGGGGGGTTCAGGATGGGAAACATATGTACACCAAAGGCTGATTCATGTAAATGTATGGCAAAACCAATACAATATTGTAAAGTANTGAGTGTATATATGTTCTGTCTCTTATACACATCTAAGTATGGTGTGGGGGGGGGACGGGGGAGGGGGATTCAGGATTGGGAACATGTGTACACTGTGGCAGATTCATGTTGATGTGTGGCAAAACCAATACAGTATTGTAAAGTAAAAATAATAATAATAAATAAATTAATTAATTAAATAAAAAGAAAAAGCCAATATTCCCTTGCTGAAATATGTTGTTGAACAATACCCACATATACACATATAAATATTTGAATAATTAAGCAATAACATGATTTTTAGCTAATTTCATGTTTAGGGACACAGACTGACAGAGAAAGACGTGAGATTGAAGATCTGCCCTAGTTAGCTGTGTATACTTGAGTAAATTATTTTTCTACTCTGAACTGCTATCTCTGTTCTGTGTATAACTATTTTCTGAATAATTGCCCATGCTCACACACTACAGAACACAACTCCTCTTCAGCCTTACCCAGTTTTNAGATGTGTATAAGAGACAGGTGTATACTTGAGTAAATTATTTTTCTACTCTGAACTGCTATCTCTGTTCTGTGTATAACTATTTTCTGAATAATTGCCCATGCTCACACACTACAGAACACAACTCCTCTTCAGCCTTACCCAGTTTTTTGGAGACCATAAGAATGTCTCAAATGTGCTTACAAAGACAATTCTTATATTCTTTGCCTCCAGTCTTGCCATGATTTGGTAACATTGCAGAAAAAAAAGAAAAATGATTTTGGTGGGGTTCCAGCTGGTGCCCTCTGTAGGACACTGTCTTCTCCCATTACTCCTCATTTTAGCTCCCTCTTCTTTACGTGCCTCCATCTCTATGGAAAATCAGTTAAATTGAGTTGGTACCCAAAGGCTTCAGTCCACTGGGTCTTCAATAAAACCAGACCCCGAGTTCCATCTGAGGTCTAGTCAGGACCCATAACAGGGTATAAAACTAGTATAAGAATTCATATTGTGGAAGCTTGTGTGAAGACTTATGAGATGATTTATGTACAATTATTACATTTCTTCTGTTCCAAACACTGCAACAGGTACTTATATGCAATATTTAAGAACTTATATAGTGTTAACATATTTATAACCTATACAGTGAAAGCTATGCAGCACTACTCTTTTGCCCAGTTCACAGATGAAGGCACTAAAAGAGAAATTTGAATAAATGAAACAAGCCAGAAACTAATCAAACCAGATTTGAAAACTTGTCTGCTGTCATCAACATATATATATTGCTGAAACAACATAGCAATTTCCTTTCCCTCTCTCTTTCTTTTTCTCTCTCTGTAGTTATCTGTCTCAAAATGTCTGATCCAATAGATCTAACAATGCAAGAAGGTGGGACAAGAAAGCTGAATTTGGGCCTGGGGGTGGGCAGAGGGGCGTGGTCAGGGTCGGCCTGCAGTGCTGATCCAAGCAGCGCCTCCCAGTTTTTCCCCAGGACCTCCTTGGCTGGGTCCAGCTTTATCTAGGTAGCCAGGACAGCTGGCAGTTCGAGCATAATGAGGGGCACTGTGTGCTATTGAGAAGGGAGGGGTGAAAGAGAATGTTTGCTTTAGCAATCTTAATCTGCCAAGTGCTTACTAAGGGCAAAGCCTTTGTTGTTCAGTTGCTAAATCCAGCCTCTTTGCGATCTCATGGAATGCAGCAATCCTGGCTTCCCTGTCCTTCACCATCTCCCAGAATTTGCTGAAACTCATGTCTATTGAGTTGGTGCTAAAGGCACTGTTCTGAGCGGTTCATTCATTCATTTAATCTGCAAAATAACTCTAGGGAGTGAGTAAATTAGTTTTCCCGTGGTTAAACAGGAGATGGCAAGAGTGAACATTGACATTTTAGGAATCAGTGAACTAAAATGTACTGGAATGGGTGAATTTAATTCACATGACCATTATATCTACTGTAGGCAAGGATCCCTTAGAAGAAATGCAGTAGCCATCATAGTCAACAAGAGTCCTCAGTGCAGTACTTGGATGCAATCTCAAATCGACAGAATGATCTCTGTTCATTTCTGAGGCAAACTATTCAATATCACAGTAATCCAAGTATATGCAATGACCAGTAATGCTGAAGAAGATGAAGTTGAATTGGTCTATGAGGACCTAAAAGACCTTCTAGAAATAACACCCCAAAAGCTGTCCTTTTCATTATAGGGGACTGGAATATAAAAGCAGGAAGTCAAGAGATGCCTGGAATAACAGGCAAATTTGGCCTTGGAGTACAAAACAAAGCAGGGCAAAGGCTAACAGAGTTTTGCCAAGGGAATGCACTGGTCATAGCAAACACCCTCTTTCAACAACACAAGAGAAGACTCTACACATGGACATCATCAGATGGTCAATACTAAAATCAGATGGATTATATTCTTTGCAAGTAAAGATGGAAAAGCTCTATATAGTCAGCAAAAACAAGGCCGGTAGCTGACTGTGGCTCAGATCGTGAACTCCTTATTGCCAAATTCAGATTACATTGAAGAAAGTAGGGAAAACCACTAGACCTTTTAGGTATGACTTATAATTAATCCTTTACGATTACACAGTGGAAATGACAAATAGATTCAAGGGGCTAGGTCTGATAGACAAAGTGCCTGAAGACATATGGAAGTAGTTTCATGATATTGTACAGGAGGAAGCGATCAAGACAATCCCCAAGAAAAAGAAATGCAAAAAGGCAAAATGGTTTTCTGGGGATGCCTCAAAAACAGCTGAGGAAAGAAGAGAAGCTAAGGTGTAGGAGAAAAGGAAAGATATATCCATTTGAATGCTAAGTTCCAAAGAATAGCAAGGAGAAATAAGAAAGCATTCCTCAGCAATCAATGCAAGGAAATAGAGGAAAACAATAGAATAGGAAAGATTAGAGATCTTTTCAAGAAAATGAGAGATACCAAGGGAATATTGCATGCAAATGGCAAAACCAATACAATATTGTAAAGTAATTAGCCTCCAATTAAAATAAATAAATTTATATTGAAAAATAAAAATAAATTAAAAAAACTTTGATTAATAGTCTAAGGAATTCTAAGCCCTCTAATGATTAAAATAGACCATATGCAAGAACAGAGGGGAAATGTAAGAAGATAGATGGGAGTTCTAAGGGAGAATTTTTTTTTAATGCTGGAGATTTTAAGACTGCAGCAGAAATAAAGAATGTCTGATGGGCTCACTAGTAAACGGATTATGGCTGAAGAATCTCTTAGCTTGTAGATATCGCAATAGAAACCTTTAAAATTGAAAAGGAAAAAGAAAAAGAAAAACAAAGACTGGGGAAAAAAAATAGAACATCCAAGAACTGTGGGTCAACTACAAAAAGTGTACCATTTGTGTGATGAAAATACCAGAAGGAAAAGAGAGAAAGGAATGGAAGAAGCATAAGAGGCAATAATGACTTGCTGCTGCTGCTGCTGCTAAGTTGCTTCAGTCGTGTCCGACTCTGTGCAACACCCTAGACGGCAGCCCACCAGGCTCCGCCGTCCCTGGGGTTCTCCAGGCAAGAACACTGGAGTGGGTTGCCATTTCCTTCTCCAATGCATGAAAGTGAAAAGTGAAAGTGAGGTCGCTCAGTCGTGTCTGACTCTGTGTGACCCCATAGCCGGCAGCCCACCAGGCTCCCCTGTCCCTGGGATTCTCCAGGCAAGAGTACTGGAGTGGGATGTCATCGCCTTCTCCAAATAATGACTTAGACTCCCTCAAATTTAATGCCAAACACGAAAGCACAGATCTAGGAAACTCAGAAAACAGTACATAGGATAGCTTCCCAGGTGGCTCAGACAGTAGAGAATCTGTCTGCAATGCAGGAGATCCGGGCTTGATCCCTGGCTCGGGAAAACCCCCTGGAGAAGGGAATGACAATCCACTCCATCCAGTATTCTTGCCTGGAGAATCCCATGGACCGAAGAGCCTGGCAGGCTACAGTCCACAGGGTCGCAAAGAATCGGACACAACTGAAGCAAGTTAGTGTGCATACGATAAATTCCAGGAAAACTACCCCTAGGCATATTATTTTCAAATGGCAGAAAGTCAGAGATAAAGAAAAACTCCTCGAAGAATCCCAGGGGGAAGGGGGAACATTTTACCTGTAGAAGAACAAAGATAAGAATTACATTTGATTTCTCTTCGGAAACCTTAAAAACAGGAAGAGAGTAGAGTGAAATTATTTAAGTGTTGTGAGAGAGGGGAAAAAAACAGCAACCTAGAATTCTGTGCTCTATGAAATTATCCTTCAAAAGTAAAAGAGAAATAAAGACTTTCTCAGACAAACAAACACTGAGGGAATTTGTTGTCAGTAGATGCGTCTTGAAAGAAACATTAAAAGAATTTTTTTCGAGAGAAGGAACATTATATAGGTCAGAAACTCAGATGTTCATAAAGAAAGGAAGAACATTGGAGAAGGAATTGGTGATGGTAAAAAAAAAAAAAGAAAGAAAGAAAACTTACTGTTGATCTGTGGTCAGTGATCTTTGATATTACTATTGTAATTATTTGGAGGCCCCATAGACCATGCCCACATAAGACAATGAATTTAATTGATAAATATTGTGTGTGTTTTATTTGCTTTACCAGTCATTCCCCTGTCTCTTTAACTCTCCTTTCCCTATTCCATGAGATAAAACAATATTGAAATTAAGCCAGTTAATAAACCTACAATAGCTTCTATGTGTTCAAATGAAAGGAACACCTTTCATTTTAAGCAGAAAGCTAGAACTTATTAAGCTTAGTGAGGAAGGCATGTTAAAAACTGAAATAGGCCTAAAGGTGGGCCATTTGCACCAAAACAACTAGCCAAGTTGTAAATGCAAAGAAAAAATTCATGGAGGAAGATGAAAAGTGTTGCTCCAGTGAACACAAGAATGATAAGAAAGCAAAATGTATTGTTGATTTGGAGAAAGTTCTAGTGATCTGAATAGAATGTCAGACCAATTACAATATTTCCTCAGTTCAGTTCAGTTCAGTACAGTCGCTCAGTCGTGTCCAACTCTTTGTGACCCCATGAATCCCAGCACGCCAGGCCTCCCTGTCCATCACCAACTCCTGGAGTTCACTCAGACTCACGTCCATCGAGTCAGTGATGCCATCCAGCCTAATCCAGATCAAGCCCATATTTCTCTTCAGTTCTAGAAGGCTGAGAGAAGTGAGGAAGCTACTGAAGCCAAGTCTGAAGCTAGCAGGCATTGGTTCATGATATGTAAAGGATAAAGCTATCTCCATAACAAAGTGAAGCAGCAAGTGTTGATGTATAAGCTGCAGCGAGTTATTCAGAAAATCTGGCTAAGATAGTTAATTAAGGTGGCTACAGTAAACAACAGATTTTCAGTGTGGATGAAACAGCCTTATAATGGGAAAAGACACCATCTAGGACTTTCATTGCTAGAGAGAAGTCAGTGCCTGGCTTCAAAGCTTCAAAGGACATGCTGATTCTCTTCTTAGGGGTTAATGCATCTGGTGACTTAAAGTTGAAGCCAATATTCATGTCCCATTCTGAAAATATTAAGACCTTAGGAATTATGTTAAATCTACTTTGCCTGTGCTCTCTGTAAATGGAACAACAAAGCCTGGATGATAGCACATCTGTTTACAACATGGTTTACTGGATATTTTAAGCTCACTGTTGAGACCTACTGCTCAAAAAAATTTTTTTAAGATTTCTTTCAAAATATTACTGCATTAACAATGCACCTGGTAACCAAAGAGCTCTGAGTGAGATATCCAGTGAGATTCGTATTATTTTCATGCCTGCTAATATGACATCCATTCTGCAGCCTGTGGATCAAGGAGTAATTTTAACTTTCAGGTCTTCTTCTTTAAGAAATACATTTCAGAAGTCTATAGCTGCCATAGATGGTTATTCCTCTGATGAATCTGGGCAAAGTAAATTGAAAACTTTCTGGAAAGGAGTCACCGTTCTAGATGTCATTAAGAACATTAGTGCTTCATAGGAAGAGCTCAAAATACCAACATTAACAGAAGTTTGGAAGCAGTTGGTTCCAGCCCTCATCCTCATGTATGACTCTGAGGGGTTCAAGACTTCAGTGGAGGAAGTAAGTAACTACAGAGGCAGTGGAAATAGAAAGAGGACTCAAATTCAAATTGGAGCCTGAATGTGTAACTGTATTACTACAATCTCATGATAAAACTTTGTTGAATGAAGAGTTGCTTCTTGTTGATGAGCAAAAAAAGTGATTTCCTGTGCTGGAATCTACTCTTGTGAAGATGATGTGACAATTGCTCAAATCACAACAGAGGATTTCGAATATTACATAAACTTGGTTGATAAAGCAGTGGCAGGATTTAAGAGGATTGACTCTAATTGAGAAAAAAACTCTACTGTGGGTAAAATGCTATCAAACAGCATTGGCTGCTACAGACAAATCATTCATAAGAGGAAGAGTAAATCTATGCAGCAAACTTCCTTCTTGTCTTTTTTTTAATAAATTGCTACAGTCACCCCAGACTTCAGCAACTGCCACCATGATCAGTCAGCAGACATCAAATGGAAGGCAAACCCTCCCCCAGCAAGAAGATGACTATTTGCTGAAGAATCATGATGTTTAGCATTTTTTAGCAACAAAGTATTGTTCAGTTAAGATATGTTGTTGTTTAGTCGCTAAGTCGTGTCCAACACTTTGTGACACCACGGACTGTAGCCCTCCAGGATCCTCTGACCATGGGATTTCCCAGACAAGAATACTGGAGTGGGTTGCCATTTCCTTCCCCAGGGGATCTTCCTGACCCAGAAATCAAACTGCATCTCCTTTGTTGGCAGGTGGATTCCTTACTGCTCTCATATCCATACACGACTACTGGAAAAACCGTAGCTTTTTCTAGACGGACCTTTATCAGCAAAATAATGTCTCTGCTTTTTAATATACTGTCTAGGTTGGTCCATAGCTTTTCTTTCAAGATGCAAGTGTCTTTTAATTTCATGGCTGCCGTCACCATCTGCAGTGATTTTGGAGCCCAAGAAAATAAAGTGACATTGTTTCCATTGTTTCTCCATCTATTTGCCATGGAGTGAGGGACAGAATATTAAAAGCAGAGACATTACTTTGCTAATAAAGGTCCATCTAGTCAAAGCTATGGTTTTTCCAGTAGTCATGAATGGATATGAGAGTTGGACTATAAAGAAAGCTGAGCGCCGAAGAATTGATGCTTTTGAACTGTGATGTTGGAGAAGACTCTTGAGAGTCCCTTGGACTGCAAGGAGATCAAATCAGTCCATCCTAAAGGAAATCAACCCTAAATATTCATTGGAAGGACTGATGCTGAAGCTGAAACTCCAATACTTTGGCCACCTGATGCGAAGAACTGACTCATTGGAAAAGACCCTGATGCTGGGAAAGACTGAAGGCAGGAGAAGAAGGAGACAACAGAGGATGAGATGGTTGGATGGCATCACCGACTCAATGGACATGAGTTTGAGTAAGCTCTGGGAGTTGGTGATGGAGATGGAAGCCTGGCATGCTTCAGTCCACATGGTTGCAAAGAGTCGTACATGACTGAGCAACTGAACTGAACTGAACTAATGGGACTGGACGCCATGATCTTCGTTTTTTGAATGTTGAGCTTTAAGCCAGCTTTTTTACTCTTCTGTTTCACTTTCGTCAAGAGGCTCTTTAGTTCTTCACTTTCTGCCATAAGGGTGGTATCATCTGCATATCTGAGGTTATTGATATTTCTCCTGGCAATCTTGATTCCAGCTTGTGCTTTATCCAGCCCAGCGTTTCTCATGATGTACTCTGCATATAAGTTAAATAAGCAGGGTGACAATATACAGCCTTGATGTACTCCTTTCCCTGCTTGGTACTAGTATGTTCCATGTCTGGCTCTAACTGTTGCTTCTTTACCTGATACAGATTTCTCAGGATGCAGCTAAGGTGATCTGGTATTCCCATCTCTTGAAGAACTTTCCACAGTTTGTTGTGATCAACATAAGCTTTGGCATAAACAATAGAAGAAAAATAGATGATTTTCTGGAACTCTCTTGTTTTTTTCTTTGATCCAGCGGATGTTGACAATTTGATGTCTGGTTCCTCTGTCTTTTCTAAATCCAGCTTGAACATCTGGAAGTTCACAGTCTATGTACTGTTGAAGCCTGGCTTGGAGAATATTGAACATTACTTTGCTAGTGTGTGAGATGCCTGCAATCATGTGGTAGTTTGAACATTCCTTAGCATTGCCTTTCTTTGGGATTGGAATGAAAACTGACCTTTTCCAGTCCTGTGGTCACTGTTGAGTTGTCCAGATTTGCTGGCATATTGAGTGCAGCACTTTTACAGCACCATCTTTTAGGACTTGAAATAGCACAACTAGAATCCTATCAGAGTCAATATAAAAAGGTTACATACTGTATGATTATAACATAATGACATTTTAGAAAAGGAAAACCATGGAGACAGTAAAAAGATTATTCATTACTAGGAGCTGGGGGAGGGAAGGATAAGTAGACTGAGCATAGACGATTTTTAGGGCAATGAAACTATTCTGCATGATACTGTAATAGTGGATATGTGTCATTATACATTTGTCCAAACTCGTAGAATGTACAACACCAAGAGTGATCCCTCCCATAAGCTATGGACTTTGGGTGGTAATAATGCGTCAGTGTAGGTTCATTGGCTGTAACTCTGGTGGGGATGTCAATGATGGGGAGGTTGTGCATGTGTGGGGATATAGGGTAAATGGGAAATATCTATACCTTCCCCCTCAGTTTTGCTGTGAACCTAAAACTGCTCTAAAAAAAAAAAGGTCTAG